>JAYRCH010000061.1:0-600000 GCA_037179445.1 Phengaris alcon alcon
CGTTTCGTCGATTTTTTGAACCCTCATAACTTGGGTTTGGATTATACCAGATAAATGAAATATCAAGATATGTTCCCAGTAGCGGACTTATTAAACATGTAAAGTTTTGATTGTATAGGTCTTATAATTTAGATTTTATTGATATCTTAAAACCCCTGATTTCGTCACTGACTCACTGATGACCAACAATATTATGGACTACTTCCGGATGTCCTAGAAAGCTGAAATTTGGTATGTAAGCTAGTATTAGCTCATAAACAATATAAACATTGTCAAACTTAGAACTTTTATCATCCAACCCATTATACAAGGGTATCAAAATTTGTACGAGACTTACCTACCCAAATTTTTACTGTAGAGTTTTGAAAATTTTTGTAGTGTTATAAATAGTAACACTAAATAAAAATAAAAATAAAAATATTTTGTCATAATAACTTTGAAAAAGAAGTGAAATCCCACCAAAATCATTTTCATGTAAAGTGATGCCTTATTAGAAGTTTAGTAGCGTCAGAAGCTTGGTTTTATATGAGATCTGATAGCTTTTTGACAGTGCCAATCATATGGTATCGTCTTGGCAACACTTTACATGAAAATGTTTTTGGTGGTCAGTCTTTTTAGATAGGATTAGGTAGGTCATTTACGTAAAATTTCTTTATCAAATTGATTTAAATCAGTCACTCTCAGCTGTCGTCTGTGCACAAAATTTTTCCGACGTAAAATTCCCTTCTCACATGAAAATCAAGCGCACGACACAACAACTGGAAGACTGCCAAGTGCCAATAATATTATTTTGTAATCGCTTCAGTTTTCATCTTCGTATTAGAGGAATTTGCTAGTAAGCACTTGACTGATCGCTAGACTAAAATGTTTAGTAGTTTCTCAAAAAAAGAGTTGGCAACACTGTAACGAATCGCTTCAGTCCATCCAGCCGACTGATGGGATCTCGAAATTGCACACAGACGACACGATTTTCCATCCGTTCAGGCCGAACTGAAGGTAGACCGGACCGAATACGGGAGCCATTACTATGAAATGTGTATCTTCTTGTGTAAATAATAAAGTTTTGAATAGAGCTATCTTAAAAATGCAGCGCCATATCGCGTATCGTTTCGCTACGGTGTAAATTGATCCTTACGCGCTTTTTATATTCTTAGCCTCTAATGGGGATGTGTACGCAAAACGAATCGCAGATGGCGCTAGTAGCGATCCGGCCATGTCAAACTTTGTTGTTACTTATCAGGAACAGATTGTGTTGTTTTTTTGGTTTTATAACAATTTTATAAGCGTCCAACATCTTGGTTTCCAAAATGTACTCAGCATGGAAGGTCAGAGAACTCAAAGAAGAACTCAAGAAACGCGGGGCAAAAGTAACTGGAAAGAAAGCTGATCTCGTAAGAAGGTAGGTTAAGTCGGTGGAATACACAAAACTATGTTATATTCAATGCTTCTAGTGTTTTTTCTCGTTGTCATGAAGTATTTATACACTATTAGGGTCTGAATTTCTAAAAATGTTGAGTTTAAATATGTTGAGTATGTTGAGTATAAGTAAACACCATTTTTATTACAACCTGGTACGGCACAAAGAGGCATATCTTGAGAAATGTAATGAAAATTTATCGATAACCATAAAAAACACAACAATTTGTACGGAAATGACAGTTCAGCTTGGCCGCATCGATGATGCGCCATCTGCAGGGATAAATTGGCAGTGTGGATCCCCATTACAGAGACACTTAGGTATTCCATTTTTAAGCACGGAATCTAGCTATAATCAATGTGTTACTTATATATCTTAGTTTGTAAAATATGAACCCATTTTGCGAAATTTAATAACCATACATATATTTTTTATTTGCATTATTTTCTATATTTATTGACTGTTTGATTCCAAATGCTCGCATAACATTTGTGAGTGTTGATACTTAGGATCAAATTTGCTGTTCTATTAAATCCGTACAATGGTATGGTTATCCTTTGCAATAAATCGTTCGGACATTGTTTGTACTACCAAATCTGGTTCAAATTAGACTACAGAATGTATCGTTTTGTTTATCGAATTAATAATCATGTTTGTTGTATTATTAATTGTTTTGTTTAATAATTTACACAACAAGTTTATGTTTGCAGTTTATTTGTACAACAATATAGATGTTATTTAAAATGTAGCTAAAGTCTTCGCTTATTTGTTAGCAAAACCTCGCTTTGTCTGATAATGATCTGCGTTAGTACATAGTTTATGACCATATCAATATTATATTTTAATTTCTGAAACAAATTTCTGTCGTTATGATAACTGTCGAATTTTTAAAAATGTCTACATTGTTATGATCGTGTGCAATCAACCATAACAGATTAAGTAGAGCATAAAGAAGTAAACTTATCAGTTTTTTTTTACTATCCGCGACAAGTTTTTTTTTACTTTTACCAGATTTATGTTGACGACTTACTTTATATAAGTATTTTCAAGTTTTTAATTGCATGTTGTTCCATTTTCATTCTAATTGCTTTCAAGGAAACGTAAGCTATTGTCATGTGCGGCGTGTACAGCATGGTAATTTGTCACAGCTTACAATGGGCAATACGTTGTGAAATACGTCGGAGTCGGTTGTCACACCGTTACGTATTCGTGTCGGTTAAATATTTTGTGTTGATTTGTGTATGACATGCGGTTGCTGTTATATTTTTGTGAAGGTTCACTTGAAGCTAAGTTCGATCGGCAGATGGCATTGTTGTTCTTCTTGATGTTACACTGTCACAAGTTTAATAACATTTTGCTAAACCATTATTTTACTTGAATATATTTTCCTATTGCTCATTAACACACAGAAATATCCACAAATATGGTAGTTGCCGATACAATTAGGATAGGTGGAACTATGATTTTGGGAGCATGGTTTTTATTATTTAAAGTTATCTGAACGACGCTTTAACAAATTGGAAACACGTGTTTCATGACGCAATATTTTATGTTGCAGGGCGCCAGTAGATCACCATATAAAGGCACGAGCTCTCTACCACCCACATTTAAAAACGTTTAAATGTCCATATTTGTCGTAATGGGCGTACTGTGCGCTGGCAAATCGGCTACCTTTGTTAGATTGTGATGACTAGTCAACACGTGGGCGATTGATTCTGCTTCGATATTAAGATTAGGTGCGTGGGTAGCGGCTGCCACTTTATCTATGTAGTTGAGCAATGATTTTTGACGTACTGTCAGATGCGGCCTTCCATCACTACTTGACAAGTTGTGGCACCCGAAGTGGTATAGATGACTGACCTACTCTGTCATATTGTAAAAAACCTTTACCTCTGTAACTTAATATCAGCAGCAGGTCTAAAAAACTGAATAGATGTTTCATAATACGATTCACTTGAATGTGATCATTTTAGACCTGCTGGTCTTATTAAAGTCCTAAATAATTATAAGTTAAATGAAGTTTATTTGCTTACAGAATTAATTTCATTTTAAAACAAAATGGATCGTAAAAATATAATGCCCGAGACACTTAAAAATGATTGAGTCGGGCCCTTTGAACACCCTTTAGAAGGGCTGAGACGTGTATGAGCCATAAATAGTCCCCTCTTCGAACTTCTTAAAATTAAACATAATTTAGGTGGTTTTGAACATAACATTTTCTAATTGATTATCAAAATACTTCATTAAGAGCCTATTTTTTTATACCTGTAGAACTCAGTTCGTTTAATCATCACTACTACGAACTAACTATTATGAACGACCAAATCGACGACGACGTTATGTCATTAATTATTAATTAACATTGTTTAAACTATCAGTTGCTCTATTGGGATTGCTCTAGTCTGACTTCGATTATAATAAAACTAATTATCCACAAATTTTACTTTGGTACGATAAAATTCACTCGTACCAACGCATAGATCAGCTACTATTAATTAAAAAAAAGATTTCTCCATGCGAAACATATCGCGTGGGCTGATTATCTGAAACTGAACGCAGCAATTTAAATTCTGGCGAGTTGACAGTACCATTACTTTTATTTTCATTTTCAACAAAATTATAATGTATCTCAATTTTTTACGCTAAAAAGTATCCATGACACACTCAAAATTAAATTTACCGGTGCAAATACAATTTTGTTTTCGGCACTATTAAAACGCATAACATTGTACATTTACTTTTACGCTTTAAATATTAACAAAAAATGCGGTGCCAATGTAGGTCTGTATAAAAATGTAATATAAATATATTATATATGCGCAAATCGTAAAATATTGTTGCAAATATATTGGCTTTGCATGTAGCCATTTTCTTACTTCCATTTAAATAAAATTCTGAAATGATTCGTCTAATTTAATAAGAACAATGTTTTGTTTGTTCTACCCCAACAAGGTAACTACAAATTGTAGGTATATAATAAATATTGCTCGAGTGCTCGTATATCTCCATAGTAATAGTTACATTTAATGACCAATTTGTTGAACTACTCATTATTTAATGCCATCATTTCAACTGACCAAGACCTATCATTTGTAGTCGTGACTGACTTTTGGTTTGTTTCAACTCCCAACTTAATTATGTCGTTATCTACGCAAAACAATTACTCCCGAGTTATTTTTATTCCCTTTTTCAAGTGTCTTTAAGGATATCTATGATTCACGAGGCAGCATGGTCGGGTATTTTAAGAACATGACCATTTAGTTCCGCGTTTCAGAATTTAGGAATAGTTTCTTGTTATAACGCCTCTTATAAATAATACATATGTCTATACAAAATGAATATTGATTTCTTATTAAAAAATTAAGCTTTAAAAGTTCCATTTTGCCTGACTCAAGACTCAACATGTTGAGATTGAGGTTGAGTCACGAGCAGAAACATGTAATACATACCTAATAGGTATATTATATTATATTATATTAAATGTCTAATTATTTAACAAACAATACCTACGTATAGGTACAAAACAATGACTATATATTATGAACACAATAATGACCAGAGCCCTGTCACTGGGGCCATGCTAATTGTTAAGTTACGAGAATTAGGCTCTCGATATAACCCTTGGATAAGAGCTTAAAATAAGTTTATTGCTTCACTACTATATTTTTAGGGTTCCGTTGTAGGTACGTAAACTATAAGAGATAGAAACTTGCAACACCGCTTGATACTCTTTAGGAAAATTATTTTGAGCGAAATCGGAAAATCACTTTTGAACTAATTTAAAAAAAGCCGCGTAAGCGCGTCGATTATAGTTACGGAACTCTCCTTAGATCCTCCTACTCCTGACAATCTCTTGGTTTGGTTATTTACAAAAAAAAAATAGGTGTGACTAGTGATGCAAGAAAAAATAGTAGATTGACGTTGAATTGACCTTCTGACCCATTGTCTGAGGACAATGTAGGTAATAATCAATTAGAACTTAGAAGGCGCTACTCTCGCTACAGGGGGCTTCATATTTCATTTTAATCGAACATCTGTTTTTATGTGTACACTGTGATTACTCAATATACATTTTCAAGTACGGCTTAGCTCATGTATGACATCTTATCTTACATCATCTGAATATAAAAAAGTGTAAATTGATCCCTATAAATATGTGTTTTTGGTTCTCAAAGTTTTTTGTTCTTTACGTTCACGTATTACGAAAATTTTATATAGTATTTTGAATACATACTATTTTTGTATAGGTACTATTTAATAATTAGATACGCTTTACTTTTTCCTTTACAATTCATAAAATCAATAGACACATACATGGCAAGGTAAAAAAATATAATTTTCTAACAATATAGAACATTTTCACATGTTATCATAATTAAAATTAGGTAGGTACTGTTACTAAAAATGTTAGGTTAATAAGAGCAACAATTGAACAAAAACCATGTTGCCAGTGATTTTAAAATGTTGGTAACGCAACCTTATTAAAGGATGTTGTCAGGCTTAAAACTTGAAATTTCAAAATGGCTTAACACGCTTTGAACTTTGTATGATATTTACTTATAAGAACAAGAAATGAAACAGTCGAAACAAGAGGCCGTGTATGGTGATTTAACATATAATTACGTACGTAACCGTTGTTTTGCATCAGAATGTATCATTAGTGACATTTAACTGTCTATAATTAAGCAAAGCAACAAAGCCGTTGTAAACCAATTGAGGAACCTCGAGATATTTTGCTCATCTTCGGTGATGTCATAGAACTTGCATGGCAACGCTGTTTGGATATTTGTATGGTACCTATTTGTAGCCATACACCATACAGCCTATCGTCCAATCGGCATGACGCTGCAGGCTTCATTCAATGTGCAGTTCGTCCATATACACGACAAACGTATTAACTGTCATGCCAACCCACGCCTACACACACATAGTCAAAACTGACTGATCAAATCAGCAGCGTTATGCCAATTGGTCTATATGGAATATGGTGAATGGCTAGTGGCTACCCTAAGTTACATTTATTTAACAGACTTAAAATAGCCCAGATATAAATAATTTGTTTTATTTTCACTATCTGTAAGTTTATTACGTCGTTTCTTGACTAACCTTGTTATTATTACTATCATTATACCAACTGGTAGTATTTTAAGTATGGAGATTTCCTTTAAATCTATCTATATAGGTAAAGCTGATTGACTGATGTTACAACGCACAGGCCAAACCCGGCGCCAATGACGTGAAAATAAATACTAAGATGATGACGCCGGGTCATATTGACCCGTAATTATTTTATTTTTTAAAAGAAATTTAGCATATCATCTTAATTATAATGATTGTTAATTAAAAAAATAGCTTGTCTTAAAAGTCGGTTTACTGACGATAGTTGAACGTGACAACGTCATAAGAAATGGTACAGAGCGAGGTAACGCCGCATGAGTCATGTTTTTTCGTGCGCGCAGCCGGCTCCATCGAATTATAAGACGTTATCACGTCAAAAAGATTATTTCCTTTGGCAGTAAAATAAAAATATAATAATGAGTTGTATAAATTAAACTTATACTAACTTTCTCAATAACACATGCAAAATTAACTTTGAAAACATAACATGTTTATATTTTGATTTTTTGGTAAATTATACTTAGCAATAATAGGAATCAATAATATTATGCACTAATAAAGAGATCAGTTGAGATTTATAATATGCAAATAAAAACTAATCAGACTTCTATATCATCATTCAGGACCACGAAATTGCTGCAATTATTGCAGTATGAAAACAAATTGTCTGGGCAAATGCAATTGCCGTAATTGGTGTATATTGATTGGCAAGATCGATATTATCTGAATCTGCCCACTAGCTTCTTGTTCAGTTTCACTGTCATTATTGCGTTCAGAAAAGTGACCGTCATGGATGTTGACGGCCATTTATCTGAGCGCAGCAAGCGGCATCAGACGTATCCACGTTTGATGCCGCTTGGGAGTCCTCATTGCCGGAACCAGACTCTACTAACAACGCCGCAATTGTAGGGTCAATTTTCAGACATTTTCACTAAAAACCTATAAAAATAAGGTTAATTAACATAAAACACTAAAAAATCAATAATCAAATGAACATGTCACTAAATTACTACGCCAGTGATGACGATGGGTCATGATGACCCGTTTTGACTTGACGCTCGTGTATCTCCCAGCGCATGCGGCGTAGCACTGATTGTGCTAATAAAGCGGGTGGAGAGAGGCCACATCTCCAGCTACACAAAAGTTCGATCCACACGACCGACGAAAACATAAAATATGCTAGTTTTAAATTGGTTCGGGTCAATATGACCCAGGGTCATTGTCACCGGGTTAAGGCTAGAAATTTTGCACACGCATTTCTCATTACTCTCATTACAAGGAAGGATTTTTCAAAATTCGACCCCCAAGGTGCTAAAATAGGTGATAAAAGTTTGTATGAAACGTTTTATTCCTTGTACATATTTACATGATATTTCGTACGAATTGAGTACGGAAAAAATAAAGAGTTACGTATTTCAGCGTTTTCTAAAATTCAGCCCCTAGATGGGTGAAATAGGGGATGAAAGTTTAAAACCTAATTTCACGCGGGTGAAGTCGCGGGTAATCAATGCTAGTTTAGTTACAAAATTACTTGTGTTTTGAAATTTGTCATAAACAATGCACATCATAACAATTTTAACGTGCTTGCAATGTACGTGTGCTGTTTAACGTGCTTGCAATGTACGTGTGCTGTTTTCAAAACTTTACGTTTACGACATCTTAGTGCCAAACGTTAGTCAAAGATTATTCTAGTAACATTAATAATATAAATTCTATGAAAACTTAACATTTGTTAAAAACGAACTAAAATTACCAACATTAATATATAATGCATAAACTATAAATATTGAAGAATATACCTAAATAAATTTTAGGTACTACCACAAACTAAAATTAATATATACCTAAATAAATTTTAGGTACTACCACAAACTAAAATTAATAGGGATGAAGACTACATCTAAACTATTTAGTTTCATTAATATACTCAGATATATTGAGGCATTACTACTTGGTAAATGTAAAAAAATATAATATATAAGTGAAGTTAATGTAAATGTTAAAGTAATTAGACTAGAAAGTACAAAAAAACTTAAATTTTTTTTTGCTAAACTAGTAAACAAAACCTAAACATCATTAGTTTACTTACATCATATTATACAAAAACATTTACTGTAAGTATGAACTCAATCGCACAAATATCGGAGATATTTACAAATATGTTCCTGCGGCCTTATACTTCGAATACACTTTAACCTAGGCGTGACGTCACAGCTAGGTACCTCTTTAGTATAAAGCGTTTTCACGAGACTTGCGAAATGTTTTATACAAATCCATGTACCTTTGTAAATATTGACTTTTGATATACTGTTTCTTCTGAGAAGCTACTCACATTTAAGAGTAACTTCTACTAACATAATATATATTCAGTCATGCAATAAAAAAAATTAGTCATATAGCCTATAATTGCAATTGTAGCTTAATCGAGAACGTGGAATGATCGGCAAAATGTAGTGTTGATCCATATTTAATGACTTAATTATTATAATGTAAACTGCAATAAAATAAACTGTAATTAGCAATGTCCAATACACCCGTAAATGATAATGCAAAATGACAACAATGCTAATCATAACATTAAATCTTAAGTTAATTATTATTTAATAATAAAACATGAAAATTAACCAAAACAATTATATAAATATAAAATTATTATTACTTTATTAACAGTACCTGGGTAACCGAGCATTGCTCGGAGTTCTGACAGATTTAAAAAAATTAAATAGAATCAAAAAATATTTATCTGTCCGGGATTCGAACCCACCACATTACGAATTTTCGAGCAAAGCGAAAATTGTATTCACACGCATACCAAACTGCCAATTGGACTGACATAATATAGCCGAAAATATTGATATATTGTTGCACGGCGAAAGAAATAACATTTTTAGCTTAAAAATGCGGAGTTTCCTAGATAGATTTTTCTCCCTCAAAACTAACCTAATACATTTCATGGTAATACTTGCTGCTGATGTCGAGAAACCGATTATATATATACAAGATTGTCTCGTTTAATGTATAATATATCGTTTAGGTATATTTTTACTTCGTTATCATGCAAAGCAAGTACACGACAGTTCATCCTTGCTGATGATTCATAGAAAACTATTTCTTTGTTGACTGAAAGAGGGACGTAACGTAAGATTTTATGTACGCTGTATTCAGGTACATATATTTTATTTAAAATACACGTTTTGTTACAATATCTACTTATTTCATTCCTAATATGTCCCATCAGGTAGAAGTTTGTTAATTTCAAAACATTTTCATTTGAACATCAGATTCTAATTCCTGTGTGAAGTGAAGGAATTTAAAAATTCTACATACTTTTAAACAAAATATAAACAAAATGTTGGCATAGATGGGCACGGTAATAAATATTTACACACTTAATACGGTCGATCAAATCAACGAGTGAGAAAGTATTAGTTTAAAGTGAAGAACCAATGTTTGCTGTTGAGAGATGCATAAACTTAAATCGCTTATTAAAATCATGACTCACGGCGTTCAACATTACTTAAATAGAGTACAGTAAAAGTTAGATTTATTATTTTTTAATATTTATCAATGAGCTGCAGTGATCCTACTACTATTATAAATGTGAAAGTTTGTGAGGATGGATGGATGGATGTTTGTTACTCTTTCACGCAAAAACTACTGAACGGATTTCGATAATATTTGGTACTGTAGTAGTTTATGCTCTGGATTAAAACATGGGCTACTTTTTATCCCGTCAGTATGCCCGTGGGATACTCGATACTATATTTACGCGGGTGGAGCGCGGGAAGATGCTAGTATTCTATAATTTCAAAATTTTGTAAGTAACAATATTTTATGATGAATTTCGGTTCATCATTTAAATTAAAAAGTTTAGCCAAAATATCTTGTCTCTATCTCAAAAACATCTCCGTTTCACTGATCTTCCCTAAAATTAGTTCCAGTTGATTCTCCGTCGTCAACATTTTCTTTTACTTTTGATTCACTACCAGGAAACACTGTTTCTGTCATCTGCGTAGGTGAGATAAAATCTGCATCAACTTTGCATACGTTGTGAATTCTCATTACTAAGCGTTGTCAGTGAAACTTTTATGGTGTTTAGTATTAACAATGATTTATTACTTAATTGACTTCGACATAGTTTTACTGACATTTACGTTTCTTCTTGTTTTCATTAAATATTTAGCTTATTCATTAATTCTGCATAATCCGTATCCACGTGAAATTAGTATCTATAAATTGTATATTTATAAGAGTTTTGTTAAAAAATCTATCTGTGGAGTATCAAAATTTTCCCACTAACTTTTTTCGAGAAATTAATTTATTTTCTAAGTACCTTACAAACTATGAAAAGATTATAACGTAGTATTCATCTTTTCTAATCCAACTATTTAGCATAAACATTCCTTATCGCAACTGCATTCTATTCACTTAGTTTAAGAGGGGGATAAGTAGAGTCAAGTAAAGCTCGATTGAAAGTCCATTGACTCCGCATGTTTGTTTGACTTTGTCGGGTTCTGCCACTTGATGTTCCCTCTCAATTACGGCAATTAAAGGAATTGTTAATATTACCGTAGCATATTGTTTTAACTTTTAACCTGGGACATATTGGTTGTATTTTTAGACGTGCTACGTTTTTGTAAAACTTTACAATTCGTTTTTAGTCGGTCTATTAAGGGACACAATACGTCCAACAAATAAGTCTAAGGTAGGCTTCTATATTGCAGTCGTTGTTCCTAAAAATAAATGTGTAGATGATGTCAATATTCATTAGTTATCCCACTGTAAATCATTGAGCTGACGAAAGATCATAAAAAGATTATAATTAACCTTAATTATGAATCAGATTCCAGATTTTTCCTCTTCCCGACATTAAATCGCGGATGTTGTAAACTATTATCTAACTAACGGGAGTAATGGTGCATTAACACAAATAACGATCCGTCGCATCAAATAACGGCTTTTTATTATACAAATAACTTATATAAAAAGATTTACGCCCCAGTCTTTAGTGTTTTACTAGGAAAACCGGCGTTTCGCCACTGCTAACTCGCACTATTTACGCCCGTATGTAAACCGTGAAAAATAAATATTAGGTGATAAATCGAAAATCGCCGGTTTACTTCGACGAGTTTATAGCTGTAATAAAAGAACCGTCAACCGCGGACAAACACGGAACACGGCCTGCATTCTGTAAGCACAGAGCGTAACAATGGTCAATTGATTTAAATTCGACATGTTTTATGCACAACACAATAATTTATTCAACTACAGATTGAAATGTAGGTAAATGTAGGTATAGGTTTTCCTCTAATTCCTAACAACTAGATATTTATTTTCCTATTGACGCCTAGCGCGCAGCAATTATTTGTATTTGGTTCCAACAATTTTTGAAACTGTAACTGTAAATTATATTTCATAAAATTCATCGGTAATAAGTTAAATACTTCATGCTGATATAAATCAGTCACGATATAAAATTAAAAAACAAAATTTTGTCTACGAATTAGGTAACATAAAATTTTAATTAACCCAGTCAATTTAGTATTCGTATTTGTCCGGATACACTTCCTTCGCTTTGATGCTGATAATAACCTTTATGTTCTAGTACCTGGGTGACCGAGCTTTGCTTCAGAGCTCTAGTAGATTTAAAAAAAAAAGAATCACAAAAATATTTTACCGTGGTTCGAACCCATCACATTCCGAATTTCCGAACAAAGCAAAAATTATACATAAGCAAACCGATCTGCCAATCGGACTGACATAATGGAGTCGAATTTTTTTATTTTATTGTTGCGCGACTACAGAAAAATCATTATGTAAGTAGCTTAAAAATGCGTAGTTTCCCAGGATCTAGATGATTGTTTCTCCCCCAAAACTCCCTGAATACTAAATGTCATGGTAATACTTGTAACCGTTTTCGATATCACGTATATATATACATCGTTTAAAGTTTAAGACATTTACTTAATATACTCGTAAATAAATACAATCTTTTACACAAATATTTTACGCTGCACCAAAATAAGCGTTTTTTTATTTCGTAGCAAGTGTAAATTTTTTTCGATACCATTACTTCACATTACCTACACATTATTTATGTACTTAGGTATAATATTTATTTGTTAAGTATAAATTAACGAACATCTATTAAGTAGGTTTTATACACTTTTTAACATTAACATCTTGTTTTTTGTAAATACCTACTAATATTATATCTTTTAACATATCAAGAAACTTTAAAACATTTTAAATATGTTAATCGATGACCTCTGTGGCTCGGTGGTTCAGCGCGTTGGTGCTCAAGCCGGGGTTCGTGGGTTCGAATCCCGCCGAAGGAATAAAAAGTTTTTCTGTGTTCCTGGGTCATGACCATACACATAGTTAATACACATCCATGGATGTGTATTAAATATGTGTGTAATATAATAAATATACTTCCCGTTTCTGGTACCTGTAACACTAAGTTCTTCGGATACTTAGCACGGGGCCAGATTGACGTGGTGTGAAGCGTCCATAGATAAAAAAAAAGTAAAAAATATTGAACGCAATTTACAATTTATCTGACAAATATTCAAATTCAATCTGACAAATTGATATATTCAAATTCCAATTTATGACAGTTCATATCTCAAGAGTCATTTGTCTTTGACTATAAAGAATTTAGTTTGATGTAAATCAAAAACTATTATAAGATATATTAGTTAACACAATAATGATGGAATATGAATTTAAAGCGGGTAGAAAAGAAGTAGTCAGTGGAAGAAATCTCTTTAGGTACTTTTTCTACTTTTCGATACAGTCAGGGAAAGTGAATGTTTTGCAGCTGGATCGTCCTCATAATTTATTTGTATTACAATGACGTGGCGTAGCGGTGTCACCATAGATTTAGTTTTCGTCGTCAAAAATTGCCACAGCTATGTTAATCTGTTAATTATTCTACTGTAATAGATCTACAGGGTCTGTAAATTCCTTTTACGGTTTTCTGTGCCGATGCATACAATTGGTGCTTAATGAATACATTACCTACGGGCTCTTGACATCGGTCGCAGGAAGTGTCTTGTAACGTGCGCTGTGTTGACTGAAAGTGTCCGTGCTGTTGAGTTACTTTTTTAAACACATGCGAGAATAATATTTGTCAAAATGGTTTAGCAAAATTTTATTTGCTCATGTTATGCGATCTAAAACACATTTACCAATTCTTCAGTTAAATCCACACCTCTATTATACGGTAACTTAGAGAGAAAGAGAGAGAGAGAGAGAGAGAGAGAGAGAGAGAGTAAAAAATAAGATAAATAATAAATAAATAACGTCGAGAGTAAAAAATCTATCTATTTCATTTCACATAACTACGTATTGCCTAATTTGTAAATATACATTATTATTTTAATTAATTTTATAATGAAATTACTGTAACGAAACGGGTCTAGCAAAAAGTGACTTGAAGATAAGAAGCTAATTGCGACGAACGAACCGGAAGAATTTCCGTTTTCGGTCTATTTGGTGCTCGTTAAACCAAGCTTATCTTAAATTATTTTATCCAAACGACTTGTCCAATTAATGACGTACAATAAATAACTTGTAATAAAGTGTAAAAATTTAGCAAAATCAAGACTTTCGGAAGTAGTAGGCTTGAAAGAGGAATATACAATAACACAATGAATTATCAAGATAAATCTGAATAATTAAAACACTAAATTTTTATTATTTATTTCATTCGTTTGATTTTTAGTGTTACCAGTTAAGTTGCCCTTAACTGCTTAAACTCTTACGAGATTGTGTATCTCAACATGGATTCCAAAACCTTTTTTTTTTTTTTTTTTTTCGAACGGGTCTATGCTAAGGGTCGGGTTAAGACCGCTGTAGCTAAGTCGGACTATAACTAGCCTGGTGGCTAGTTTGTTTGGTGGTAGACGATGGGAGGGTTTGACCCTCCCTAACATCACCCGGGTGATGTTCAAACCGGATATTGGGGACAGCTACGGATTAGAAGCTATTATTTTGACAGGGGAGACGCGGGTCTCTCCTGCTGAGGGGTCCGACCCCTTCCTCACTCGCTGATGAGTGAGGTTGCTCGCGCGCGGTAGCAGAGACTAGCGGCGTGCGAGTTATCGCGATAGAGGAGCTCTCGATTTGATCGATATCGGTACTGAGAGGGCCGTCCCTCTCCCCTTCCGCGTACGGTCGGGATGACTCGCGCGCGTAAGTCCTAATGTCGATGAGGTTCGCGGTATTGGTAGAGCTCTCTATATCAATATCGCGGTCGCGGACACTATTTAGGAGTGTACCTAGACTACTGGGATGCGAACTCGAACTCGGGTTCGGGTCCGGTCCCGTGTTAGGGTCGGTCTGTACGTCTGTACGTGTTGTCGTGTCGGATGTGGGACCTCGGGGTAGGCGCCGGCGTCGACCCCGGTGCAATGCTAGCGACGCGGGTGCGTGTGATTTGTGTTTACGTAACTGTACACAGTACGTTACGTATTTTGTGATCGGGTCAACGGGATCGGCTAAGATATGCTTAGGCCGTTTGTGCGGGTGTCGGAAAGTCAGTGCGTCGTGGTTGTAGTCCAGTGCCTTTTTTATAAGGGGGTTTGGGTGGTTTTTGCCTTTATCAAAGAATCTCTCTACGAGTTCCTTGATATAGGCTTTAATGGTGACTAGTTCGCAGTCCCTATGCAAGTCGATGTTACGCATGTACCAGGGGGCGCCTGTTGCCATGCGTAGAAACCGGTTCTGGACTCTTTGCAAGCGGTCCATTTGAGACTCGCTTATCTGTGCGAAGGAGACGCACGCATAAGTGAGTATCGTTCTGATGCAAACCTTATACAATGTAAGCTTATGTCTTAAGGACATTTTGCTTCGCGAATTAAGTAGCGGATATAATTTGTAGAGTACAAATTTCGCTTTACGCAGTGTGTTACTGATGTGACTCGAAAACGTCATCGACTTGCCTAGTACTACGCCTAAATATTTGACCTGAGAGACCTCAGGGATAATGTTGCCGTGCAGGCTAATAGGGCTCATTACTTTACGGGGGCACTTACGCCCCGCTGATTTATTACCATTGAATTGAATGGCGTGACTTTTATCGGGATTGACTTCTATTCTCCACTTGGAGAACCAATTACCGAGGGCGGTAACTGACTCCTGGAGGACTTTAGACGCGGTACGGGCTCGTGTGTTTGAATAATAAAGGGCTGTGTCGTCCGCGAACATAGCTAATTGCACCTTAGCGTGTTTGGGGATGTCACTAGTGTACAGGTTATATAGGGAGGGCGAGAGGACCGAGCCCTGCGGTACTCCCGCCTCCATATATCTTGGCGACGACAGTGCGCCTTCTACGCGGAAATGAAATTTACGATTTTTTAAAAAGTTACTAATTAGTAAGACGAGATAATCGGGTATTTCCATTTGATAGAGTTTGTATAACAGTCCGTTATGCCAAATTTTATCAAAAGCTTTTGCAATGTCAAAGAATACGGCGCATGTCGTCTTCCTGTCGTTTTTGCTAGATAATATGTACTCCGTTAAGCGGTGTACTTGAGCGGGACAGCTGTGCATTTCGCGGAAGGCGAACTGCTCGTCTGGAAGGAGTTTTTTGTCGGTTATGACGTCATTAAGGCGCCTTTTAATAACTCTTTCGTAGACTTTACCTAGGGAGCTAATGAGACTTATTGGACGGTAGCTACCAGGCACCTTCCGGGGTTTCCCCGGTTTGTGGATACCTATGACAATAGCTACTTTCCAAATGTCTGGAAATGAACATCCTACTAAGAGGGCGTTAAAGATGTTCACTAGGAGTTGAATTAGCTCGGACGGTAACATTTTAAGTGTTTTGTTTGAAATACCGTCGAGGCCTGGGGCCTTTTTGGCATTCATACACTTAATAATGTCACTGACCTCCTCCGAGTCCACCATCCTCACCCTGTCTACGTCAGGTGGCCTCGAGAGTCGGCTGTTGACCTCGCTATTAACTAAGCTAAGGTGCACGGGATCAATCGGGAGAGTACTCGGCCGGCACTGTTGTTCGAAATTATCAGCTAGGCACTCGGCCTTGTCAATGTCTTCGAATGCAGGAGGACGGTTAGGTCTATCTAACGGAGGCATGTCGCTCTCCGTGTTGTTTTTGAGGGCCTTCGCGAGTGGCCAGTACGCCACGTGAGACGGTTCTAAATCACTGAGAAGTCGATCCCAACTCTCGGCTTTGTGCTGTTTGATTTTAAACTTAACTTCCCTCTCGTAGTGACGGAGGGCTTTCCTCCACTCTTCCGACGGGTAGCGATCATATGTGCGCTTAGCCGCATTTCGGAGTCTGATGGACTCCCTTATGTCCTCAGGGAGGGGCCAACGGCCCTTGGGGGTCGTTGGCACCTCCCTAGATGAGTTCTCTATGGTCGCTACCAGGTGATCGGTCAAGTGGGAGGCGGCCTCTATGGCTGTCTCTTTACTATCTATAATATCGGGGATTTTATCTAAGTGGCTAGAATGAAGGACTTTAATGTTCTCCGCTAGTGATTTATAATCTATTATCTTCCTAGTACTAGAATTATTGGGGTTAAGACTACCAAGTGTAATCATAACCGGTCTGTGGTCTGAGTTAAGCTCGTGGAGAGTCTCAATATTGATATTGAGAGAAACATTTTTAACTAAGGCTATGTCTATCGTACTAGGATCGCGTATGACACCGTTGATGTTTTCATTGGTGTCATAGCGAGTGGGGTCGGTGGGGGCTAATAGTGCAAAATTTAAAGTGTCGGTTAAATTACAAAGGATGGTGCCGTTTCTATTGTTATGAACATTGCCCCACTCGGTGTGTTTGCAATTAAAGTCACCGGCAATGATGACAGCGTTACCTAAATTGAATAGCGCCTGTAGGTCGCTTGAATGGAGTTCTTTGTTGCACGCTAAGTACGCGCTTACTATAACAATGGGTCCGTGGCCGGACATACTAATATGGCAAACAGATGTTTCTAAAGTTAACAATGGCGGTGGCTCTAGTGGAATACAATGTAGTGATTTTTTATAGTAGATAAGAGTACCTCCGAGTCGGGATCGAGTTCTATCGTTTCTGACTATTTTGTAGTTAGCTATTTTAGGGCTCCTCATGCTAGGTTTTAAGAAAGTCTCCTGCACTAGAAGAATATCGACATTTTGGCTGCTTACAAAATCGCGAATTTCGCTAATGTTATTCCTAATGCCGTTCGTATTGAACGACACTACGCGTAACGAGTGCGGCTTTGTCCTTCCCGAGGGCTCCATTAATTACCGTTTGTGGAGAGGGCCTTGATCTGACGGATCAAGACCTGATGGTCTGACAAAGCTTGGATGCGGTCTGTGGCCGAACCTTTTAGCTTTGTCGCTAAGATAGAAAGCTCCATCGGGTCAATAGGCCCGATGTTGCTTAAAAACTGCTGGACGAATGAGAGGTCTGCAGTGAAGCTGGGAGTCGGAGGGGGCGTGGCCTTAGGCGCTACGGGCGCGGAGGGCATGGCCTTACTGGGGAGAGCGGGGAAAACCGCTAGCTCCGAACTACGTTTCTGCGCGGGCTTGAACCATGCAGATTGGGAGGGTAGGGGGGCAGCGACGAATCTCTGTTTGGGGGGGGCACTTTTAGTCTGCGGTGCACTACGCTTTTTTACTTTGGGTGCTTTTTTGCACCCTCTATAATTGGCGGGGTGTCCTTTAGACTTACAGAGAACACAGCTGGGGGGTTCGGACTCCTCAGCTGGGCTCTTACGGAGACAGTCAGAGGTGCCGTGGTCACCGAGGCACTTAACGCAACGCGGCCTAGCTTGGCAATTCCGTGCCGAGTGCCCGTAAAGTTGGCATCGGTGGCACTGGCCAGGGATGCCCCTTTTACGGGGGGGCTCGACGCGGATGCCCGTAATATGACAGACGGCTCGGATATTGAAGATATCCTTGCCCTCTGGTGTAAGAGGGAGGGTTACTAGTACCATATTGTACTCGTGTTTTTTTATAGGGTGGTACATGCGATGTACCTCTAAGGCGGGAAAACCTTGGGACTGGATGTCCATGAGTACCTCTTTTGTGGAGAGGCACTTATCGACTCCTGTAATGACGACGCGCAGAAGGCGCTCGTCTTCAAGGGCATAGGTATGGTAGCCTATGTTCTTTGCGCGTAAGAACGCGGTGAGGAGGCGGTGGTCCTCCGACGATTTAACTTGCACTTTGATCCCTATGGGGGTCGTGTGCGCAGAAGAGTAACGAAGCTTTTGCTCGTTTATTGCCGCAGAAATTATATTCCATTTGGCCTTCTCCTGTATGATTACAGGAGGGGGCATTTTTGGCGTACGGACGGCCTGAGGGGCCTGGGAGGCCTGAGGGGCCTGGGAGGCCTGAGGGGCAAGGGAGGCCTGAGATGCCGGAAGGGCCTGGGAGGCCAGCGGAGCCTGGGTGGCCAGAGGGGCCTGGGAGGCCAGAGGGGCCGTCGAGGTAACGGGGGTCGCGGAGCCATGAGCCTGCACGGTTTTCCTATTTTTTCGGACCGATTTGGTCGGGGAAGATAAGACTGGAGAGGAGGTGCCTTCTGGGCGCTTCCTCTTCTTCGTCTTCTTGTATCTGACGGTAGTGAACTCGCCATCCAAAACCTATTGGCACACCATTGATATACAAATGTGCCTCAAAACTGGCTGAACGCCACTAAACTGTGGAAATTCCTAGAGAACATGCCTGGCAAATTCATTCCTATAGAAATCTCGATTCATCGAAACCAGCCGGTAAAGTTCTGGTAAAGCAGTAAACACCGAGATCGTGATATTTTAATTTCTTACCCATTAAATTCAATTATTATTTTTAAATTATATAGAAGGTACAATGTAAAAGATAATTTCATTTATTATACCATAATTTTCGTAAAATATTAGGAATAAGTAATTGCTCGTTTTAATTTGATAAATAGAAATACGTATGGTAATGACCACAATTAAAATCGGCATTACTCATTTTTTAAATGGACGATACTACTAATTGTAAAAAGTACATCCCAGCTCAACTTCTGTGTTTCTTTACCTCCGTATTTCCATTAAATCCTAAATTCTTAGCTGTATCCAAGCAGCTTCGTTTACTTTGTGTTTTAACTCATTTTAACAGGAGATTGTTTGTTCTGTATATTTCGGTATTTCGTTTACAAACCTCTGTTTGCAGCACGTCCACACGCATCGACCGAAGCAGTTCACGCATCGTTACCCTACGTGAGAACATTCTTGATTCCTCGTTGTTTCTGTACTTGTATTGTCTGGACACTGGTACGAGTATATATTACGATTTCTAAACCTAATTCTCGTATGTGTTTATTTCTGATTCAATACAATTTGTCATACTTTTAAAACAGGAATCGGGGCTAACAACTTTTGCTCATTTCTGCTCCAATTGTGAACGTCAAGTATAATTAACGCTTCATAATTTCTCCGCCTAGACATTGCACCTTCACTTTAAACAGCAGCAAACTTTTCCGCGGAATGATTGCAATAACGACAGTGATTTAGAGATTGAGTTAATTATTACTTTACTAGCTTGTCTTTGATAACACTGTAATTTATACTCCACAGCTGTCTTCATTCAGTTTTATTTTGCTATCCCCGTAAATTCTTTTGTAAGTTCAAACGGTGTTACAAAATATACTTTTTCCTTCAACTGTAGGTCAATTGAATTAAATATTTCATTAAAGACTATAGAGGCTCATTGATTACGTATGAGTTGCTTCTTAAAGTTTCACTGTACTAAAAAGCAAATAAAACCATAGGTTCCGCACGTATTGACAAAGAATTTGTTTTGCTCTCATTATTATGCCACTATATTAATCATTTACACTGTTTGAGTGATGTCCGTCACTTTCAAGATCACCTGTGTCAATAGAGCCTCTTGTTAGCTTCAGTTTTTGTTTTAAAACCATTTGGCAGCACAATGGCAGTGGTATTGTTTGGACGTCCGCTACAAGTTTCGACACCCGTCAAAGCGGTGATAAGTTTCCAAAGGTTTACAAACGAAACGCTCTTTTCTGACCTTGCGATGTTAAACTTGTCAAAAAGTCACGCTTAGTGCACATAGCCAACTTAATCTATAGTATTGAATATCTTAATATAACAGTTATTTTTCAAGTAACTTAATTTTAACATACATTCATATTTACCGTAGTAGAAGCTACCCTATTTTTTATGAAAAAGAGCCGCCAAGAAACTCAAAACGAAATTACTCCATTCTGAATTTAAGTAAAAGTTTAATGAAGCTTCACCAGACGACTAAGATAAATTGAAAATTAATTAAGTTTTTTGTTACGGGTCACTCACAATACGGGTTAAATCTCGAATGTTTTCCATTTTGGAATGGCGTCTGACATCGATACGCCAGGAGGTGGCAATTAAATATATAATCCACGATGGTACGGGTTAATGGCTTGTTTACTCACTTACCGCCGTATAAGGCGTGAAAGCTCCACATTGTCGCAGTACCCGCTATGTATGGACAGGCAGACGAATCAGTTTTTAAGGATGAATTATCCAAATCAATTTATCAAAGTGGATTTCTATTATATTGATGTATAAAGTCATGGTTCATTACGCGATTAAATGTTGTCACCTAAAACCTTCAACTATGACGCCTCTATAGAAATGGATAATCCTCAAAAGTCGCTTCTACATTATGTTACCAACGCCAAAGTGTTTAAGTATTTTCTTAACTCAAGAAATACCAACACGTATGTACTCAACATAATTAGTTAAACATCTTTTACATAGGTACACGCAATATTTTATTTAGCTGTGTAGAAAGAATATTTATAAGGAACCGACACACTTTTTATGCGTACGATGTTACGAAACATATGGTCTTTACAGAATACTCCGGATATCACCCACTGACTCATCAGTCCCTTATCTGGACATCAAGACGTGTTTGCGCAATGATTGTAGTATGGGCGAAAAAACATTGCTTTTTGCAATATTTTTCACACCACATTTGTTGAAAACACAGATTTCTCCTGAATTGAAAATAAGATTAAAGCTTAACAACACTCAGCTGTTCTAAATGAATTATAATTTCAAGAAACGGATAAAATTATGTTTAGTCCCAATTTCACCAACGCTTGTTAAATTTAATTGTTGACTCGATATCATATTATCTCTCTCGTTCTTCGTATTAATGAAAGGGAAGGTTTTCATTGGTGAAATCGGGACTTAACCTGCTACATATCATTAAAATATTTAGTCTTCACGTGGCTTCAACTTGTGTTTAAATTCTCATTCACACTGTCATCTCCGCTATGACAAATACGTGCTCGACGTCTAAAATAAAATTATATTTACCATTAAATGTGTTAGGTAACGTGCACAAAATATATTTGAGATAATATATCTAGAAGCCCAGCGACTGCTTGTCGCTGTGTTGAGAGATGTTACGTTATTTCATAGTCTAATACTTGAAATTCCTATTATTTGCGTAAACAAAAACAGCAATTGAAATTTTTCATTCTTTTTTTGTTACTCTATCTTTTGTTATTTAAATTTTGTGTTTCAATATGATACATTAGATCGCTTTCTAATCAAAAAATGATTTAACAAAAAAATTTATTTCTTAAAGCCCAATATTGTCCTTTTGTGATTGCAAAAGATCTCTAAAATATGTTTTTGTATTTCTTTCAAAAAAAATCCTAGGTGCAACTTGAGACCATTTAACAATCTAAATTTTGGATCACGATAGTATCTAACTGCTGTTTAAAGGACAAGTTGAGATAATAAACAAGCATGACATCATTTTTGATAACACATTTCTGATGTTTGTAAGACCACTAGTAGCGCATTGACATTAAAGTTGCCACCTTCGGCTGCATTGATGTCATGTATCAATTGTTAACGTTTACTTATAGATAACCTTAATGTTAGAATATTTTACATACCACCACGGGTGTTAGATTTCGAAACATGCCCTAAGTGTCTTAGGGCATGTTTCGAAATCTAACACCCGTATCACTAGTTGTTTCCTCAGATCCGCCTCGACTCAACCTCAACTGAGGTATCCTTGTGAAGTTCCTCTAATTTGGTATTCTTAAACGTAATTTCTATCACAGCAGGAGCAAACTCCTCCAGTAAGGTTGAGTGGAGGTATGACGTCATAGATAATCATAGAAAAATATACTTTTTCATGTTAACACCGGTAGTTACCATTAAAATTAGATCCGAATTTGGCGGAATGATGTTATAATCCTTCGTTTAACTTGTATTGTCGTGTTCGCAACGTTTCTTAAATTCCTCGACACAATACCGCTCTAAGGGGTTTTGAGCGTCGTGTTAATATTTAGGCGCTGCATAATTAAACGGATTTTCGTAAAGGTAATCCAGAAACTCCAAAAAATCCTCCATGATTCTCTTTAAATAAGTAGCCCTTTGTAATTGCGTAATGGCTTCAAATAATTCCACTCTGTTTATAAATAGAATTGATATAAATGTCAGAAATGGACGCTCGAGAGAGCCTCAAGGTACGTCCTGAGATACCTTAAGTTTGACAGTTGATTCCTCGACTCTCGTATGGAAATTCCTCAAGTCGAGGACTTGAGGAAAAAAACTAATGATACAATTTTCGTGGATTTGTGTGATTTTGATGTGTGGAGGTTGAGTCGAGTGGTGGGGATCTCGAGGAAACAACTAATGATACGGGTGTAAGTGTCGGATAGCTTATTCGGAAGTTTTGTTTCAGCTTACTTTGTATCGAGCGGCAGAGACAAAACATGCAAAGAAGCTATCTGACACTTATCAGTAGATTGTGAAAAATCCCTTAATAATTTACGTCATACCCTGAGGCCTCAAAGGCCTCAAGCGTCAGATGCCTCAAAAATATCTCAAATGCATTTGTGCTAACCAAATGTAAGAAAAAACAAAGTGCAAGAAGAGAAAATGTAATTGAATCGTTTAATCGTTTTAGATAGACGATTTTATAGGGAGTTATTCCCACGCAATTTACAACGTTTTCTCCATAACGAAAGCCGCCAGGGTCTAGTCCGTTATTGCGGCGTATTCAGGAGCTTGATGTCATAACTTCCCACGTTCTAACTTACGTGGTAATAAATGCTACATTATCTATATTGAATGTATAAGTATATTGTACGTCCAGCATTCATTTTAGTTGGAAGCAACAAATATAACTTTGGAGGCCTACTATTTTATTATAATCTATTCACTTCTGATAAGTCAAGACAGTTTGAACTTAAAGTACCCTAACCTATAATAAGGATCGGCAAATATACGTCACTTACTGAAAGAATGTACTGGAGTACTGGAGTCATTATGTTGTACCTGAATAACAACGCATTTTACATTCAACTTTCTATAAATAGTTTTGCTAAATTTAATTAACTATTATTTAAGTCTTAAATAAGAACATTCATGATTAACATAATTAAATAATTTCATAAATCACAAATTATTAATTGAGATAAATTTAAGAAATGCGATGAATACAAGCTTTTGTGCAACCTACATAAACTTTTATCATCTGCAGTAAATTCTTGGGCAGACGCGTGAAGCTGTAACAATTTTGACACATTTATTCGATTTGTTAGCACATGCATTATGACTCATTATGAATTATTTTGTTTTCAGAAATCGCAAAGGTCCGAGCGAGTTTATTTCAAATAAATGGAGTGAAAAAAGAACCATTAATATTACCAGAAGCAGAAGGCATGGTTACAACACTGACAGAAAAAGTATACGTACCGGTCAAAGAACACCCAGATGTGAGTATCATTCATTTGTATTCTTAGATTCTAAAATGGACAGTAGCTATGTCCCAAGACTCACCTTATTACAACTTAAATTGATTGGATTTATGGCTATTTGACGTTTCATTAGACAGATAAAACTAAACTAAATGCGTCATTTTGTTTACGTATGAATTCGCAAAGACAATGATTTTACGCGTCGCACCCAGTAAGTGGACCAAGACAGTTTTGGCTGCTATTTTAAAAGGGTTTCTGTTTATTACGCCATACATCGAAATAATTGTCACAGGTTGTACAGTTTTATTACATCGGGGGACAGTATGAACGGGTGTTAGTCATATAAATAGAGAGACAAGGTTGGCAGCTTGCTACATTTGGAGACTTATGTCAGGGCGATCTCGTGTTTCGACGGGCACACATTCTCGGGTGAGGCTCCGTCCTTACTGACATCGTCCATTCATTGTCGTCAATACTTCAGCTCATTTGCTTTCTATTTGTTTGCCCATAGAGTTTATTGAACTGAACTATTGACTGATTGAATTATGGTCTCAATTCTATCGGATGATACGGTTAAATAACTTGCATTGTGTTCGATCCTACTAACTCTGACCGCTTTCGAATAATTTATGTGTTGTGAAATATATTTAGAAAAAAATGCGTAATATAATGCAGTTTTACTCATGTTATTTTACACTGTGTAATATGGATAATAAATAATGATAGTCATTTTAATTTTCACGGGTTATCGCGATTACAAAGAAATAATTACATGGTAAGTAATGAAATATAAAGTATATTATGATTGACATCAAATAATTTGAATCGGTTTAATACAATAAATATAGTCAGCAATAAAATTAACAATTTTAATGATTAGGTAATTGTGTAAAATATCGTTTACTTAACAAAGCAGCTTATAAATCATGTCATGGACTCATGGTGCCAAAATTGGAAACCGATGTTTACTCGAATTGAATATGTTCCATTTATGAATATATTAAAAACAATCTCTAGTCTAGCTGGTCATAAATATCAGGAAAGACTTATGCAAAAATATATATCAATACTTCTAAACTAATTGAAATAGAGGAAAGATTTGTTCGTTTGCATTGAATAGGCTTCGCAACTACCGGACCGATTTTGATGAAATTTGGCACAGTTATAGATTAGATCACGGGGAAGGACTTAGGGCAGTAGCAGTTTTCCGCGATAAATAGTAATTTATCGCGGAAAAATGTGTGGTTTCCGCAGGATTTCGTATTGCGCGCACGAAGGCAACATCTATCATCATCTAATATTATAATAAGAATGTACTAAGTATTAAATCATGCTAAGAAACAGCGTCAAATTTTCATTCAAACTAACTGGATATAGCCATATATTAGGTACTAGCATTAATTGCCCGCGGCTTCGCCCGCGTGACGTTATTTTTTAAACTTTCATTCCCTATTTTACCCACCTAGGGGCTGAATTTTAGAAAACGCTTTAATACGTAATTCATTATATTTTCCGTACTCAATTCATACGAAATATCATGCAAATATGTCCAAGGAATAAAAAGTTTCATACAAACTTTTGTCACCTATTTAACCCCCTTGGGGGTTGAATTTTGAACAATCCTTCCTTAGTGGATGCCTACGTCATATGAGAAATACGTTTGCAAAATTTCAAATTTCTAGCGTTGATATCAATCAGCTTTGCCTTTTATATAATGTCTTTTATACATATTATACAGGTACTTCGAATAGCATACGACTTATGGTCTGGATAAAATGCGCTATAAATATTTTTGGGGAATAAACTATTATTTCACTTGTGGAGATCTGCCAAAAAGGTGACTAACAACAACAGTCCCATTCCTTAAATCAAGTAAACGTTAATTCCATCACCAAAATCTGGTAAAATGCCAGAGTTTCTAAGCCGAAATTTTTATCTATCTATGTATCACGAAGAAAATCCATTATGATCGAACGTTTGAAAACCGGATCTGAGAGAAAATGTGATTTAATAAATTTTGAATAATCAATATTTTTCCTTAACATCAGAGACTTTTGGGATAAATTCTATACTTCTATAGATTTTAGGAAACTTCCTTTATTGTTAAACTTATTTTCCTACCACTTTAAAAAATTTTAAACTTAAAAATTTTAATTCTGAATTACACTAAAGAAGCAACAGATTGTGTTTGATGGCGCCTTATTAGAGAGTAAGTGTTGGCGCCGTCCAACGTTTCATTACCTTTTATGGTTTAGTTTCATAAGTTACCTCGCATGTCTTTTGTAAACCATTAACGGTATCTCGAGATGGGGTTTATTTTATTTATAATTCTAGCTTTTTAATATAACAACTCTTCACAGTCCAACATTGACTAATAAAGTGGACTTGTAATTCAGGACAACAGATTACGCCTTCAGCTCGGTAGATCTAGCTTGATTTGCAAATCGTGCCAGGGAACAATCGACCTAGTCAATATTATGCTATCGTGACAGATTTTCCTTTCATACATCATCCAGATGTTTCTAGGTATTCAACAATGCGTGAATAAATCTTAAGATTAATTGATTGCACTATTGATGGCTCTAAAGCGCCGATCGCTTTGCTTGACCAATAGTGAGCTATGCATTCACATATTGTGATATCTTATACTTTAAACGAGGCGATCTTGTATATATATATATATATATATAATCGGTATCTCGACAACGGCTACAAGTATTACCATGAAATTTAGTATGCAGCGAGTTTTGGGGGAGAAAAATAGATCTAGCTAGGTTTTATCCCTTAGATGCGGCGCATTTTTAAGGAATATATTATGTTTTATTATTTTGTCGTGCAACAATATATCAATAATTTCGACTCTCTTACGTCAGTCTGATTGGCAGCTTGGTTTGGAAATTCGGAATGTGATGGGGTTCGAATCCCGGTAAGATAAATTTTTGTTATCGGTCTCCCAGGTACTTATTATTGTTGCGAACAAATATTTTTTCTTGTTGGGTATGTTATTAATGTTTTTTTTTTTAATTTCAAGTCTGAGGGTCAATTTACACCGAAATGAAACGAAACGCGACATGGCGCCACATTTTAAGATAGCTATTTAAAATTGAAGTTTATTAATTACACAAGATATCTTCTTAAGACACGTTTCTTAAGACATCAGTCGTACACTGGAAACGCGCGCTGTGCACTACAAACTCTTACAATGATACGTGTATCTTGTGTAATGAATAAAGTTTAATTTTATATAGCTATCTTAAAAATGCAGCGCCGCGTCGCGTATCGCCGCGGTGCGAGCTGACCCCTGCACTTTTTGGACTTACGAAAGCCTTGTCACAAACATGTTAAAACATGTTATTTTTTATCACTCTAAATACAAAAATGCATCTGGTGGACGTGCTACTTTTTTTTTATATTCTCGAAAATTCCTTTTGTTAACATCTAGAACATACCATGTTTTACTTGATGGTTTACACCGCCAACAAAAAGCAGTAAAATGAACGGTAACAGTGCAAAGCTAGAAATAGAATTGGCCGCGTGTGATTTGTATGTAGAACACACTGTCGAAACAATACTTTTATGTGTACTGGACATATAAGTATGGAGGCCATGACTAATACGCTTAGAATATTTTTTCTGTAAGTCGCGCTATTTTAGCCAATGATAATTTCTGAAAAGGTTTCAACACACCAACGGCCGAATACTGGAACGTTACTTAAATTAAGTGTAATGTGGCACATGGCACATGCTGTCCTTGTCATTCCGGCTAGCGGAGACAGCGACTACGATTAGACGGCCTCTGTGGCTCAGTGGTTGAGCGTGTTGGTGCTCGAGCCGAGGGTCGCGGGTTCGAATTCCGCCGAAGGAGCAAAAAGTTTTTCTGTGTTCCTTGGTCATGGATGTGTGTTATATATGTGAATCTTAAATATATGTATATTATAAAAAGTATTAAATATATTTCCGTTGTCTGGGACCCGTAACACAGGTTCTTCGATAACTTACCACGGGACCTGATTGACGTGGAGTGAAGCGTCCATAGATATTATTTATTTTTTTATTATTTTTTGTCTGAATGAGAAGGCTGAAGTCGTAAAAAATATTTTATTTACTCTTTTTTAATAATATTGATTAATTGTGTGAAATTTTTTGCTATCTTATCGATCCAAATTTTCGGGATATGCGGAAAATAACGTACCAGTTTATCGATGGTTTCCCACAGGTTATAAAATATTTATAAGGTAGGTATTATAATTTCTTCATGCAAAAAGTAAGAGAAACTTTCAAATTACGTCAAAATAATAATTGTTACAGGATATAAGATATAAGTCTATAAACACAAATCTAGGTACTATCAAATAGAGGAAAGTGACAATAACATAAAAATAATAACAAATGAAATCATTAGAAGTTATTTAGTAGTTTCATAGTGAAGCGGAAAAATGTACCATTATTTTTATGTTTGGAGCCGCACCACCTTATTTAACGGATGAACTTCTCGAAATAGCTTAGACGTTCTCTACTCTTCGTGATATCCATCTATTTTTGTAGTCCACGTGGCTAAGAGAGAGGAGACAGAAAACTATTAATATCAGAACAATTGACGTCTCACGGCTGCATTCGAGTGTGCTGGAATATTGTTCTGATTTCCCGTTACTGTCAGTTGCTAATACTATTATGCGGATACTTTCTAAGCGTCAGTTGACACCGAAAATACGGGACGCGGCGCTGCATTTTTTAACATATCGATTCAAATTTGAACTTTATTGACTACACAAGAAGATACACGTATCATTGCAAGAGCGACGACGCGCTGTGCAGAGCGGTTCAATTTGACATTCGAACTCAGCATAATGCGTCGCGTTGCCTCTTTCGGTGTGAGCTAACCCTAACACCCAAGATATTATAAATTTTGCTTAGCGATAAAATAGCAATGCGTACGTTCACATGTAGGCCAGCCAAATTTTGTTTAATCATTTGTTTGTGCTCGCAGCTTCATTTGCGTGGATGTTCTAATGTGCGTTCTTCCGCTCGATATATCTTATTTATAGCTTTGGTGTTGAAATGGAACGAAAGTTAATCTAGCTAAAGACTTCAGCACTGACATGGTTACGTTCGATTTCCTTCTAGCAAAATCCTGGGTGATTCACTTTCACAAGAACTACTGTGCTGATTAGAATTCGCATTTAAAACTAGCATTTGCCCGCGGCTTCGCCCGCGTGGAATTCAGTTTTTAAACGATAGTGCCAGGGAGGCCGAGCTTTGCTCGGTGTTTTAGTAGAACGATAAAATAATAAAAAAATAAAAAATATATAAAACAAAAAGCAATAATAAGATTTACAAAAAAAAATATCTTACCGGGATTTGAACCCACCACATTCCGAATTTTCAAACAATGCGAAAATTATACGCAAGTACACATACCAAGCTGCTAATCAGACTGACGTAAGAGAATCGAAATTATTGATATATTGTTGCATGACGAATTAAAAAACCTATATAGCTTAAAAATGTGCAGTTTCCAGGGATAAGACTTAGCTAGATCGATTTTTCTCCCCCAAAACTCCCTGCATACTAAATTTCATGGTAATATAGTTTTCGAGATATATATATACCTACAAGATCATCTCGTTTAAAGTAAGTAAGTATAAGATATTTATACCTAATAATTTAAAACTTTTTTTACTCTCTAAGAGATTCTTAGAGAGTAAAATATGTATAAAGTTTTAAATTAAAGAATAGTTGAATTTTGAAAATCCTTCCTTAGTGGATGCTTTCGTCAAATGAGAAATACGTGTGCAAAATTTCAAATTCTAATTTTTTAGATTTTAGTTAGAATTTTGAAAAATCCTTCCTTAGCGGGTTAATATAATAATGTATAACAATGTATGTAACTTATAAAAAGTTGCATACAAACTTTTATCCCCTATTTTACCACCTTGGGGGTTGAATTTTGAAAAATACTGCTTTAGTTGATGCCTACGCGTTATATGAGAAATGAGTGTGCATAATTTCAAATTACTCGCCTGAAGGGTTTAGCCTGTGCGTGCGTGCCTCTTATATATATTATATTTTATATAGCAGATAAACTGCAGTATATCTACTCATTTCAAAATATTTGAAGAAAATTAATAGGACAGAAGGTATAACAAATATCAGTATTGATTCTAGACAATCTTACTATTATAAATTTGAAAGTTTGTCAGGAAGGATTTACAGACGGATAGATGTTTGTTACTCTTTCATGCAAAAAATACTGAACAGATTTTGATGAAATTCATACAATGGTATGGTAGTAGTTTAGGCTCTGGATTAAAACATAGACAAATTTTTATCCCGAAAAAGTAAAGTGTTCCCGTGGGACACTTTATATGCGCGAGCGTAACCACGGACTAAAGCTAGTGGTTTTAAAGTAACTAAGTAGTTTTCGATTAAATATGTAGCCTAACAATTCATGACATCGCAACAATAGTCTCAAATAAGGAATCGTTAAGGTAACGAAGGAGGACAATATCCTTATTGGAATCAAATCAGGCAAATGTGGAACATTCTGCATTGTTCAAGTGAGCAATTGCATACGCATAGAGAACTGGCTATATCGTATTTACATCAGCTAGATAAGTAACTGGTCACACTGGTCTTGTAGAGCTGCGATTTGATGTCGATGGTTTTGATTAAACTTGTTACATTGAGATGTAAAGTTTTGTGGTCTAAACTCTTACCGTTTTATTAATAAACAAAAACTAAGGCAAGATTTACTTTATTCCCATAGACGTATATATTATTACTAGCTTTTTCCCGCGGTTCCACCCGCGTAAATATAGTATCGGCTATTCCACTGGAATACTGTACTTTTTCGGTAGCCTATGTTTTATTCCAGAGCCTAATTAAAAGAAACTATTACCATATAGCAAATTTCATCGAAATCCGTTCAGTAGTTTTTGCGTGAATGAGTAACAAACATCCATCCATCCATCCTCACAAACATTCACATTTTTATTAGTAGAGGACATAGACGAGGCATGTCGAGGCAAAAACTGTCCACACTTTAAAGACCCAACTTTTGGGGCCATTTGAGATATGATGAAATCAGGATGGCGTAACTTTTTCATGTATAAAGATATTTGCTGCCAAATGTTCGTTATAGCCTATCTTTAGTTCTGAAATCTTTGTTTATTCCAAGGAAGGAGAAACAAATTTCGTTAGTAATAAAACGAGGCGTAAGGAATAACCAGCCTAATAAGAGCAGTAAAAGTTAAACTTGAGGCTTGAGAACCTAGTATAACGGGCGAGTAAGGTTTGCGAGGGGTTGGGCGGGGGTGGCGTTGACAAGCGGCCATCTGCGCATGTATTTATACGCGACTTATCTATAAAATTACAGGAAAATTACTGTTAGTAAATATATTGCATGAATAATGAAAAGAGACGATTACTTTCGTTTTGTTTGGATTTTTTTTTAACCGCGATGTATTTCTTCATAGTGAAAAGCGCCATCTATCTTTTTATTGTAAACTAGTTTACTTAATTTAACTAAGTTATAGAGAATAAATAGACGACGCTGGAGTTTTGCCGGGGAGTTCAATGGGTGACGTCGTGGAATTCGTATTTATTCATAAATTTGTGTTATTTCGGTTCTTAATGTGTAATATTGGTAGAATATTAACCATTAAATATTCGTTACCGTGCACAAGTGTGGGCAAGTGGTACAACTTCTAAAAACGTGCTATTTTGAGTTTCCCGCCAAAACTCCCTAGGAACTTTCAGTAAAGCTTCTACCACTTTACTGAATCGACTGACATGACTCATGGACTGTACTGACTATTTGGACTTTGACTAGACATTAGACTTGACGATATAGAAATACGGTGTTGAAAATTTAAACGAAAGTTCTATTTCCCGCCTTTTTAACTTGACACTGGCAAATGGTTATAAGCCGATGCCATATATAAATAAAAAAATAATAATAAATGACGCTATTTTACAAAACTTAAAAATATGATTTGTCATCCAAACGACGATAATATTATGTTTAATCGAAAAACAACATACGTATACATACATATTATGTCACAAAACAGTTGTTCGTAGGAAAATTAAAATAAAAGTACCATAATACATTTTGAAGATGTTTTTCAGTAGTTAAGTATTTACTGGACGGAATATGGCGCGTACGGAATGCTTTGTAAACAGAGCTTTCTGCGTGTTTATTAATAACATTGGCTATTGGTGTTACTTCTTGGTTAATGCTGTATAAGCTGTTAGCCACTTCAGTGCAAGTGTTGAGTACGGCCAAGAGAAGTGGTTATCATTAAATAAAATAAAGATGGGCTGTAAGTCTAAAAGATAAGTGAAGAAGCGGCGAACAGTGCAAAAAAACGCTTAAAAATGCTTAAACAATAGTCTAAGGAATTCCATGTTCTTTCAACTTTACTTATTGCTTGCATTACTAAAATAAAATATTATGTGAGTAATAATTATGAAATTCATTTATAAAGTTGATTATTTATTATATTAATAATAATATAACACAGTACATAATGTACTAGCTGACCCGACAGAAGTTGTGCTCTCATATTTATGAACAGGAATGAATAAAATATATATGTAACTACCTACATACAACTACAATGTATATTCCAACAACTACACCTACAACCTACACCTACAACCTACACCTACAACCTACTCCTACAACCTACACCTACAACGTACACCTACAACCTACTACCTATATCTTGACGCTTCGAAAAATGTATTTAAACACGTTATTTAATAATTTGAGGGGAGAGTTTACCCTATCGACGGGATGAATATTAGGTAAATGTTTGACTGTTACGAAACATATTATGAACATTTTCTATGGAAAATTAATGTTTTATTTTATTTATTTTTCAAAGTTTTTAAAAGTAGGTACGTCTATCCATCTTATAGATCAGTCGTTAAAAATGTTGCCATCTTTACCGGCAATCATAATAATAGGTACCTAACAAGACACTTACCTACCTACATATTTTATCTGCCTATATTTATCTATCCTTATATAGAACATTATTAAACGACTCCTTATTAGAAGATTCCGTTATGGTTACTTTTTGCTGATGATAAAAAGCTATCTGTAAATCTCTGTGTAGATATTTATTCATATGAACAGGACATGTACAACATGATTTGAATTTTGTATTTTACTTAAATCCTGTAACCCCATTGCACTTATCCATTCAGATACTTTATATGTTTATAGATGGGAAGGGAAATAGTCAATCGTAGAATCAAAATAAGAATCACTTTTAAATTCGAGGAAAGTGCACAGTGTACAGCCCATCATATTAAAAGATAAGACTGAAAAATTTACGTTGTCTCGGGTAATTATAGCCTTTGCGTCGGTCAGAGTAAACATGAGATTATAATTTGGAGATATAACACTTAACAATATGGCAGGGAATCTAGAAATAGATAACGGCCTACCCATAAACAAGAGCGTTCAAATAAACATACGATTCGTACAATACTGCATTCGCCAGCATAGACATCAACAGTTGTGTTTGCTATTTTGTTTAGAAGTAATGCGTATTGCAATGGCGTTAACTGAAATTCTTAGTATAATATAAATTAATGTGCTGTTTTACCATTTAAATAATATAATATATAGGAAAACAGTGGAAAATATTCTATCACATAGACAAAACTAGTGTATCTTTTCATAGACGTTATAAAGTTTTGAATTTACCCAAAACTAGAGTTAAATTTTAATAGACGTCAGCCATAAGCTCTCTCTCTCATTGCCCCTACGTATTCAGAGAATTGTCAAACCGTCACTAATTTAAAATGGCTAAACCTACGAGCTACAAGAAATAAACACTGCGTAGGTGGCCTACATTTCATCACATGTTTCTTTATAATTTAAATGTTTTTCTCGGAACCTTTTTATAATCTGCATGTGAATGTTGTCATAAAACGTGGGTGATAAAGCCGAAAGCTATTCACAAATTTGTAAACACAAATTACTAATAATATAATCAACATTCTTATAGAAACAAACAGTATTGTATAGGTACATTCATGATAATAATATAAGTGTTTGTAGACACTTATATTATCATCATTAATGAAGAGGAATGCACAAACAAATTAAATTGTACTTATAGCAATTAAATTTTAAGGTATTAAAAAGGTTACAAATTGAAATGTCTAAAAATTTAAATAATTTGTAATGATGATGAGCAGTGAAAATAAAAGTAAACTCTGAAACACGTATGTATTCAGGTCTACGCAGTCCTTAGCTAATTATATATATACACTTTTATCGCTCAATCATACATCATACATAAATAAATACATTACATATTAAAATAGTGTACAGTTTATAAATAATACAAAATGGAACAGGACAAAGCGAATACATAACTTGCTACGTTTATATAAACCAGATAGATGCCTTTAATTACTGATGTCTTTACCTTGATTAACTATATTTATATAACACTAGATAAAACAGAAAAGGGACCAGGCCGATGACATGTCATTCCTCTATTGATGTGTAACTTGATCTGGAAACATCTATAACTTCTGAATTGGCCGATGATTTTTCATTGAATAATTTTAAAATAGACATTGTATTGAAGTGAGAAAAATGCGAAGAATTTCGATGTCGATTTTAGCGTTTTCCTGTAATCTTTTCTATTCTAAATATAAATGTTTGTTTTAACTTTCTACACTGCATATTACTTCCGTACTTAGCCTCGTATGCTCTACATGTCACTAACGAGAGGCCGTGTTCATCTAAGATTTTGTTAAGTATTATAAAATACCTAAACTAGCATTATTTTAGAATAGGTCGGCGCAAGAGGTCAGCCGACTAGAGCTAGGACATGAATTACTCCTAATGGCGTCAGCACACGCTAGGCAAGCAGCTCGGCAGGGAGCCATCCTTGGAGGGACATTTGAGGCAAAAGATTTGCTTGCTTGTCATAAGCTGCTTGTTAAGCGCATAAGTCCAACAAAATATTTATGTATATAGGTTAGGTAGTTTAGCCTTTGTATATTCGTCTATCAATGACCTCAGTGATAGACACTAAGGTATATCTGAGAGATAAAACGGTTGTGTTCCGCTTGGGTCGCTCAGGTCAGCGGCGCAAGAGGTCAAACAGCCGAGCGCCCGACCGTTGCACGAATTGTTCCTAGACTACATTCTGATCTTATATATATAATGTACCTGTATCATTATAGTATCTTATTTTTTTTAATCCTAAAAATATTCACCAAAACCTTTACTATTCACCACAAATATCCTTTTATATGAATTTCCGATTAAATCATACCCCGAGTCATAGTTTTCTTCGAAATAATTCTTACATTAATTATATATCCTATAGGCTTTGAACTTTTGACATTACTAGTAAATCTGTATTTTTACTCTGTGTTACTATTAATGTATGTATGTGTTATATTAAAATATTATTTAGTAGGGTGACTGAAGAGTTTGACCTCGGAAATCCGAATCCATCAACTTTGTATGAATCAATGTATTCTGAATTATGTTGTATGGATAAAAACTTAAAAGATAACCTGGTTGTTTTGTTGCTTATTATTTATTCAGTTTAATTAAATATGACACCTACCTATGGTTTTTCGGTTTTTCGTTAAAGGTTTATAAACTTTAATATTAATATTTAAGTAATTTCAAAAAATATTCTAAAAGAGCAGGAAATTTCCAATAGTTGAAGTCTTGACTTCCGGAAGTCTATCTCCATTATTTATAACTTTAATAATGTCCGTGCATTCTTTTTAGATTTCGCGTGTGATCAAAAGTGAGTAGGTACGTCGCCTAACGTAGGTAAGTTTTCTGAAGGAAAACTATCTAACTCTTATTATAGTAAATCACACCTAGTAAATCGTATCCATAGGCTCCATGATTCTGCAAAGTTAAGTGTATATAATATGTATTTGAATAAATTAATTTAAATTCAAATATGCAACGCACCTATAATTGCAATCGCGTTAAACATTCAGCATTAATAATGTCGACTGGGAGCTTTTTTACGATACCATAAATCGATGCAATTATAATGAATAAATGACACGATAAATAATTTACTGTACGAAATACTTGTAAATATATTTCTGTTTCATACTATTGTAAAGATACAGATATATAAATTAGATTTTCTAAGAAAATCCTTAAACTGTCCAAGAAGAACCTGTAAGGTAACCTGTAAAACACTTGTATTTATATTATGTAGAACCACCACAAACATTTGGAAGCTACAGATTAAGAAGACAATTGTAATTGATGATAATAATATATTATTAAATATGGAACCGTACCTGTATGGGGAAAATATGAATAAAATCATTGAAACGGAGCGAACTTTGATTTTCATTGAGATTTTTTTTCACTGACGATGATGTAATATGGAGATAATGAATCATCAGTGAACTTAAATTAACGTGTATAACTATCATCATCTCACAAAAATGACTATGATTACTTGATACTCCAAATAAATTCTAGTTTGATGACGAAAAATCGTGATTGGACCTGGATAAAGTATGTAGAATTCTTAAGAGTCTTGGACAAAGTTCTTGGCTCATCCTATAGTAATGTAGAGGCACTCGAACGAGTAAAACCCTAAATAAACCGAAGATTGTAAATAGATATTATGAGTAATATCGACAGAGTAAAGACATGAGATCATTTTAAATATACGTTCATCAGATACATCTAAAGCTGGCGGCGACAATAGCTAATTCGCTTCGTGACCAACAGCACATTCCGTGACACTGAATTCCTAGGAAAATCTAAATCCCTTACTATATGAAGACGGTAGCTAAAATAACTTGGCATGGCAATCATTCTAGTATCAAGCAATTGCATTGGGTTTTTAATTAGATGGATCTAATCTCAACCGAAACGCACAAATTCTGACAAAATATAATATTCTCATTTACTCTAGTGGGTTACCAATGTATTTCGATGTATTATAACCTAGCTCACCTAATGAATATTTGTAAAAAAATCATATGCCTAATTAGTAATTAAAATAGTCTTACTTAATTTTATGTTATTGTTAATTCTTGATGACTTCATAAGCTGGTCAATAGTCGTACTGTGGAGTAGACTAATCGTAAAATATAAGATGTACGTTATTCTTATAAATCGCTTACCTAACCTAACCTTCTCTATGCAGGACAAGTCAAACATGTTAATTACAAGGTATAATTAAAGATGCAGCAATATTTAAGACCACGATTGAATCAAGTAAAATACCTGTATACATGCTGTATAAACAATTTACTGGAGATCAATTATCGGTAGATCGTTTAGAATAATTTTATATTTGGCTTAATATTGATAATAATCTTTGAAACTACACGGATTTCTTTCCTACTTTTCAAAATATTCATTGTAGCTATTTCAGTCTGATTCAACATTATTACAAAGATAAAAATTTTAACTTAAAAAAAAACCCAAAAGATAAACATTTTAAGCTAGCTTATTGTAAACGAGGAATTTTGGTTATTATAATTTGACGCATATAGAGCTTATTAAAGTGATATAAAAACTATAAAAGACATGTCAAATAAATAACGTTGTTTTTAGTTTTATATCTTTCTCCAAATCACTTTGAAATTTTTTAAAAATAAATAAGGTATTTAACAAAGTTTTCTTTGTTTTTTTTCTTATGAAATTCTCGATGCAGCTGTGTTGAAAATTCTACTGTCAATATTTTATACCTTTTAGATAAACATTAAGGTTGCGAATAAAATTATACAAATACAAACAATATTCATTCTCTTTATGATATGATAGCGATTATACTAGTAGTAATAAGCGTTTTGCTTTGAAATTGATTTTCACCTTAACTTTGGCAAAGATTCAATTTGTTAATGCAGCAATTTATCTTTGTAGATAGCTTTTAATTAAATATTATTTAATGATTGACTAATCTGTAAGTATTCTGTTTTAAATATTTTTGATTAAAGATACAATATTACTAGGTAATTTGACGTACATTTGACAGGACACATCTTCATACAAGAAAAAGTTACGTTATCTTGGTATTCACCATTCCTCAAATGTCAGCCATCTTAATTTCACCATACTTCAAATGTCAAAGTGGCACCAAAAACTCCAAAAGTGGAGACAGTATTTGCCTCAACATGCCTCGTCTATAATATATACGTCTATGGTTCTAAGTGGAAAAATAGGAAAAGAGATTTAGAGTTTACATCAATAGTTCAGTGATGCCTTAGAATTTAGATCATCATAGCTTAAAAGTTCAAGTATACATTATAAGATTAAAACATTTTGTAATTTCCATTCATGTATACTTTCCGCGGTGTGTTTACATAACTTTTCCAGACGATATCTTAAAAATATTCAAAATGTTATTTTAAAATAAACATACGTCCGCTCCGCGAATAAACATACCAAATGGAAACATGGAACATGCATTTTACGGATCTCGGTCGAATTAAATCTCCGGTTATAAATTTGTAGGTATAAGCGATACCTTGACGTATAGGTATTTTTACGTCCTTAACTTTAAATTAGGAGATTGGAAACTTTCCTTTGGTATTGAAAGACTCCAAAGGTAAGTTCAGAATTTCCATCTAGAAAAGCAACATCATTTGCTGAAGTCAGCCATTTTACCAGCTGCTAACCAAACTAATGGTTGTGAACACTTTTTTTTATAGATAACGCAAAACTAGCTGGTCTGGTTCTCTCTGTCTGTCATATTTTATATCTTAAAATTTGATATCTCCAGACAAAATCGCCGTGTATCTTGTTCGACTTATAGAAACTAGGAAGCGTTTAGTCCAACCTACATTCTGCTGCGAGCAGTGTGTTAATTGGGAGCGGTCTCGGCCTGGTGGCCGAGGCGATCCCCTGTGTACAGATTTATTGTATTGACCCATTTCAACATTGTATTTAAATTATTATTTTAATATTATATGAGACAAAATCAAGAGAGTCAATTGCAAGGTGATTTGTCTTTAGCTATTCTTGACCATTTTTAATTTATGTATTTAAGACGGAAGTTATCAAAAATTAAAGAATTAAATTAAAGATGATCCATGTCCCACGTGCGGTATATATTTATTTCTTTGTAAACCCTCAGATTAATAACTATAAATAGAATGTAAACCATCATTATTTAGTGACGGACTTTGTCATTTAAGTGAAAGCACTTATGGAAGTCTCGTCCTCTCACAGATTGAAGATGTCGCAAACGTGCTACGTGTATTCCAAAATAAAGTAATCACTTTTGTCATGAAAATATTAACAATCGGGCGAGGTGGGCGCTCGGCCAACTAGTGCGACGCCATTTCAACGCATCACGTTCGCTTCGCACTTGGTGAAACAGTAACTACCTGGCGTTATTGACAAGCGACTGACATTTCTTTGTTTTACGTAAACTACTGCGAAATCTTTCACAATTTGTGTGAAACGTAAGCAACTATAAATATGCACATGAATTCGTTCCGGATTAGAATACTCTACTCGTGTTCCCCAAACAACTTCCATAACTGACAGTAGTAAGCGATGAGCAGAGGTGTAATCACGAACAATTGAGTTCGTATTCCTAACGAATGTCAATTGTATAGGCGCTGTCATATTTTCATACAATTCCCTTGTGCTAGCCCCACAGAAGTAATTCTCAACTCCTTCGTCTTTAACTGTAAAGTTAAAGGTTATTTTAAGTATATTTTAAAAAATAACCGTGCATCTGGATTATCTTGTCTAATAAATAGGTAGGAGGTACGAGACAAGATGATTCTTGAAGACAACCTCAAATTATACTACAATGTTGAGACATTTTGCGGTGAGCCGCAAAGTATCATCTTTATAAATAATAGATGCCTATATAATTAGGTGACTGCACTGCAGGATAATATTATTATCGTTATATGTAGTTCGTTCATTGCAGACTAGCTAAGAAAAGCAATTTGTGCAGTGTGTATGAAAAATGGATTATGTATTCTCAAATTAAATTGACCCTTTATACATTTTTGAAATACTAACGAATACGATAAGAGAATTTTTCAGCGTTATTTCAAATTTTGAAAAATGTTGGCCAACTTTCCCGGAGACGAAACCCAAATTAGCTACAATATTTCCTGTCCGAAAATATGAATTTAAACAACAAAGATTCATTTTTATCACTAAGCAGATAACTTTTTTCTTTAATGAAACCAGTGATAATTAGTTAAAATATTTTACGTTTTCTCATTTAATCTTATATGACAAGAAAAATAATTAAACCTGACTCACATGACAAATATTAAATGTTAATTTTACGAACCATTTAAAAGTGAACATTTGAATTTTAATGCTGAGCTTAGATTTTTTAAGAAAAAAACAAACATGTTGATACTGTATCTTTTGGAAGCTCGCCAATCGTTCCATTTCTTACTTTGTGCCTAGAGTGATACCCGTTCACGGTTCATATACATCGACTGACCAGAGCTTTGATGCTTAGGAAACGAGGTTGTGTCAAATGTTCCCTGCCTTAATATGTGCAGCTAATGCGATGCGTGTGAAATGGATTTGTAATTAACCTTACAGCTTTGCGCCTAATGTAGGCGATTGGGTAACCATCATTTATCGGCCAACACAACTGGGGCAGGCACTAATAGACCTTCAATTTTTAACGCAGTCATCAATGAAAAAATAAACTGTTTCACTACTCTAGTTGCATGCATAGATTTAAAAAGAGTTATGAGAACGATTTCTTCTTTATTGTATTATGTAAAGGTTGAAAATGTCATACGTACGAAAATGTTCATAATAACCAATGTTTTTCTTTCATCGACAGTTCAACTTCGTTGGAAGGATTTTAGGACCCAGAGGCATGACTGCGAAGCAACTAGAACAAGAGACAGGTTGCAAAATTATGGTCAGGGGTAAAGGCTCCATGAGGGACAAAAAGAAGGTAAGGATTTCCTAAATATAAAAAATACTTTGACAAAAAGATTATCCGCATTTTACTAAACAAGTTGATCAAACTCAGAACATCAAAGAGTTGCAAAGACGTTCGTGAGTAGAGAGGATAAAGGTGAATAATTATTAATTCATATAGCACCGTGATGTCAAAATTTATTTCAATTGAAAATAAACACGTTAACAGTCCACTTGCACCCTGTCATTATCTGAATCAAGGTGAAATCTACTAAGCAGCAAATGAATTGTACACCTTGTCCAATGTCCATCATCATAAAGGGAAAATTAAGAAACCTATCAATTTAAACAGATTGAAAGGTTTCGACTTCTAACACACCTTTTGTTTTGTGACTAACTTTACTATTTGTGTTATCATCGCAGCCTCTGGAAATATTCAGGTTACTCTAATTATATTTTAATTTTTACTGAAATAGTTTAGGTACAATCATAAAGTCCCCGCAAATCCTTAAATTTACTATCACTCATATATGATATAAGTATTTTGACACTTGTCTAATGTATTATATATTCTTGGCACTAATAAACTACTCTCTAGTGAAACTAGTTACAACTTCAAATAATTTGGGATAAAGACTTTAAATATTACGCATTCAATGATTTATTTCTTGGGTATATTCCAGGAGGACGCTAATAGAGGCAAGCCAAATTGGGAGCATCTGGCTGACGATTTGCATGTATTACTCACCGTAGAGGACACCGAAAATCGGGCGAAGATAAAGCTGGCCAGAGCGGTCGAAGAAGTTAAGCGTCTGCTTATTCCTGTAAGTAAACTTTTAGATCTGCCATCAAGTTACCATAGAGCATCAGGTACTAAAACTTGTAAGCTAAGTAAGTATTATGTACCACTATTCGAACCATACATGATAATATTTTTCTACTTTGTAATAACATATTTTACTGTCAAGAGAGATCTTTTTATCTTCAGTTATGTGAAAGCAAGCGGTCAATTAATGCGTAATCCTGTTTGAAGACAGGATAGGTAGTTTCAATGACCGTTCATCGACAGCTCATCTCGATTACAGCTATTTATATCTGGTTCTGCACTATTCTAAATCAAAATTTCTATGCCACAGAGTTGAAGTAAACCATTAACTTTAAATCGCAGTTACGTCATTTATTTTCGTCTATAGCCAGAATCTCAACTGGTTGCTGGTTATTTTCACAAGATATTGGTTTTGGTTTTTTTGGTTATTAGGTCCTTACATATGAAATTGGCGTTTTGTCGTACTGGCCACTTTGATCTCAAATATATCTTCTTTATTCCAATTTTAAATTTATACCGCTATTTACTCATGCATTTGTGTTTCGAAAAACGTAATTCATTTGTTTTTTCCTCTTTTGGTTTTTTCTTTGCGTCACTCTGTAAACTTCTTTGCGTCACTACAAAATGGAAAACTTGAAATATCGTATTATTTTCGAGTACTAGTTCTACCGTCGCACCAGTGCTGTAGAAACGACTCGAAGGATTAATGATGTGTATGGTGGCGGTGTTGCAAAAGAAAACACACTACCTACCTACCCACACTACCAAAGTTGATAATGAAGAATTGAAGGCTATTGTGGAAGCGGATCCATCGCAAATCACGTCCGAGTTAGCTGCAGGCTGCGGTGTTAGTGATAAAACTGTTTTAATCCACATGAAGCAAATTTGGAAGGTGAAAAATCTTGAAAGGTGGGTACCTCATGAATTGAGTGTAGCAAACCGACACGCGTTAACGCATGTCACGTCATGTAACGCAGCAGTCGACACGCGTCGACAGCTGCTTTACATTACTCAACCGGCACAATAAGGAAGGGATTTTAAATCGAATCATTACCTTTGATGAAAAGTGGATCCTGTACGATAATCGGAAACGCTCATCACAATGGCTGAACCCTGGCGAACCAGCCAAAGCCTGCCCCAATCGAAAATTGACTCAAAAAAAGTTACTTGTGAGCGTTTGGTGGACCAGTGCCGGTGTCGTTCACTACAGCTTTCTTAAATCTGGCCAGACGACTACGGCAGATGTCTATTGTCAGCGACTGCAAATCATGATGAAAAATCTAGCTGCTAAACAACCGAGGTTGGTCATTAGCTCTAGGCCACTGCTGATTCAGGACAACGCTAGACCACACACTGCACAACAGACGGCTACCAAATTAGAGAAGCTTCAATTGTAATGTCTAAGACATCCATCGTACTTCCCGGACCTCCAACAGATTACCATTTTTTTCGAAATTTGGATAACTTCTTGCAAGGGAAAAAATTGAACTCCGATGGGGCAGTCCAAAGCGCCTCATCGCTAGCGCGCGTCTATGAGATGGCAAAAGTGCATAGATAGCAATGGTATATACTTTGATTAAATAAATATATTATGTTTAAAAATCGACTTTATGTTCCTCCTTTACAAAACGCCAATTTCATATGTAATGTGAATTATTTACTTACTTATAATAACCTAATATATTATTTCCTTCATAAATGGGTCATCAAAAATTAAATATTGGCCATCTAAAAATAAATGCGATTTTAGCTATGTATTCTTGTGAGTTGCATATTTTCTAAATTAGGCGAGTATATTATGCAATAGATTTTTTATGTCTGAGATTTATTTTCGGATTCTTACGGATTTCCTCTAAAACTAATATAACGTTTAATAGATATGGCAAGTTATATCGATCTCTCTCAATTAATATTGTATCATTTACAGCAAGCAGATGGTGAAGATGAGTTGAAGAAACGTCAACTAATGGAATTGGCGATTATAAACGGCACATACCGCGATTCAAGCACGAAGGCCGTCGTGCCAGTCAACGGTCAGTGCCTCATAAGTATGAACACATTTATGTTTTGTCACTAACACTTAGTTTAAGGTCTTATTCTTACGTAGTTTTTATGACGAAGAGATAAAGGATGTGGGATGTTAATAACATGTATGATTGGTACAAAATGGTTGACAATATTTTTACTATGTTCATTCATTTTTATAGAGATTTTAAATTGTTTCTCTTATCCGACTTCAAGTGTACCAATAACGTTACGTTTTCTTCTGCAGAGATTTGCAGTTTAATCATCCGGTGCATTTGGTTAATTAATGGTTTACTATTGTTTGAGATTGTTTGTTTAATAGCTATATATATAAAATCAATCTTCGGTTTGCAAATGGATATTTGTAACAGTTCAATATCATATTCATCTAGCACTTGCATCATCATATTATACCATAATTACTTTTGCATTTTGTTCGACAGTGAGTCACTAAAAGGACTGTTATGATGACTAACTTAATTGATTTGTAGTTCGTTTTGGTCATTAACTAATATCCTGGGTGGTTACTGCGACTAAATCGAGTGACATGCTCTTTGTAACGCGTTCAATCTCAGAATTAAAATCCTTCACAAGAGTTTCCAGGATATAAAAGCTTATGGCAATTCTTACAAACAATATTTCATCTTTTCCTCATACAAAATAACAAACTATTCGGGCACTTATCCAATTTTATAAAAGAAATGTAAGTAATATCATTGCAATCAAGAAACAATAGAGATATAATAAATAAGTAGCAGGTTAAGGTCTGATGTGCCATATACTTTACAATAATGGAGAGGAATCCACAGCTGACGAAGAATGGCGACGCGTTGCGGCTGAGACCCAGCGATTACTCGCGCCAGGGGGCGGCGTTGGTAGTGTGACTTTACGCACACCGGCGCCTCTGGGAGCCCCATTGATTCTGTCTCCACGGATGTCTGCCGCACCGGGTGCTCAAGCTGGCCTTCTCAATGGTACAGGCGCTGGCGCGGCTGCCGGCCTTCTGTCACCTGGTGAACCAGCTCATCAGCTAATCTACGCGTCGCCATACGCCGATTACGCCAATTACGCTGCGCTCACCGCAGCGGCCAACCCTCTGCTGTCCGCCGAGTACGCCGCTGCGGACCATACGGGTGGGTTATTCTCCCGTTAATTTTTGAAAACGTTTGATAACATTTTGCCTTGATTCATATTGAGAAATAGCATCACCAAAAGTTTTTTAATTATTTCAAGTATTTGAATTAGTATTAAAGTATAAGTAGACGTTATTTTTTGCGTTACTTGAGTAGGTGTTACGAGTAAATATGTTGATATGGTTATTGCTACATTAAATATAGTAATTCGATCAATCTTTATTACTCAAGTGTTATCAAATGTTGGTAATTTATACTAACGCTTAGGTATCGGGTATACTGCCTCATTCAATAAATTTCAAATAGTCACTGTAACATTTGATAGTTCATTACAAAATTCGTAAGAAATGAGTTAATAAATATAATCTGTTTTATCTAACCGCATGGTTTTTGAGTTTTTACGCAGATTCAATCTATATTTAAATGAAAAATAACAAAGCAGCTCATAGGTGAATTCTAACACAAAGATTACTAGTCTATTAAAATAATAAAAACACTAATACCAAAAAAAAAAACGCGCGTGCGATTTACATAAAGCATAAAGGAACTGCATCAACACTAAACAGATCTAACTTATTAATCCAATAAATGAAAATATTGTAACCTCTTTTGTAATTGATATTGTTTTGATGGGGTTGCAGCATCGAGATACCTACTTGCTGGCTTTTGACATTGGCCGCTCTCACATCAGATAAGATACGACAGGCTTCCAACTTCATCGTACCAACCATCGCATCATTTTTACCGTCCTTGACAGATACTCTTAACTTCTTCTCTTAAGTCAGACAAGCCATTAACAAATTATGTTTTAAGTTTTAAATTAAGGACACTTAGATTAGTGAGATCAATCGTTTTGTACCTACGTTGTTTTTAATTTTGAACGTACATTGTTTATCCGTTTTGTACAGTAGTAAAGTATATTTTGTTTCTGAACGGTCAAAGATTTATGATTATTTATTTAAACAAATAATTTTTATACACAATTATTTATTTTATTTTATTCAAATGCTTTTAAATCTGTTATCGTTCATTTTCAATGATGGTAGTTTAGTAACGAAATATTCTAGTGAAATATTTTTGAAACTGCCAATAGAACTCTTTTAAGTTACCGATGCTTCGTATACAAAGATGTAGATTTTATTTACACTTAATATCTCAAACGATATAAAAAGTAAATCACAAATTACATTATTGTGATAACCCCTCGCTTGTAATATGACTAATCTATTAACAATTTTCGTTTCCAAACATATTGGCGTTAGTACTTTTTGTTAAATTGACATAGATATATCCACTACACATGCATGCAGTTTTATTATTTAGACTCAGTATGTAAATAACAAAAGTTTTCGTATTAACAATAAAGAATAAAAAAAAAAAAGATTTTAACACGTAATTACAAGCAAAAGGGACCAATCAATAAGTAAACTTTGCAACGACAAAAGTTTTATAATTTAACTCTATACTATTACTGACTACTCATAATATTTTAACGAACAACATTACACATTCTAGTTGATTCTTTAGTTTAATAAAAATAATCATGTATTCGAACGAACTCGATTATTTCATAGAAATGTGGCTTAATTTATAATTTTATTAGCCATACTATATTTATACACATACCATAGCTTTTAAGTATTCTAGTTAATTATAAATGTATTCAGAAAATGAAGATACCTTAGTCGAAAAATACAGACTTACCTACGTAGGTACGCCCAAAATAATAAAAGTATCAAAAATTTTCAATTAATAAAAATGCCAATTCGTCAATTTTTTTTCTCTGAATTTATTTTCTTTTCCAAAGCAATAAAATATTTAAAGTTAAGGCATTATAATATTTAAGCGTAATATAAGATTTAGAAACTGCCAAAACGAAACTTGATTTTTGAAATATTTTTGTCGATGAGACAGTCAATTTGGCAGTAGGGTTAACTATGTTAGAATATGTATGATAGTGTAGTAATGAGATTTTTTTCAGCATTTACACTGGCCTCCCTGGCATTTTTTTATTAAAAGCCTTGCAAAACGACATTGATTACTTTGTGTAATTGTGTGCCTGGGAGTGTCACTAATTGAAGATTTTTTTGACATAAAAATGCTTTGTCCAGACACAGATGATAAATATGGTATGCCGCTAGGTATCGTGCGGAGGGCTGGTCGGCTCGCGCAAGTGAGGGAGCACCCTTATCAGCGCACCGCCTTACCGGCGCCTTAAATTCCCGCCAAATCGCTCTCACGCCGCCATTTTGTTTACAAGGTGAGATGCGCGAGCGCACGCATGACGTACGATGAATATGCTTGCAATGATATACGAAATTACTTCTTCTACTACATCACAGTAAACTTACCTAGTATAGTTTACATATTTTGATACACGCACATTATTTATAGTGAATGCTTATTGTTATTAGAATTGGTGTGCGTGCATCTTTTTAATATGTTATTACTAGGTTTCTCTACTGATTGTTGTATTAGCCTTGTTTCGTGCATATTTAATGTCCGTAATGTTATACGTACTCGTTTTAGCTTCAAGCTTTAGTTTTGTATCTCATGCAATCACGTACATCTGTAAGAATGCGTTGCCTATGCTTAGATGTCTCTCTGTGTCTTTATTTATTGTGTACTTATTAGTTATGGTTTGAATAGCTAGAGAATAGATAATTATGCCCGATTCTACTTCACACCGGATCTGAAGTGACACTGCATAATTTTAAACTGTGATTTTTTTATATTTCATTTTATAGATTTTATACCTGTTACATGTTGTGATGTTCTCATATCTATTACTTGTTTCAAATGTTACCAAATTTGTTTCTACTATCCAATTATTTATATTAAAATCACAACATGTACCTACAAATACTATGAATCTCGTTTTATGTAATATTGCAATTATTTCGGGTTAGTGTAGTAAATGAGGGAAGAAGGATAGAAGTTCCAAGGATTAAATAGATTTAACGCTTGAAATTCTGTTCAGTTCAGGTGCTAATTCGGGTTGTGAGTCCTTCTTTCCTAGCTTTGCCCAGTATTAGTCAAAGGGAAGAGCATTTTCAGAATTGTGCCATCGATCCAGTATTAATCAAGATGCCCCATCCTTTGACTTTTTATTCTTCGTCCATCACAATTTATATTCTTAGTCAATATAAGTTTTTATACGAAATTTTTTAAGTTAGTCGATTCTATATTTGCCTTAGGTATTTACTTTCTTATTTGAAAGTGCTTATTTATAAGATTTATTGCACTTGTGTCCTTGTGGATTAAGGCATTTGCCAATACGTATTTTCATGCTTTATGAGATGAATCAGACCGGTAAAATTTAAAGAGATTTATATATTCGATTATGTTTGTGTAAGATATTGTTTATATTGTTGATTGTAAATAAATGCATTTTCAGAAGATATACACGCAAATAAATTGTATGAAATTTTACTGGAGAGTTTTCTTTTAGCTGGCTAGGGTCGGGATGTATGACCGAAACAGTAAAGTTGACAGAAACAGATACAGTTGATGACGTGATGTCACGTTACAGTAGCCTCACACGACTAACAATATGCTCCACAAGGCCAAGTCCCCGTTTGATGACGATTACGTGCACTTTCATAACTGCTATTGTCACTTGCAGATTTATTTGTAATTATAATATATTTATATTATTTGAGTCACTAATATGCAATTATGTAATGGCATTGTCAATTCGTATCACAGTATATTAACAATTAAATGAATGCTCTCATATACAATATTATTATTACTGATATTTCAGCGATGTGTTGAATAACTTACATATTTGCATCTGGGTGCTATGGTTATACATAAGTGATAAATATATTATGCTTGTTTGTTTAGGCGATGTTCGACTCACTGGTCCGTATGCCGAAGTGATTCGAGCAGTGCCATGTGGGAACTATTGGGCATTTAATCCTATGTAGTTTATCATTATCATACTAAATTTTTTTAACATTTTCAAACCATTAACTATGTGAACTAATTTAAGTACCCGTTGTTGAATTAACTGAACAAAAAGCAAATGTCGCGGCACGAATGCCTGATAGCCTCCCTCTATATTATATTTAAATTCTTTTTTTGAATCCGTACACTGAGACGTCGATCCGAGATAGTTTGATCGCTTTTAGCTGCATGTGCCTTTAGATTTCTCGATTTCCGATATCGATTCGATTCCCGACATTCCAATTGCAGCGAAAAGCGTTGAAGCTCCTCGCGATTGAGGCTACGTGTAGTCGGACCATGACATTTCGATCGATACTAACATTCTGTTTTTCTCTCTTCTCGTTAACCTGGCTAGGTGAGTGCTAACGGCGCCGAGGCACTAACAGAAGACGCGCGGCCGCCCGCCCCGGACTCCGCATAACATTCATCGGAACATCGTCCACATGTAGCTATAGCTGGGCCTTTCACGTTAACATTATTATGTATTTTAATAGTCTAACTATTAACATTTATATGCCTGTTATGTTTATAACATGATGAACTTTATTAACAATTTATTTTGTGGCACACGCCATCGACTATATTTACTGTATTGTAGTTTTGTACTTCTGTTGTCGCTTACCGTATTGGTGTTCGAGCACGAGTGTTCTTAGGTTACCCTACCGCATCGGTCGGACGGCGCTAAATTTACTACATTAAAGCTATTTATTAGTGTTTATTTCTTGCTCGTAAGCTTAAGATTTATAATTATTAAAATTTTGCGCCGTATTTTAAGATGAAATTCATTTTCAATTATAACATGAACTTTTTAAGTACTAAGTTATTTTTAGTACATTATATACTGATTTCTTCATATACATTAAAATATAGTACAAATTGTGGAGATATTATTTGCTGTGGAAGATTCATCACATCAGAGGTTTCTTGTGAGGATAGTGGTAACCAAAAGTAAGTATACATTGTTTTGGACTGATAATCGAGTGATAGTTTAAGGTTGTTTTTCATACATTTACTGACACTGGCACAAATACGTTTATCAATTTTTGGCTATATATTATAATTACTTTGTGCCAAAGAGTAATAGCATAAAGCTTTTTAATTAACTTTTGCTGCATGTCTTCCTTAATCGTTAAGAGTTGTCGCTATCAAATTATAGTTTTTCCTTTAATATATATATATATATATATATATAAGAATACAATAATTAAATATATCAAAGTAAAGACTTCTTTACTATGACTTATTCAAACGTTACTTTGCACGTTTTTTGAAAATTTTGCTAACGCTTTTAAAGATTTTTTGAAAGTGACAACTCACAGGTCAGTAAATGAATGAAACTCTCTTATAATTAATGTTATCAATACATATTTTATAATAGTGCTTATTATTTATAATAAATCGAGTTTGCGCATCCCAAGTGCCTTAATAATGTACAATGTTTCACTTTTGTGGTTCTATTAAATGTTATATCGCTTTAGCAAGTAGAAGTAAATTTAGAAGAGATTAAATTATTGTTAATTACTTTTTCTATGTTAATGTTTATAATGAAGTAGGCAATGGTAAGCTTAGTTTAGTAAGTAAGTGCTTTGTTGCAATCTCTTGGGAATCTCTTAATTTCTCGCAAAGTCTTGGGATTTGATATTCTGTACACGATTGATAAAAAATCTCAAATTCTTTAAGTGTGATTCTCCTATTGGTTTTGTATGATACTTTAAATCTTAAATGTACTTGGTATTCACAATACAGCCAATGCGAGAATGTTTATTAATAATGCCACTAGTAATTTCGAATCAGAGGCTAAAAGATCGACACAAAAATTAAGGTTACATAAAAAATAAACAAATAAAATTACAAAAATATGCACTAGAGCTTGCGATAATTTCTAAATAATTTTCTTTTTTTTCTTAAACAATGTAATATTTTACTATAAGTATACATTTTATTTATTTTATACTAGTGGCATATCTCAAAACCCTTTCCCATATATTATTTTTTGTTATGTACATAGCTTTCATATTCTAATTTAGAGCAATAAATATTTGAATAACATTATTAAATTTAGTGCAATAGATGTTATTTTGAATAAAAAAAAATTTATTAAGTATAAAAATCTCACCTCGAAAGTTGTAAAAGAAATATTTTATAAAGATCTGATATTGAGATTATTGAATCATTAAGCTGTTTAAGTGCTTCTAAAATTAATTATCTTTTTATATTATGTGAAACTCAAATATATTTTGGTTAAATCTCAGATTTATATTAAATTCTAATAAAAATATAAAAAAATGAATATAGAACTTTTTGCCACCAATAAAAATTGGAACAGAGAAATGGAATCAAATAATAAGTAAAACAATTTTGTAAAGCTTGCACATCACTATATTTATCTTCCTAATGTAAAAAATAAAGTTGTCAAAACGAACACCAAAACATGAAATAATTATTGGATTAAAGTTTTATTTATTTTTATTAAAACATCTGCTTTAACCGCGGAAGAATATTCTTCCGTTTCAATATCCTTTTCTCTTGTTTCTTGGTTTGTGTTTCTCTCGTTTACTGTAAACTCACTCCGTCCACTTTTACTTCATATATAAGTACTTAATTCGCTGTTAAATACCATAGACGTAAAGCCTTTAAAATCCTGTATTCGAATACCTACGACTGTTTTTAAGACAACTGAGTGGCTGGATTTCATTTTCTTACAATTTGTAAGTTTTTGTTTTACAGAAAAGTTTTAAGGTAAGTTTTTTGTCCACTTAGTTTTTTAATATTTTACTGTCACAAGATTTTTTTTTCAAAATTAAATAAAAATGCAAATTAAACTAATATTTCTTAAAATATCACTTTAAATATTAGTGCTTATGATAGTAGAGTAGGTTTATTAAATACCCATATAAATGTACCAATATATACAGAGTTTGATGAAATATTCTTCGCTTATTTTCCATAAGTTTTCTTGGCAATGTACAAAAAGCCTAAGCATTTATAACCAAGCCATAGATCACAGAAATTGCTCGATTTATTTTACTCGATTTAAATTTAAAGAAGAGTATTATGTTTATAACGTACAAAATGTTCGAAGGTCTGTTACATTTATTTTAAGAAAAAAATCTTAAATTCAGTTTAGTGCCATCTACAGACTTTCGTTTTATAATATTTGTACTTATACAACTGGCAACACTTAAGTGCCTTACAATACTGTGTAAATACTATATTGTTTTTAAAAAGTATTATAGAGAAATCTTAATTGTTTTCCAAAAACAAAATAGAAGTATATTATAATATCTACTTAGTTAAGTGAGATTGTGCATATTAACTTATGTCTGTTTTTATGTGTGTCTCAGATTGATTTTGTATTAGTAAAATAAATTATTTAAAAATGTAAATTCGATTTTAATTTTTTTAAGATAAGTATAAAATATTCTCTAAAAATAGAAGGTACCTACAGTTTTCTCAATATATAATTGTAGAGCTGAAAATCAGGTTCTATTTTGTTAGAACCTAGCAATATACCTTAGTATTCATTCTGTAAGTAAGAGTTCTGTCTTTTTCAACCGACATCCAAAACACAGAAGGAAGTTCTCAATTCGTGTGTATGTATATATTTTTTGTATGTATGTTACGCGATTACTCCGCCGTTTGTGGACCGATTTTCGAAATCCTTTTTTTATTTTAAAGGGTTGACTCCCAAGTTAGTCCCGTTGTCGCCAAATGGGTAGATCTGGTGATGGGATGCATGAGAAATGGAGAGAAGTCCTCAAAATGTATAGGGACACCTATAGTGATTTTGACTTTTTTTTAAGTAACTCAAGCATATACTACCTGTTGTGTATTGCGTGTAGACATCTAATGCAATAAACACTGGCGACGAGGATACATAGCTATTCGCGTGCGGAATAAAATAATATTGCCTATCGGTCGCATAGAACAATTTATCGTCAAAAACAATAACTGGGACGTTTACATTCGTCGCGTAAATCAGTTTATAGCATTAAATAATATCCCTAACGAGTTAAAAGTTGCAACTTTAGTGACGGTAGTTGGTGCGCAGTGCTATGAATTGATGTGTTTCGAGCCTGAACGGTCGGTAATAGCCGAGAGGCATATATTTCGTCAAATAGTGCAACGCCAAGGGGAAAATATTCGAGAATACCTACAATCACTGAAACATTTAGCAAAATCTTGCAATTTTAACTCTTGTCTGGAGGTGTGATTGCGAGATCATTTTGTGTCAGGACTACTCAATGAAGACATGAGGTCGAGAATCTTCGCCGAGAGGGGTGGGTCTTCCTTCGCGCGCCAAGCGCGCCGTGGAGTTGGCGCTAGCGCTGGAGGCGGCGGAGCGGCACGCGGCAACGGCGTGCGCCTCAAGGCAGCTCGAGCAGCACGAAGGTCAGCATGAGGCAAGTCGCGGCCCCCTCGGATGACGACGGCTTGCATCGGATCGGAACAGCAGCGGGCAACGCGCGGGTAACAGCGAGGGGCGCGCGTGGCGGCGGCGGCGCGGGCGCAGGCCGGGTGCAGCGCACATGTTCGCGATGTGGTAAAATAGGTCATTCGGAAGGCAAATGTCGGTTTCGTAATTATAATTGTGATTCCTGTGGTGAAAAAGGATATAAAGGTCAGTTCTTTTTAAAATATGATTCGGACTCTGATGAAGATAGTTGTAATTTTTATAATTTAGTGCTTAGTAATGACGGCGATGGACCGTATTATACTAATTTAAAAGTTGAAAATATCGAGTGCCGATTCGATATTGACACGGGTAGTAAAATCTCTGTTATTTCAAAAAATATTATGGGAAATATTTTTCAAATATTCCTATACAGAATAAATTGTTAGCTTTGAAATCGTATACGGGTGACGTCATCGAAACCATCGGGTACATAGTAGTCAATGTTATTTGTGGTAAACATAGCGCTAAACTTAACCTGTTTGTTATCGATAATGGAGGTCCGCCCTTGATGGGTCGCATTTGGATAAAACATTTAAAACTTGTAGTGGTGGAATGCTATAACTTAACCGACGATGATTCGATGGCGTCGTCGTTGCGTAACGAATTTCCGAAAGTACTTTCTGAAGGCCTAGGTACTTTTAAAACTAAATTTCAACTGTTTTCAAAAGATGATACACCCATTTTATTAAGGCGAGGACGTTACCGCTGGCGTTACGGCAACCCGTTGAACAGGAACTCGACCGATTACAGCCTGAGGGTATCATATTATATAAAGTAGAAAGATCTGATTATGGTACACCTATTGTTCCTGTAATTAAAGCTAATGCTTCAATTAGGTTGTGTGGTGATTATAAAATCACCATCAACCCTTTGTTAAAAGATTACCACTACCCGCTGCCTCGGATCGAGGATCTGTTTGCTGTACTCGGCGGTGGTGAACAGTACACTAAATTACACTTGACTAATACATTTCAACAGTGTATTTTACACGAGGAGCCTCAACCGATGACGGCTATCACTACACATATTGGTACGTTTGTGTACCGGCGAGTACCGTTTGGAATTAAATGCATACATGAAAACTTTGAGAAGATAATGGAGGAAACTTTAAGCTGGTTGCAGTCGACCACCGTTTTCGCTGTAACCTTAAAAGATAAGTCTACACATCTAGAAAACTTAAAAGCTGTGTTACGTAGGCTACAAGAGAATGGTTTAATAATTAATTTTGCTAAGTGTCAATTTTTCAAAAATAGTGTTACCTACCTAGGTTATAAAATTGATAAATTCGGATTACATACAGATAGTAAAAAAATAGAAGCTATTGTAACTGCGCCCGAACCCACGAACATAACTCAGCTTAAAAGTTTCATGGGACTCGTTAACTTTTATTCTAAGTTTTTGTGTTAATATGAGTGATATATTAAAGCCACTTTACGGCTTATTAAAGAAAAGTGTAAGATGGGAATGGTCCGAGGGTACCAAGCGGCCGGTGTGTTGCGCGTCGAGAACTCTCAACTCGGCCGAATTCAATTACTCGCAGTTAGATAAAGAAGCGTTGGCTATTATATTCGGTGTTACAAAGCATCACCAGTATGTGTACGGGAGGCTCTTTACGCTGCGCAGTGATCACCGCCCTTTGAGTTACATTTTTGGTAATCGCAAAGGGATATCGGTGACTGCCGCGAGTCGGTTACAGCGATACGCGGTGAAGTTGGGTGCATATAATTTTAATATCGAATTTATTTCATCATCTGAAAATTGTTTTGCTGACGAGAAATATAGCTACCTAAACTTCGTGCAAGATAATTTCCCGATCAGTTTTAAACACATCAAAATTGAAACCAGGAGAGATGCGTTATTGAGTAAAATATATGGGTATATAATGTTTAGTTGGCCTGAAACGTTAAATGACAAAGTGGAAAAAATGTACTGGGATAGGGGACATAACATGCATATCGATCAAGGTTGTATACTCTGGGGTTATAGGATAGTTGTACCTAGCTCGTTGAGGTCGTCAGTACTGAGGGAAGTTAACGACGGGCATCCGGGAGTAGTCAAAATGAAACAAATCGCGCGTAACTACGTATGGTGGGAGAACCTAGACGCGGATATTGAGCAAGTGGCGCGGGAGTGCGTGGCGTGTAGGCAGCTGCGGCGCGCGCCCCCCGCGGCGCCATTGCACTCGTGGCCCTGGCCGGCCGAACCTTGTTCGCGGCTGCATATTGACTTTCTTGGCGCGTTTAATAATATGTACTTTCTTGTAATCATAGATGCACACTCGAAGTGGATAGAGGTAGAAAAAGTCACTACGACGTCGGCGAGTGTAGTTATAGGGTGCCTAATACTAAGAAAATTGTTTGCCCGGTTCGGACTACCCAAGCGAATAGTCAGCGACAATGGCCGACCCTTTTCGTCGTCTGAATTTTCACAATATCTGGAACCTAACGGCATTAGACATTCGTTAATAGTTAATACCACCTTATCACCCTTCCAGTAACGGGGCTGCCGAAAACTCGGTAAGGTCCGTCAAGCGCGTGCTTAAAAAGGCACAACTCGAGAGTGAGGATTACAATACGGCATTAAATAGATTTTTATTTACATACAGAAATACTGAACAAAGTACGACGGGGCGCGAACCGGCAGTCGCATTGTTAGGTAGACGGCTACGGGGACGTCTGGACCTGCTACGGCCCGACGTTGCTGAACGCGTGCGCAGGGGCCAGCTGCAGCGCGAGCTCAGCGACGCCGGTGCCCGCCTGGTGCGGGTGCTGGCGTGCGACGAGCCGATCATGCTACGGGATTACACCAAGTCCGATCGTAAGTGGACCGATGGCGTAGTGATTGAGCGGAAGGGTCCACTTTCCTACACGGTTAAAGCGAGCGACGGCCAAATTCACAAACGGCACATTGATCAATTGCAAACACGTAAGCCGCGTCATTCTTTAAGTAAAATTAATACACCGCCGTTGGATCAAAGTCTGGTTTTGGATAACGAAAGCAATGCAGAATTGGCGGCCGATAGGGGAGATGCGTCATGCGGACGAAAAAGACGAATTCTTTGATAGTGTGGGGGGAGGGTGAGAACAGCGCGCAGTCGCGATCGACGCCACCCTCGCCCGACTCACCGTCTGCGCCCACTGATAATAATAATCGGGTGCGCAGGAGAGCTGCTATGCGTTGTGAGGAAATAATAAAAAGTAATAAATATAAGTAATTAAATATATGGTGAGTTGTGAATTAGGTATAGGTAAACTGTTCGATGAGGATTGCTTTATGTTTAGTCTACTAATTAAGTATCTTATAAGATATAATGTTCATACCTATGTACGAGGGCTGATTGATAAGTTTCCGAAACGACAAAGAAAAACTTCAAAAGTCTATTTAAAATAAATTTATTTCTCAACGTAGTTTCCTTCTAACTCGATGCATTTAGTCCAGCGCTTCTGCAATGCCGTTACGCCAGTTTGATAAAATGTTTTCTCCAACCCCTCACAATACTCGTCCACGGCAACAATGACTTCTTCATTTGATGAAAATCTCTGGCCACCTAAACATTTCTTCAGGTTTGGGAATAAGTGGAAGTCGCACGGGGCCAGATCCGGGGAATAGGGTGGATGCGGTAGCAATTCGAACCGCAATTCATGGAGTTTGGCGACTGCAACCATAGACGTGTGTGCAGGTGCGTTGTCATGGTGGAACAAAATTTTTTTCTTGGCCAAATGTGGTCGTTTCTTCTGGATTTCTTCACTTAATTTTTGCAGCAAGCTTGCGTAGTACTCTCCATTTATTGTTTTTCCTTTTTGCAGATAATCCACTAAAATAATCCCTCGAGCATCCAAAAAAACAGTCGCCGTCACTGTGCCGGCCGACAAAACCGTTTTTGCTTTCTTCGGCGCAGGTTTTCCGCTCTCAGTCCACTGCTTAGATTGTTCTTTTGTCTCGGGAGTATAATGATGTATCCAGGTTTCATCGACTGTTACATAACGCCGCAAAAACTCATTAGGATCTCGGTTAAACAGCGCCAAACACTCCGATGAATCGTCCACTCGACGTTGCTTTTGGTCTACAGTGAGCAAACCGCGGCACCTATCGCGCGCAAAGCTTTTTCATTCCCAAATGTTGGTGAAAAATATTAAAAACGCGTTCAGATGAAATGCTCACCATCTCTGCTATCTCTCGCAACTTTAAGCGCCGATCATTCAATACAATTTTGTGAATTTTTTTGATCATGTCCGGATTCGTGACTTCATTTGGACGGCCAGACCTAGGGGCGTCTTCGCAGCTCTGTCTTCCACGTTTAAAATCAGTTACCCAGGTGTGAATTGTACTCAATTCAGGAGCAGAATTACCTAAAACACTGTCTAGCTTGGTTTTAATCTGGGTTGCTGTTTTCTCTTTCAAAACGTAAAACTTTATCACCGCACGAATTTCGTTTCTTTCCATTGTTAAGAAAATTTACGACAGGGAAAGTTCTACGTCCTCTCAAACAAATTCCATCAGTTCGATTAAATTCAAATTTGGCGTTCTATTTTCAAAAAGATGCCAGAATATAATGTTATATTCCTTTTTTGCGTATCATTTTTTTAAGTTCGTCGTTTCGGCCAGTTATCAATCAGCCCAGGTATAACAGTTGTAGTTAAATGTTTTAGATTTTATAGCTTTGAGTTTTACTTTGTATGTTTCGCTTATAAATTTAAATTTACTTTACTAAAAATTAAAGAGGGATTAGTGTTGTGTATTGCGTATTGACATCTAATGCAATAAACCACTTTACGTTTGACTCTCGTCTTTCATTGACGTGTCCCGAGACACAACACTACCAAAAAGTGAAGTTTTGTGCCAAAGTATACCAAGTACACTGAACGGCACTCCTCAGTCTTTGAAGCAGTGTTTAAAGAGAACTGCAAACATATGTCACTATTAAATAATTATCATCACCACCACCATCATCACAACTGACCATACATCATGATATTATGTTGATATATGTATTTTTCATAGATTTTGACACCGATATCGACTTCTTTGAACATTTACAGCTACCAAAAAGTGAAATGTTGTGTCAAGATATACCCTGGATCCAAAATGACTGAACAGATATTATCAGTCTTTAAAGATTTTTGGACTTTGGAAATTTCAGCATTGTTTAAAGAAATGCAAGCATATGTCACTATTAAATAATCATTAGCATCACCACCATCAACACACCATCAAGAGCTAAGCTCCACGAATACTTTTTTGGGACGTCAAAAATAAGAAGATTAAGTAGAAAAATAATTACATTTCAGCAGAATTTAAAAGGGGAACTATTTCGACAATAAGAATTATTTCATACTTTTTAGTTTAATGTTCACAATATAGTATATCCCTTGACTGTAGTTTTTATGGTCATTATAATTTAAAAAAAATCCTCTATCCATACTTTATTAATAATAAACCTAATAGAAAAATTAAAAGGTACATATACACTAAAGCAAAAATAAAGATAGTCATAGTCCTCTGGCTGACCGCGAGATGTCGCTACGTGTAGCAATTTGGTAAAATTAATGGAATTATGCTTATTATTTTGTACTTATACCACGATCTATTGGACCAAGTTGTTTTTTTTAGCACTCTCAAAGACGGAAAGGTCAAACAGTTTCATTCAAACCCCACATATTTGATTTCATATGCCTACTATACCGTTTGATGCAGGTTTAAATATATATTAGTGAAAATTGATATTGGTTAGATAGGAATTGTTTATATTGGGTAACTACCGTGCCCCCAGAAATACTATTCCCACTATAATTATCAATAATTATGACGGATAAAAAATTATTGTGGCTTTTGATTTAAGCATCAGTGTTAGCACTGTCATTTATTACTAGCGCCATCTGTTGGACTTACTATAGATGGCGCCAGTAAACTTAGATGCTTGCTTGCTATGCTTCAAACGAATACGACTCTCTTAAGTAGTTCCTTATTCTACACATAGAGGTCCGTCCAGTGGTGTATAGCGTGGCTCTCGTCTTCAGAGGTCGTGGGTTCGATCCCTGAGTTAGAACAACAAAACATGTTGTTGAAAATGCTTGATGATCACCTGATACCAGAAAGATGATGCATGCGTCGGATGGGCATGTGAAAAGTCGGTGCTGCGCCTGATCGCACAAAACTTGGGCACTTGAAAATTACTGTCACCGAAATCGATGTGTCGAGATATTATTATTAGGTACCAATGCTTTATACAGAATGTTTCGTTTAAAGCAAAGACTTTTTTTCCTTCTACCCAAAATCAGCTGTTGAAAAAATAGAGTTATGTACTTAAATACAATACGCTAAAGTGTGGTCGCGGATCACGTAGAATTTTGTACATTGACTTATCGCTACTTGCCTGTTTCACTCGCGCACGACTATATTGCTATCGCGTTTACATAGTTATGCGATAGAGCGAAATTCTACATGCTCCGCGACCGCATTTTAGTTGGAAAAAACAAATGATATTTTAGTAAAGTTATTATAATATCATACTGATAATTTAAAGTCATCCAAGATTCGTGCAGGTATAAAAAAGTATATAAAGGCATAGCTGGTAAAAGAAGGTTGAGTTGCGTATTGGTTAGGTGGAAGAGATCACAAATTTGAGTATTCAGTTTAGTAAAGTATTCTCTAGTAAAGTGTTGACTTTAATGCAATAACTTAATCAAGGGCATGTCAGGCATGTCTAAGGAAGGTTCCGTAACTATAAACGCGTAATAGGTTTTTTTCAAATTACCAAAAGTTACTGTCCGATTTCGTTCAAAATAATTTTCCTAGAGAGTATTTAGCATGATCTATCAGCATGAAAAATTGCAATTTTCTAAGTCCCATAGTTTAGAAATGCCAGATTACTCGAAAATGGTTGACTCTGTTAAGATGTCACGTATGAAACCTATTTTTTTACGATACTCCACACGATGCTTCATCCTCACTTCACATGTATGGAGAGCCACCCCTAAAATGTAAAAATATTTTTATTTTATGATACCAAAACTGAGATCTATACACAGTCTGTAACTATACCAAATTTCATCTATTTATATTCATAATTACAGAAGCTAGAGGCGCGGACAGACAGACAGACAGACAGTCAGACAGACGGACGGACGGACAGAGCAAAACGATAATATGGGTTCCTCGATTTTCCTCGACTCCACGTGTATTAAATATTTATGTTCATAAAAAATTTAAATATTTAATAAATGTATACCCGCTTACTAATAAGAATATGCACACAATTAATAAGCTATACAATGTTTTGTCCTTGTCTTAAACGTCGGAAAAGCCGTTTGACAGACAAGGACAAAACATTGTATGGCATAAACACTGTATGAATATTTTTATTAGAAAGCGGGAAAGTACATTAACTTAAGAATATATATAAAAAAAAACCCGGGGACCAGACTTCCCGTAACACAGGCTCTTCGCATACTTACCACGGGGCCATATTGACGTGGTGTGAAGCGTCCATGGATATTATTTGAGAAAAAAGATGAAGAAATGAACATTCAAACAATATAAAACTGAGATTCAAAACAAAGTAAGTTTAATTTTATAAGAATTTCCATAAAATAACCCACAATATTATTACCGGACTCGAAACAAAATACTGTTTTTCATGACATTTAAATGGATAAAAGGGATAAAGTAGGTAAGAAATAAGTTACCGAATTGTTCCAAACACAATAGCACTGCGAATAAATTCTTGTAAAACGTGCGACTATTGGTGATTTAAAACTGTTTGCAATTTCAACTTTTCGCATTGCACGGAAATGGAATTTTAAAATTTTCAGTCGTTCCTGGTGGGAAAAAACAGCTGGACAATTCCGTGTGCTTTTTGCATTGCATTTTCCAATATTTTTGCATTGTTAAAAACATATTACGGTGTTTTGTGATTTGTTAAGAAAATGCTGCAATAGGTACGTACTTATTTACCGAATCGATCTTTATCTACAGCACTTTTAACAATCCGGTTCAGAGAGAGAACAGAGATGTTAAGGATAAGACATTTCGGATCTGGATACGGATATAGGAATAAAATTATATCAGTATTTGGCTACAGCTCAAATTTAAAATTTGTTAAGTCATATTTTATATTATTATGGACCTATTAATTCACACATTTTAAACCTTTTTTTTAAATTGTAGGTATTTACTATATAGTATTTACTATACAGGATGTCCCGTAAATCGACGTCAAGCCGTAAGCCCGTGATAGGCCAAGTTACAATAGTTATCAGAAAAATTAAAAAAAAATCCAAGTAATGTGTCTCAAAAAATACAAAGCTTTTAAAAAAAATCGAAAAAACGACTTCTTCTGGTGGTTTTTTAGTTCCCGGCACTACAAATTTCTACTTTTTTTCTAATTTTTTTTGTATGTAATCCTGAATAATACTTTAGTAAACTGGTGCCTAAAATTTAAATCAAACGATTCCGACTTGAAAGGAAATGAGGCTTTTTGCCCAAAATAATGATTCTAATTAAATAGTTTGCTCGACTTTAACTGACTGTATTGGAAAAAAAATGTACTACGCTTGTTTGGCAGGTAATTTTAAAAGTTGGCGCAGTTAATAAGGATTCCAAAATGGTATGACACTTGCTAGATTGTTTCTTAAATTTTGGACAATATTGATTTTTGTAAAGGAAGTCAGTTTTCGACAATTTTTTCTTACTTACTTAAAAGGATTCAAGTGTACCCAGGACTTTCTTCTAAGTGATATTCTGATTTGGATGAGACGGAAAGAAACATTCAACGAGTGTAAGAGAGACAAAATCCAAGAAGTAAAAGAATATCACGGGCCACGGGGGCCATAGTGCCTCATTACTTTTAACTTTAGGAAAGGTGTTTTTTAGGAAGCTTTTAATTGAAACAAATTTTTGGAGTCTAAAATATTTTATTACATTATAACAAATGTTCAAACTGCCTCCCACCAGCATAAATGCAAGCTCGACATCTTTTTAAAAAAGACCGCTTTATCAGACGGGAAAATCTGCCGTTATTAACTAATTCAGCTGCTTGCGTTAATTATCGTCGTAGTTCAACTACATTTTCAATTGGCTTTGTATACACTTTGTCTTTCACAGCTCCCCAGTAAAAAAAATCTAGCGGATTTAAATCAGGTGAACGGGCTGGCCACGAAATGGTACCAGACCACCTTTCTGGATATTCATTATCTAAATAATCTCGCACTGAACGGGCATAGTGCGCCGGGCAGCTGCTCTTTTCTTGCTGGAACCACATGTCTCTGTAAATGTGCAGAGGTATGTCTTCCAATAAATTTGGTAAATGATTTCTTAAAAAATCCAAATAAATGTCGCCATTCAAGGTCTCTGGCAGTTCAAAAGGTCCAATGATTCTCCCGTTTAGAATCCCGGTCCACATGTTTATTTTGAATCGATACTGGGATCTATCCTCTCTCATCAAATGTGGATTATCTACATGCTACTCGTGTAAGTTGTGTAGATTCATGTACCCATCTTTTTTAAAAGTGGACTCATCGGACCATAAAATTTTGTCTATGAATCGTGGATCTTCCCGGTGTCTTTGTAACATCGTTTCACAAAACGTAACTCTTGGGAGATCCCGGGGTAGTAAAGTTTGTACTCGCGTGACGTGGTATGGGTGCAGCTCATGACTTTTCATGATTCGATGAGCTACACTTTTGGGCACTTCTGTGCTTTCTTTGATTTGTCGTACTGAAGTACTTGGATCTTCTGCGACTGCTTGTAGTACGATGTCATCGTAAGGCAAGCGACTTCTTCCTTCACTGTGTACTTGGCTTGGGAATCGTCCCTCTGAGAGTGAACGGTGCACATTCACAAAAACTCAATGATCGGGATGACGAGCAGCGTTTGGGTATCTTTGGCGGTAAAGCCTAGCTGCAGCACTAGCATTGCATCGGCATTCACCATAAATGAGATGCATGTTGGCATATTCCTGTGCGGTGTACACCGACATGTTGGTACTACACAATCACACGATCAAGGATAGTCCAGGAGAAAGCAAAGGTCGTTGAAAGAGAAACTAAACAGTCCAAATCCAAATCACAAGCAATCGAGTCCAATAAACAAAGCAAAAAGTGGTATGTACGAAATCAAGACGAACGAATACGGTGTGCGCAGTAAACGAAGTAGAGTAACGTACTGATCTATTGTATTTTGTGTGCTATACGTCGGAAACATGGACAATAGCGACATTGTCTCGCTCACACTAGTAGCTCACACTAGGCGTCAATTTCTGTCTCTCTTACACTCATTGAATGTTTCTCTCCGTCTCATCCAAATCAGAATATCACTTAGAAGAAAGTCCTGGGTACACTTGAATCATTTTAAGTAAGTAAGAAAAAATTGTCGAAAACTGACTTTCTTTACAAAAATCAATATTGTCAAAAATTTAAGAAACAATCTAGCAAGTGTCATACCATTTTAGAATCCTTATTAACTGCGCCAACTTTTAATATTACCTGCCAAACAAGCGTAGTATATTTTTTTTCCAGTACAGTCAGTTAAAGTCGAGCAAACTATTAAATTCGAATCATTGTTTTGGGCAAAAAGCCTCATTTCCTTTCAAGTCGGAGTCGTTTGATTTAAATCTTAGGCACCAGTTTACTAAAGTATTATTCAGGATTACATACAAAAAAAAAATACAAAAAAAGTAGAAATTTGTAGTGCCGGGAACTAAAAACCCACCACAAGATCGATTTTTCGATTTTTTTTAAAGCTTTGTATTTTTAGAGACACATTACTTGGATTTTTTTTTTAATTTTTCTGATAACTATTGTAACTTGGCCTATCAGGGGTTTACGGCTTGACGTCGATTTACGGGACATTCTGTATATTACTATTCGGGTAGACGACTACAAGGAAAATATTTATTTTAATTTACGAGTATATATTCAGAAAGTTTGAGCTATTACTACTTGACAAACATAAAAAAATTAACATTTTATGTGTAGTTATGTGATAACAGAATATAATATGTATTATAATATTATTAAAGTTATAATATTTTTTTAGACAATAAAACCTACCTTCATCATTAGTTTACTAACATCATATGCAAAAACATTCACTATCGTAAGTATGAACTTAGTTAAACGCACACGAAGATGTTTGCAATTTTGTTTCTGCAACCCTTATATTTCATACACCTTTACTTATGATTGAAGTCACAGCTAATACGACTGTTTCTGGAGCGTTTTTACGAGACTTGCATGATTCTGTAAACAAATCGCTGTGTACCTTGGAAATAATTAACTTTTATTAATATAAGTTTCTTTTCAGAGTACATACTCATACTCATATTTAAGAGTCCTATTCATTTAAGTATTCAAAAAGAAAAAATCAGAAGTTTAGCTTTAGTTCAGTATTGCTTAAGTTCTGAGCTTAAGCTCATTTCAGACTACGCTATACTATTGTGCTATATAGTATAGCAAAGAAGGACCTAATGCTATACAATATAGCATACAATATAACACACAATAGTATAGCGTAGTCAGAAATGAGCGTAGGTAACGCATTATTTTATAGCGTATAGTGAGCCAATAATATACATAGTACACTACAGTGTGAACGTGTCCATAACAATGGATGGTGCGCGATATTGTTGTGCTATGAGCTATATACTATAATATGCTATTATATTATAGCGTAGTCTGAAAGCCGCTTGAGTACTGTACATACTTTACCACATTTTACTTCAATATAGAGTATGAAATTAGAAATAATTAAATGAAGCCCTTAGTGAAGATGTTATCCAACACTATTTCCAATAAATTACTTAATAAGTATCATATGACTGACGAAGATTTACGACGGTGAACGATAAAAATAACCGGCCCAATTATGCCTCATTTATAAGCTCATGCATATAAATCACTTTATAGTTTGACTAGGGTCTGTTTAATAGCAGAGTAGGACCGACTGAGCGCTTAGTGACACTTGATTGACATACTCAATCCAGTAGTTTTTTAAAGGAAAATAAAACACAAAGTTTTTTTTAGTAGGTATATATTTTCAAATCATTGGTAAGTTTTTAGCTCACATAAAATTATGTTTCAATATTATGTACTTATTTTAGTTTTTAATAAAAGGAATGTGACTTCAGTCTTTTTCGCCATTTCGAAAACCTACCTCTATGGCTCAGTGCTCAGCTCAGCTCAGACAGTCGGTGCATAAGCCGGATGTCGCGGGTTCGAATCGCGCCATGAAGGAACAAAAAACAGTTTTCTGTCTTCCTAGGTCATGGATGTATATTAAATATGTATATAATATACCTAATAAAAATCACAAATATGTGTATAGCATAAAAGTATTAGATAAATATTCAATTTCCGTGGTCTGGTATCCGTAGGACAAGTTCTTAGAGAACTTAATATCACGGGACGAAATCGACGTGTTATTGGAAGCGTCCATATAAATTATAACTAAATAAATAGAGCATGCTATTACGAATATGTCACCCGCGTACCATTCCATTGCCCATCATTCTAGCTACAGGGACTACTGGCATTCAGTTTTAAGTAGCTATTTTCGAGCTTGCCTTTCGTATTTGCGAATTCAGTCCCCCATTTGTTTCGGCGGCAGAAGCAGTAAGTACACAAAAAAACGTAGACGAAGGCAAGTAATGAGTACCTTCTGGTAAAATTATGTTCTATTTTGTTGCTTAAATTATGTTCTGTTATGTTGGTAAAATTATGTTCTGTTCTACTTTAAAAAGAAACATAATGCTTGCAACGACCCAAACCCAAAGGGTAAAAACGGGACCCTATTACACCGTCTGTCACCAGGCTGTATCTACGTTATCCTTAATCGTGATTAAAGACTTAAAGACAGTTTAAATTTTCACATATGATATATTGCTCTTGCCGCTATAACAACAAATACTAAATACAGAATAAAATAAATATTTAGGACTCAAATACAACAAACGTGATTGTTTTGCCGATTTGTACGGCGCCCTTCGTGCGCGAGTCCGACTCGCACTTGGCTGGTTTTTACTGTTTCTTCTCACCTAGCAGTTAGGTACCTAATAAAAATTTTAGGTACCTGCTAGGTTGTAATAATTCCGATGAATAATATGGCACTTAGGTACCTATATTACTTGTAAGCTATTTTTACAAGGATCAGACTACACCCGCTATTTACTGGCTACGTTTGGAAACGCTGTAAAAATGGCAGTTTTTTATGGCAAACATAAAAATATTATGGTACAGACGGACACACAAGTGTGTAATTCGATTTAATAACAACACTCAACCCCACTGCAACGCCAGCGCGGCGCCAGGCCCCACAAAAATTGTGGTGTGGAAATTATATTACGTGGGCTCCGACTACGTCCAAGTGAAAATTTGAAAACAATATCGTTTCCGGGAGTAAAATGTTACTGAGATAAATATAGCGAAGTAAAGTACATGAGGACAAAGTGGAATTAGTATACAATAATATAGTAAAAATCATGATTTCACAATGAATTGGGTACAATCCTGAGTTCTATATTGCCGAGATGCAGGATAGGTACGATTTTTCAAAGGAAATATCTAACTAAGTCCACTGTCCAGGATTCTGGATCATCCAGTTTATTGGTATATAAAATCCTACTTATATTACAAATGTGAAAGTTTGTGAGGATGGATGGATGTATGGATGGGTGGATGGATGGATGTTTGTTACTCTTTCACGCAACAACTACTGAACGGATTTTGAAAAAAATTGGTACGCTCGTAGTTTAGGCTCGGGATTAAAACATAGGATACATTTTATCCCAGAAAAGTACAGTATTCCCGCGGGATACTCGATACTATATCTACGCGGGTGGAGCCGCGGGAAACAGTTAGTATCAAGGAATGGGTAAGTCTATATTAAGTAACATGACATATTCGCAATTAGACTTGACCATCATACACTATTAGATACTTGAAGAAAAGAATTGAGCATTAGACTCAGGGGTGGTACTTTTGATCAAAGATTTCAAAACTAAAGATAGGTCATGAGTCTATGACGTACATTTGACAGAACTAATCTTCATACAAGATAAAGTTACGTCATCTTGATTTCACTATACCTCTGTTAATGTAAATGGGCCCAAACAACCCCAAAAGTTACCATTTAAGTGCGAACAGTTTTTGCTATCCTACTTGTTATCCTACTACTATTATAAATGTGAAAGTTTGTGAGGGTGGATGGATATTTGTTACTCTTTCACGCGAAAACCACTGGATGGATTTCGACGAAATATGACAAGGTAGTAGTTTAGGCTCTGGATTAAAACATAGGCTATTTTTTATACCAAAAAGGACAGTATTCCCGTGGGATACCCGATAATTACGCGGGCGGAGTGGCGGAAAAAAAGCTAGTAAAATACAGGTTGTTTTTTCAGTCAGTGACCAAACTTTTAAGAGCAAATTTTACTATGGGATCGACTTTCCTTACTTGAAAAAAAAATCAGCTGTTTCCTACAAAAGGGCTATGGAATTTTCACTTTTGTCTGAAACAGCTGGTTTTTTCTTTCAAGTAGGAAAGTTGAACTCATAGTTAAAGTTGCATATAATATTCAAGAGTATTGTCACTTCGAAAATTTGCACACTGAAAAAACCCCCTGTATAAGTCTATGGTTTTAATACGAAAGTCTACAAGTAACGTGGAAGTCTACAACCGAATGAAACAGCAAACATCGTGCTGTTGTATCGCGTGAAGGGACGTAGGTTAGGGGCAGTCGGTCGTAAAACTGCAACAAACCGTAGGGGCGACGTCTCAAGACGCCCGTGCATTCTTAATATACAGTATAAGGGAAATTGGCAGATGCACCTTTAAAATATAATAAATAGTTTTCTAAGATGGTTCATGCCTTGGTGCTGCGTCCTGAGTAGATCTTGGTATCTCCTTACTAATATTATAAACGCGAAAGTTTGTAAGAATTTATGTTAAGGACAGCGGCCTCGTAACGAAAAACATGAGTGAATTTTAATGTGAACAATAAATGTGTAATTAAAACGGTACGTAAAACTAGAATAGTGAACACTCAGTGACTATATGTATAGATTTATATGGCATCAGTGTGGAAAAATAGTGTTAAAATGGTGTTTTATCAAGTGCGGGTTATTTTGATTATATATTTTTAACTAAAGCTAATTTTAACGTAGCTTCTTTTGATTTATATAAATAAACGTAGTACATAACGTGTAATATAGCGCTTAAGGTTATATAATAAATGGTTAAGAAATTATTACGAAAACAGTGGTAAAAATGTACAACATTTCATATAAGTTGAACCTTAAAATGTAAATAACTTTTCTACAGAATAAGATGTTTAGTATATAAGGGTTTATATGTCTGGTTATGATAATAAAGTATTTCACACAACGCGTTTTGCTTCACCTGGCTCATGGAAAATGGGGAAAATTATGGAAAATAGCCGTATAGAGAGGTAAAAATGAAATGGAAGATCGGCCCGAAAGAGGCGTACGGGCGGGGCTCTCTATACGGCATTGCCATGAGCCAGGTAAGCGAATCGAAAAAGTGAAAAAACGTTCTCCTCAAATAAGTGTTTTATTATCGCCCCGGCTCTGCCCAAATCGGTGTAACCTTGCTATCTTCGAGTCTAATCTGAGCCGGCGGTTGAACCCCTGTGAATTTATACAGTCCTGTACAGTAGTGCGTGGTCCTTTGGCGAGCCGAATTTCAAGATCGAAGAAAAAATTCGAAGTCCATATCAAGTTGAAAATAACGAAGACGGCACTTAGAAAAATTTGAACAGCTGTTCTGAACATAGAAAAATTTCCGAAGATTCAAGATAGAAATTTTTACGGAAGACTGGACTTACAAAATTTTCGTCAGCTGTTCTGAACATAGAAAAATTTCCGAAGAATCAAGATAGAAATTTTTACTGAAGACTGGACTTAGAAAATTTTCGTCAGCTGTTCTGAACATAGAAAAATTTCCGAAGAATCAAGATAGAATTTTTTACTGAAGACTGGACTTAGAAAATTTTCGTCAGCTGTTCTGAACATAGAAATTTTTTGAAGATTCAAGTCAGAACATTGGAAACTTTATCAAGATTTATCAACGGGAATCAACGCCAGGGATTAGATTGGACTCAGAAGATCGGACTCGAGGATACAAGGATACACCGCTGCGAACGGAAGCAAGGATTCGCAGATTTTTCATCGGAAAAACCTCCCGAAGATTCTTGAAAAGGAAGATTAATATGGAAGATTAACATTGAAGATTAACATTGAAGATTAACATTTGAAGATTAACACTGAAGATTAACATTTGAGATTAACATTTGAAGATTAACATTTGAAGATGGTTATAACAAGAAGTCAGAGTGGGGCCGAGGAGAACCAGCAGCAACCACGTCGATTTCCGGATCCGCCACGATCGCCGTCCGCTGCCGCTACGAGCCAGCCGCCGCCGACCGAGGGAAGAGCGGATCTGCTTCAAACTATTTTGAAACCGAGACCAGGTACCAGCAAGGCGCCTGCATCCTTGGAAGTACAAACCCTAGCCAGAAAGAAGGCTATTTCAATTAGATCGCGTCGATCGACAGCAAGTGTCGTCGCGCGTATGCATTACGAGGCGGAGGAGAAACTCGCCGCTCTTCGTAAGAAGGAACTGCAGATCGAAGCAGAGCTTATAAAGAAGAAGCTCGCCGCTGACGTCGCCGCTGCAGAAGATGGTAGCAGCCCCGACGACGACGAGCCATCAGAACAGGTGGAGCAACGTGTCCGAGCCTGGCTAAGCGAACAGGGTCCCGAACCCGAAGAGGCTAGACAAGAGCCGACATCAATGGAAGAAAGAGAGACGCCGAAGCCAGAAGACATGCCACCGAAGGGAGCCCAGAAGACGAGGTTCGAGTGGCCGCAGCAACGCCGCCCACGCTCACCCACACCGCCCACGTCTAGGGCTAATGGAGTGGAACAACTTGCCGAAACATTGGATAAACTGCTGAACCAACGCCAGCCGCGCCACACTACGGAGTTGCCCATATTCTCGGGCGCTCCCACTGAATGGTTGCCATTCAAAGCAGCCATGGAAGACACCACTGCGTTCTACAAGCTCAAGCCGATCGAGAACTTAGCTCGTCTGAGAAGCTGCCTACGGGGAGAAGCAAGAGAAGCCGTGGCACCACTGCTGAGCGTCGCGACGCCGCCTGAACAAATTATGAAGACCTTGGAACAATGCTTCGGTCGACCCGAGGTTATGGTCGATCGCATGATGGAAGATCTGAAGAAGATACCGAGGCTCGGAGGTTCGGCGGCAGAACTCAACCAATTTGCAGTGAAGATTCAGAACATGGTAACCATCCTGAGGAAGCTGAGGCACGGGTATCTCTTTAACCCATTGCTCACGAGAGACATCCTCGAGAAGCTCAGCCCATACGAGAAGAGCAAGTGGTACGACTACGCAGAAGAGACGTCGCGCTTCAGGAACGAGCCCGATGTCGTCCTTCTCTCTGAATTCTTAATGAGAGAAGCGGACAGGGCGCTGCGCTACGGGTTCAGCACGGCACCGAAGAAGGATACACCGCGTCCACCTCCTAACAAGAACGAAGCCCGGACGAGAAGGCCAGTCTTCGCGATAGCAGACGAGGGCAGGGATTCGCCGAGTCGCAGCCAGCCAAAGAGAATACGCGAGGAGTCAACGAAGTGCCCGATATGTGCCGAAGATCACGCTCTATTTCACTGCGCTGCTTTCAAGAAACTGAGCATGCAAAAGAGATGGGACACGGTCAAAAAGGAAGGGCTGTGTTTCCGGTGCATACGAAGCAGGCACAGAAGATACAACTGCAGGGCGAAGCCGTGCGGCGTGAAGGGCTGCAACTTGCCTCATCATGCGCTGCTGCACGAAGACAGGTCCGGCGGCGCCCCACAGACAGAGGACGCCTTGATTACCGCATCGGTCACCTCCGACCGTGCGGTGAAACTTAAGATGAGAAGAATTCAAGTTGTCGGTCCACGGGGCGAAGCGGATATCTTCGCGCTGTTCGACGAGGGCTCGACAGTGACACTACTGGATGAAGACGTCGCGAAGGCTATCGGCGCAGACGGCCCACCGAAGGTGCTGAGAATGCATGGGATCAATGCCGAGAGAAGGGAAGAAAAAAGCCGACTCGTACAACTTGGCGTACGAGGTCACGACGGTACCAGATATGACGTCACTGCGAGAACCGTGGCCGGATTGAACCTACTTACTCAGTCCGTCCCGGAATCACTGTTTCGACTTGCTCACCTGCACGATCTCAAGAACGAAGAGATATGCTATGAAGACAAGAAACCCCAACTTCTCATCGGCACGGACAACTGGCAGCTCATTGTATCCAGGGAGCTGAGGATCGGCAAGAGAAACCAGCCTGCAGCCTCGAAGACGAAGCTCGGCTGGGTAATCCATGGAAACATTCCCAGACGCCTCGCAAAGCAGGAAAAACACGAGAAAATCCTGCACGTGTCTACGATCGAGACCCGAGGCGAACGACGGGAGGAAATGGTGAAGAAACACTTCGAAACAGACGCACGGGGAATAGCGTCCAAGGCAAAGCTGACCAGAAGATCAGCGAGTCATCGACCTCTTTGGCAGAACGGCCAAACGGATGGAAGAAGGTCGATTCGAAGTGGGGCTCCAGTGGCGCAAAGAGGGCGTCACATTACCCCGGGGTTACAACGGGGGGAGCCGGACAATCTGCAGGGCGGGACCGGGATTCCAGTGGCACGCGGGAGGTGTCACAACCCCAGAGAACGGCGGGGGGAGTCGTGCGGACTGCAGATTGCAAGGAAATGGGGAAGTACGAGTCGTGTTGGCCGCCGCCAAGGCCAAGGTGGCGCCGCTGAAGGCACAGACAATACCAAGGATGGAGCTACAGGCTGCCCTGGTCGGAGCGAGGCTGGGAAACGCAGTCGCAGCAGAACACAGATGGAAAACGGACACGGTTTTCTACTGGATCGACGCACAAGTGGTTCTGTGTTGGATACTGAACGGCAGCCACAAATATACACCGTACGTCGCACATCGGCTAGGGGAGATTGCCGAGCTGACGTCCGTTCACCAGTGGAGATGGCTGAGCACGAAGAGCAACGTCGCCGACTTAGCCACCAGAACGGGCTACGTCCCGAAGAGCGACGAGGACCCTTGGTTCCGGGGGCCGAACTTCCTGCGCAGGCCGATGAACGAGTGGCCCGCGGAGAGTCCCGCTAGAATCGAAAATCAAGAAGAATACGTCGCCTTCCACACCACGGAGGCGAGCGAGCTGAGCTGTCTACCAGATGTGACGCGCTTTTCAAACTACGAGCGCCTCGTAAGATGCACGGCGATGGTCTTGCTGTTCGTCGAGAAGTGCCGAGATCGTCGGGCCCACCTCGACGTACGACACCTGGAGAGGGCCGAGAGGTTGTGGTATCAAAAATCACAACGAGACAGCTTCGCACAAGAAATCGAGAAGATGGCAAGTGGCAAGACGGTGCCTAGATGGAGCTCCTTGTACTGGCTCAACCCGGTGTACAAGGACGGGCTGCTCGTACTGGACGGAAGGATCAAAGCAGCGCAGGTGCCGGCCGAAATGAAAAACCCTATCATCCTGGATGGAAGACATCGCTTCACAAGGTTACTGGTGGCAAGGGAGCACGCCAGAGCGGGACACGGGAGCCGCGAGAGAGTCGTGAACGACCTCAGGCAGAAATTCTGGATATTGAAGCTGCGGCCGACGGTGCGTACTATCATGAGCCGATGTGCGTTCTGTCGGCTACGACGGGCACACCCGAGGACCCCGCCAACTGGAGACCTGCCAGCCGAGCGCCTGGGGGCGTTCCAGAGACCATTTTCGTACTGTGGTCTCGACTGTTTCGGCCCGATGACGGTCACCATCGGCCGACGTCACGAGAAGAGGTGGGGAGCTCTCTTCACATGTCTGACGACGCGGGCGGTCCACCTGGAGCTGGTGGCTTCGCTGTCGACGGACTCTGCACTGATGGCAATGAGAAGAATGGCTGCGCGGCGAGGATGGCCGGCAGTCATGTACAGCGACAATGGGACGAATTTTAGAGGCGCGGACGTCGAGCTGCGGCAGGCGTACGCCGAGTGGGCGCCGGCTATGGCTCAGCTGGGCCTCACTCATCGGATGCAGTGGAAGTTTACACCGCCCGGGGCGCCGAGTGTAGGAGGTGCCTGGGAAAGAATGGTGAGGTCGGTGAAAACCGCCCTGCTAGCCACGCTGAACGAGAAGTCGCCCAGGGAAGAGGTACTCCAGACACTGATGGCCGAGGCGGAGTACTCAGTGAACGCTCGACCGCTTGTGCACGTATCGGTGGACCCCAACGACCCGGAGGCGATTACACCGAATCATTTCCTCCTCGGGTCGTCCACCGGACTGCCATACGTCGGACCGTGTGTGCCGGCGGACAAAAAAACATGGAGGGTCGCGCAAGCCCTTGCCGACGAGTTCTGGAGGCGCTGGGTGAAGGAATACCTTCCCACGCTCACACCACGCTACGGGGTCCCGCTGAGCAACCGAGTCCTTGTACCAGGGGACCTGGTTGTCGTGGTCGACCCGACGCTGCCGCGTAATACGTGGCCGCGGGGGGTCGTGCACCGAGTCTACCCCGGCCAGGACGGACAAGTGCGCTGTGCGGACGTTCGCACGCGCAGTGGCGTGTTCCGGAGGCCAACGTCGAAGCTGGCGGTGCTGGAGGAGGCGCCGCAGTCGCAGTTGCGACCGCTGGCGGAGCAGACGGAGCCGGGAGCGGAGCGGACGACGCCGGGGACGGCGCCGGGCGCGGAACGAGCGTCGGAGCAGCCTACAGCGAGCACGGACAGCTCGCAGTCGCCGGAGCGGCCCGCAGCGAGTCCACACAGTTCGCATTCGCCGGAGCAGTCTGCGGCGGGCGCGGACGGCCCGCAGTCGCCACCGGAGCAGCCTATAGCGAGCTCGACCAGCTCGCAGTCACCGGAGCAGTCCACGGCGGGATCGGCGAGCCCGCAGTCACCTGAGGAGGCTGCGTAGACCCTGGCTACTGCGCCGGGGGGAGGATGTTAAGGACAGCGGCCTCGTAACGAAAAACATGAGTGAATTTTAATGTGAACAATAAATGTGTAATTAAAACGGTACGTAAAACTAGAATAGTGAACACTCAGTGACTATATGTATAGATTTATATGGCATCAGTGTGGAAAAATAGTGTTAAAATGGTGTTTTATCAAGTGCGGGTTATTTTGATTATATATTTTTAACTAAAGCTAATTTTAACGTAGCTTCTTTTGATTTATATAAATAAACGTAGTACATAACGTGTAATATAGCGCTTAAGGTTATATAATAAATGGTTAAGAAATTATTACGAAAACAGTGGTAAAAATGTACAACATTTCATATAAGTTGAACCTTAAAATGTAAATAACTTTTCTACAGAATAAGATGTTTAGTATATAAGGGTTTATATGTCTGGTTATGATAATAAAGTATTTCACACAACGCGTTTTGCTTCACCTGGCTCATGGAAAATGGGGAAAATTATGGAAAATAGCCGTATAGAGAGGTAAAAATGAAATGGAAGATCGGCCCGAAAGAGGCGTACGGGCGGGGCTCTCTATACGGCATTGCCATGAGCCAGGTAAGCGAATCGAAAAAGTGAAAAAACGTTCTCCTCAAATAAGTGTTTTATTATCGCCCCGGCTCTGCCCAAATCGGTGTAACCTTGCTATCTTCGAGTCTAATCTGAGCCGGCGGTTGAACCCCTGTGAATTTATACAGTCCTGTACAATTTATGTATGCATGTGTGCATGTTTGTTACTCTTGCACGCAATAACTACTAAATGGATTTCAACGGATTTAAAATTGGGATGTTAGAAGCTTAGACTCTGGATTATCACGTAGGCTTTTTATCGCAGCAAAGTGTACGGTTCCAGTGGGATTTCTTTTCGCATGTACGAAGTCGCGGGTCATCATGACAAGTACGACGTACAAAACTTCTATTTTCTGGCTGACTCAGTTGAAAATCACCGATTTCAATTATACGAGTACAGCTGTCTTCATTATTGTTACCAAATTGGTAAATGGGTGTAAGGTTTGGTAAACAGGTAAAGTGAGTGCCTCGTTGCTTTTGAATGTAGGTAAAAGAAACATACCATATTATAATGATAAATGTGATAAGAGAAATAATAATTATTAAGTTAGACTATTCCGCTAGATAATCAGACTGTGCAAGTTTTCCTTATACTAGGTCATCAAAGAATCAACCCGGAGCTAACAATGTGAGGGCAGGGGCCGTAACTTCCCTCGCGCCGACACTCCAGCACCCTTTCCCCGTAAACTTGTTCCAGAAAATTCGATTGTCAGGTAAAAAAGGTACGGAAACTAGTTCGGCCAAATTCGGTAGTGATTTACTGTGTTTTGTCAAAGTAATGTGGTATTTATTATTGATTTTACATAATATGTACTGAGGCGGGCTTGATGCCTTGTGGCATTCTCTACCAGCCAACCTTAGGGTAATGCAGAGACAGGGGGAGGTAGGCGCATTTCTTATACTATAATTATTGAACTGGAATCAGAACCCAATGCTCTTAATTAAATTAAACTTTAAAATTATTTTCAATGAAGTATAAATAAATTGTCTTGATATCATAAACTGATTTTTCGAGCTTGCACCAATCAAAACGCGTTTGACGATGTTTTGACGTATATGAGAATACCATTTTGCTTCGAAACTATTATTGTAAGATTTGATTAGCATAATCGACCTACATGTAGGTACTACGTTTAATTTGAAGAATTGAAGAAGTTCAAAATTGACGAGAAGATAGTCTCTAGAGACATAATATTACTATGGCAGCTACAAATCTAAAAATAAGGCAAGTGAGAATAGAGGAAAATCTAAGACAAAGTCATGTAAAATCTGAAAAAAAGGTTACACCAACAAAACAGTGCGAAAATAAATTTATTTTAGATGCGCAGTTTTAATAGCTCCGACACATAAACAAAGTTATCCACATAAATCTGCAGCTTAAAGAAAAACATATTATGATATCTAACTGGGCTGCATTACAACATGATGGATGCATAACATTTGCAGAGCTTAATTTCAATGAAAAATTTCCCTTGCGGCTTATGTCAGACCAATCTTCCAGCTCGAGGAAAAGATTAAATTTTCACGGAAATAATATATCTCTCTTGTTTATACTTTTTATACACGTGACGTATTAAATTAGAATAATCTGTTGAGCTTTGCGAATATTATTCACGGTTTTATCATCGAAATAAAAACTTTCCATAGCATAGATAATAGTTATTAAGGAAAATATCTTAAAAATAACCCGCATGTCTTCGTAGACTATCTTTGAGCACATAAAGTCCTAACCTAACCTAACCTGCGGTAAACAACAGCTCAATGCTGAAATCGAAAAGAAACAGTCAGTGGTCAGTGCTTTTTTATGAAATGGACCTGATGCGATGTGCTTATCGCAGCCCATGGACACTATACACACTTGTAACTCCTCTAGTGTTGCGCATTTGCGCCACATAAATTCCCAAACATCCCTTGGGCCTCCGTTATCTTCACTCACTCGGCAAAACACAACGCAAGCGTTATTTCACGCCGGTTTTCTGTGAAGCCGTGGTATTTATCCGGTCGAGTCAGCTCATTCGTGCTGAAGTATGACTCTCCTGAATGATTATAATGATATTTGTTACTTATTGAGTCCAATTCTGATCTACGTTACTTAAGTTGAGAAATACGCATATGGGTTCGCGGAAAAGGCAATATTTCGAAATAAATCAAATCGAAATCGGTACTAATTAAACCCAACACGCGGTAGTGATTTTCTTGTTAGTACCTGCGCTCGTTAATTTTCTCGATGCAGTTGAGATTACGATTGTTTATGTCGCTAGATCGAGCTGCAATTACTGCAGATAATTGCACCTCTCTCCGTCTCTAAATCATACGTTTCTGATGGATCGGTAACGACTTTGGCTTAGCGTCAGCTCACAACGAAACAAAACGATACAAGACGCGTCATTGCATTTTTAAAATTCAATAGACATTCAAAATTAAAATTTATCAACTCAAAATCAAATATCACGCTATAATAAATGCGCTACTTTTACGACTTTACGCAACTGTGTAGTGCCAGAACCTTCGCGGTAGACTGCAGACTTTCAGTCTACTGATAGGATTTACAAACACTGGAACCAGGAATAGAGACTATGGATCATCCTGTTTGCAGAAAATTGATTTTCTATTTACCCGATTACGGCGTAGCCAAAAGGTAAGGTAAGGTGATAAAGGCAGTCTATGTATATATGTATGTATATTTGTTCCACCGTAGCGCCTAAACTTCTGATCAGATTGTTATAAATTAGATGTCAATAGATTCGTAACAATAGCCGGGTAACATAGGCTATATAATTTACGTAGTCGGGTTTTAATTTTTATTCAATTATAGTTATTTTATCATAATATTCTACTACGCCTTATTTTTCATAGTTTGTATTAAAAATAATAAAACAGCTCATTAGCTACAAAAGAACTATAAAAACAAATAAATGTAAAGCACAAATTTTGTATAAATGGACATAAGAGAAAAAAATCGACATTTTTTTTAATACCATCATTTTTTTTAAATGCATCTGGTTATAAAGTATTAGTTATGGAAAATGGGTTTCATTGAAGAAGATATTGGAAATTATGGAAACTTGAGGGTGAAAGGCCTTAAAGGATGAACATCGACTTAACTGTATAATACAGTATACCTTAACCCTGTATAATACAGAAGAGAAACAGAACTAGCTTAGCGGTACATTTTTTTAAATTAAAACACGTCCTTTACACCAGTCTAAAACTGCATTAAATATTAGCTTAAAGCAGACAAAGTCGCATGTAATAGCTAGTATAATCATAAACTAACCGTTTTAATAACCATGTCGTACGTAATCAGCCGGTATTTGTATTTACTTAATAATCTTATATAGCTTCTAATTAAAATGTATCACTAGTGATGTTCTATGAAAAGTATCGATGTCGAGTATTAAAAGTGTGAAAGTTATATTACCTGTATCAATTTACTACGAGGCAAAGAGATACCTATGCCAAATAAAAAAAAAGCGACTACTATATTATAACAAGATGACATGATTTAAGGACAGCTCGACATCGGGAGTTTTGCCGGGGAATTCAATTGGTGACGTTGTGGTTTTTGTATATCTTTAATATTTGGGGCATGCCAAGTCTCCATATTAATTTCGGCCCACAGTGCACACCTGTGCTATGTACTGATAATTATAGTAGGCGATGGCAGCAACTAATTCCTAAAAGTGGTTTATAAAAGACTTGGCATTTTTAAGTCATCAATTATTTTCGTATGTTATTAACACAAGTTATATGACATATGTGCAATGTCATTTTATAAATTATTTTAATTTATTTGGGAGTATAATGTAATAATATACAAATCACAGAATACGTCTATAACTCACACAGCACAAAATATTGAAAACACAAACTACATAGGGATACTTTGTAATTGAAAACAACGTTTTCAGTTTTCCGGCGTCTGACACTTAAAGCTGGTGTTGCCAAGACACAAAAAAAAACAAAAAATAATGAAAGTATGAGAAGGATAACAGACGATATTATTATTTTAATGCAATACAATCTTTAAAAGATATATGTAATTACTTTTATTTTATATAACCGAAATCATTGCAAAAACTAACATTAGGTATAAATATTAAATATTATATCATTATATTATTATATTATAAATTGTATTATTTCGATTCCCTGACAAAATAATATTTTTAGTAAGGGCAACATTTTTATGTGAGAAAGTCATAGAAAGTACTTGTCAAGGTTCCTGTTCGTTTACTTGTTTAATATTTTTTGTATAAAGTTGCCGAGTTGTACAGATTAATGAATACAAGGAAGGACTACCATAAAAACTAATACAATTTTTGAATATAGTCAATTATGTGTGCACTTCTGGGCCTAAAACTGGCATTCCCCTTTGTGTAATTTCGGTTCTTAATGTGTAATATTGGTAGAATATTAACCATTGAATATTCGTTAACGTGCACAAGTGTGGGCAAGTGGTACAACTTCTAAAACCGTGCTATTTTGTGTTCCCTCCAAAACTCCCTAGTAAATTTCAATATAGCTTCTACCACCTTACTGAATCGACTGACATGACTCTGGACTGCACTGACTATTTATTTGGACTTTGACTAGACTTATAGTATCTTAACTTAACTTACCTTAACTTAACTTATAGTATCTAGTCAAAATCCGTTTCCATTCGTTCCACGCAAACGAAGTTGCTGGCATCAGCCAGTTATTAAATAAAATTATCGTCATCACTGCTAGCACACGCCTGTTCACAGCGATCCCGTATTTAACAGACAATGCGCCGGTTAGGTAGCTTTTACGAGCTTCAGATTAATAATAATATTATAAGGAGTTATGCCCTTTCTGCGTAATAACCCGGGTATCTCATTACCTTTATAGCACCTTATATTAAAATGTCCTCAACAATTGCTTACATGTATTTGGAGAACAATTATTGAAATGTTACTTAGTATCATCATCAACAACAACTAACGCCTAACTAACCAACTAAATAAATGTATTCTACATTGTGCCGCCCAAGCACAGAGTAAACATACTTACAAAGTGTCCATCTGTATGGTCTGAGATCCCAGGCCCGCCTGACTACCCTTATGTTCTTACGGATAAAATGCATATCGTATTGTAGTGTGTGTACAATTGTAACGTAGTTACATTTCCTTTCTGTAAAATCACCGTCATCTGTGATTTGTTTGCTTAATTATTTGTCATTTAGAGGTTAAAGCGCCATCTATCGGCGCACGTCCTTACTAAAATAGCGTTAGCCTTCCTTTAATATTTGATTCATAGATCGATTTTACTTCCATCTTTAATCATAAAAATAATTATTAAATTTTGATTAATAATGAAAATACAGTACATTTGTATTATTATATTACATAATATATTGATTATTAATATAACATACTTTATTTTGGTTTCTGGATTTTTTCTCTTTACGCTTTAGTTTCATAGTTGTCAAAAATTTAACAAAAAAAACATCGGAGGAGGGTATATATAGCACTTCTTCGAATGACGTTTCCTTTTTAGAATAAAATTTTCTATAAACTCAAGATGTAGTCGTTTATAATAATTATATTTTAACCCCGTGTTCACGGTGAGTAATTTGAAATATCTGTGTTGTGAATGTTTGCTAAATCACGCTTGTAATTAAAACACATTATTTTTTCCTGTAAATTAGCACCATTGTAAAATTTGTTGGCAACCTTTTGATTGGCCACGTGCTCAATTTGTAGTTTCATTTTTCCGATCTTGCATTGTTAGATATTATTAGGATGTTTGTATCAAATTAATTGTCCTTAATATCATTTTATCTTTTTTTGCTTATCCCTTATTTTGTGATGGACACACAGCCCATGGTTTGGATCGTTAGGGGCTAGAACCATGGCTGCTGTGGTCCACACTCTTCACACGCTGGTATGAATATTTCCAGGGAACTCCGTTACGGGCACAAGCACCGCCGACTTCGTTACGGGTTCAAGGCACCGATTAAGAGGGCTTATACCCAACTTTTTTTCCTACGTCTGGAGTTCAGAGCGCCGCTAGATGTTCCGAACTGAAACTTGCTTTTGAAATCGGACGAACTATCTACGACGAACGGACGCAGCGGTGACTGGGAGACGCTTCCAGAGGTTGGACCCCCATCCCGTTTCTCTTGCCACGTGCCAGACCCCTGGACTCAAGACCTGGATTCCTCAGCTAAGTTCCCACGTGGTTTAGAGCCCCTACGATACCCTTCAGACACCAAGAGGCTAGACCAGACCGTACGGCCTTCTGCCCACGACCCCTATTTCTTAAATAAACACATTGTCACGGGAAACCTCTTTTTTTATTTCCCGCGTAACACAATGAACGAATGCATACCCGCTAGTTTGTACCGTAAGCCAATTTTTAGGTACAAGGCGCTAAAATTGCGGAAAATTGTATTCACTTTATTTACAATATTATAAAGTGTCAATCTTATTTTTTGTTTTTTGAATAACGTCAAAACAAAACTTATTTAAATAATTTTTCTCTTAACTTAGAACTCTTATGAACAGAGATATAAAGGTTAAAAATCTAATGGTATTTATTTTTACATGGATGACTTGCCATTTTTTATTTTAATGAAAACTACAACATAAAAATAAGTAATCGGTGTAAATTTCACTCTATAATATTTTAATTGTCATTATTCTAGTATAACATACATTAGAATAATGTCATAGGCTGTAAGAAACTTGTACCATTTTTTGTACCCTTGGCACCCTGCACCTGAGAATTGGCCCACCGCACAAACTAGCGGGTATGCATACATTCATTGTACACACTAATGCTACTGATATACATTTTATCAGTAAGAATATAAGGGTAGGCAGGGGGGCATGGGATCTCTGTTCAGAAAAACTAGAAGTATTGGGGTAGAAAAGCCTAGGAACTCCGTACTATCGAACAAGTTACCGCTATTCCAGGCATAAGATGATAATCGCTTAACAGCACCGTTGAATCGTACGCACGCTCACGTGTGTAAATACAACTGCAGTCGTTGCGGTCACTTCCTTTGTGTTATATATTTTGAGGCGTCGTAGGGCAAAGGAAAAAGTTTGGGTACTAGTCGAGCAGGGACTTTGTCGATATTCTACATATTATATATTACTTCGTTATTTTAATAATAATAATACTTATAAGGCTGCCTTCATATTTTAAAAGTATGAACTTTAATTTTAATACGTTACGCAGTGGTCTCGAGACCAGATATTTTTTTTTAGACATTAATATATGTTTTAAACTAGCACACTAAGAAAAAAGTAAGGTACATTATGCATACATACAAATGCTGCATCTAATAATATATTAAAAACAATGAATTCTCTTGTGTGTGTGTGTGTATGTGGGTTGTGCGTGTGTGCGTGTGTGCGTGTGCGTGTGTGTATGAGTGTATATAGTTGAGGATCACAATCTGCTAAAAGCCCACTCGAACCAGGTGGATGTCACGAAATGTTTCGAAACACCGTGGGCGTCTACGAATAGCATCAAACGCGAGTTTCCGTGTACAGAATAACGTCATAAATTAAAATATTTCTGACGGGATAATATACAGTCAAACGCTGCAGATTAAAATTGTTTTTTTAATATTCCATGACATAGTCTAGGATCTTTTAGAGAAATTCCATTACAAAGTTTTGCACTTTGCTGTCCTTATGACTCAAAATATGCTCGTTGACAAAATTAAAGTAATAGTTGCGTTTTAAGAAATTTTAAGTCATTTTTTGGATCATGAAAAATAATTGTGTTTTAATTGTCCCTTTTTATTCATTGCGTAAAAAATATAATGAAAATAACAGTGACGTAAACTTAGAATCCTCAAAGATAGAAGTGTCGGTAAGTACTTCTTAGAGTTATCAATGAAAGCTTTAACTTTTAATGTAACTCAAACATAACTACTCAAATAATTTTCATACTATGCAGCTCAAAGTTTGATATAACGAAATAGTTATTCTTGCCTTCGTAATTACAGAAGTGTCACTTCTAATTTGAAACGGTTTACACATACGTTGCGTCTGTCCATCACTTTTTATATGCGCTGGATTATGTCTTTTATGACGGCAACAAATTTTTGTAGATTGCTATTTACAAAATAATATTTTACGAAATTAGATTTTATGATGTTCTACATATTTTAACGATGTCTCCATGTGTGAAGTTATGAGAAATGTTGTTACATTTGGTTTTTTGATTTGTCGTAACTCCTACCTTTATGTTGCTATTAACTTTCGAACGGAAAATAAGGTTTGGTATTGCGAATTACGTACCTATATAATATGTTTAGAAATCAATTTCAAGACTATGTATTTTAATGCCGTAGCTTATATTGTGAGCTTAAGAATACCACAATTGCTTCTACAACGCATTCATATTTGAAATATATTTGCTACTCTATTGAAAATTCTATGGCCCATTTTGCGGCATTTCGGACCATAATTCAGCAGGTCCACTGTCATTCTGTTGTAATGCCAGCCTTAAGTGCTCTCGTCATATATGGGAACAAAAAGGTGAGGAGAAGAACCGCTCGTTACAATGATTTATATTACGGCGGGAAAAATGTGTTTTGCGAACCTCCGGGGTTTTTGTGGTCAGGAAAATGTGCTAACATAGCGTAAATTATAACGGATATTGTAGAACCTTTGTTATGGTTTCTTACTAACGCTTATTTGTGTTGTAAGATAGGATACGTTTCATTATTAGTTATTATTTAACTTTACTTCTGTTGTTTTTATTGTGTCTTTTATTGAGTCTTCGTGTAAATCTATACCTATCTAATAAATTTATATTTCTTCTTTTCTACAAGTAAACACATTCGTTATTTTATTTGTGAGGGTGTATACCTACCTATTTAAAAATACGAGAGGAGAGAAATTATAGCAAAAAAAACAAGAAAAGGCAAACTTTCATATTATCAGTAGGTACAGTGGGAACAAATACCAACGCAAATTCAGGAATTCCCAAGAGAAATTTCCCATTTACAAGTTTACCAAAAATGAAAGTCATCCTTTTCTGCGACACGTTCGGAAAACTTTTCCGCAAAAAACGAGATAAATTGCTTGGAAATTTGCTTTATATACGTATCACTTATATGCTTGCCTCCTTGTATGAAATATATTTTACATAATCAATATTCTCCGTAGGTACAGTCAGACACATAACTGTTTAGCAGTTTGATCGTCCTCGTAATTTGTTCGTATTATAATGAAGTGGTGTCGCGGTCGATCATCAGTCGCTTAAGGACCATACAGACCGTCCAGCCTGCAAATCTAGCACCAGTAATGGCCGCCATCAGTGTCATTAATAATGTTTGCCTACAAGTCCGCTTCAAGGCCGCAGCATTGGATTTGCAGGTTGGACGGTTAGTATTGCTTTTTTTAGGGTGAGTTCTCACCGCAACGATGCGCGACGCTACGCGGCGCTGCATTTTTAAGATAGCTATTCAAAACTTTAGTCACTATAGTTACTACACAAGTGACAAGATACATGTTTCATATGACATCAGGCATACACGGCATATGCGTTGTGCAACGAACTCTTACAATGAAACGTGTATCTTCTTGTGTAAGTAATAAAACTCCATTTTATATAGCTATCTTAAAAATGCAGCGCCGCGTCACGTATCATTTCGTGTCGGTGTGAATTGACCCTAAACTGTCGGGAATTAGTTACATGTGACAGTTTCCTAAACCTACTTAAAATACACAACAAACCCGCAATTTCGCATTCCCCAGATGCACTGAAAAATATTTTTACTTAAAATTAAGTTAGTAATAATATTTCGAGCCAATTTTCACCTTCATTTGTATGTAAGGGCCGCTCTCGTTAGGTAACTTTTCCCTACCAAAAGTTACAAGAGTCATTCGTGATCGCACTGCAAATAGTGAAAACTGGTGCAATTCCATTAAACAATTATTGATTTATGGATGTGTTTTTGTGATTTATGTATTAAAGATTAATTTAAATTTATTATAATATATCATATATATATCAACAACGGTCGCGTGTTCATGGGCAAGCACAATTACCATAGTCTATTCGCCTAAAGAAGTCAGTGAATCATTCGTACATATGTCAAAATGGCTTACTTTTATCGGTTAATGTGATCGAGGCTTATAATATTGGTCAATTTTGACATCTGTACACATGATTCACTAACTTCTTAACGCAAATAGACTATTGTAATTTTGAATTGTTGTGGGTACATAAAACATTTTAAGTAGTAGGAACATTTATAGAACGGGCTGTAAATGTTCCTGCTACTTAAATGTTTTATGTGTTTTAAATGGGCTATCCATTCCAAGCCTTATTTTTTGACTTCAAGACAATAAAGAAGCGTAATATCTACCTACATAATATACCTACAAACTATATTTTGTGGAGACCATTAATGTGTTCATAGACAAAAAATCTTATCATATCCAGTATACAAAAAACCCTTGAAGCAAGCAAGGTACCTTTAGGTATAACATAGCGGTATTTTTTTCGTGAAACTTTAACTAAACTCGCATCTGAAGTGCGAATAGGGCTTTTACGATTCATTTGTAACTTTATTACTTCCACAAGTAGCAAAGTAACCTTTACTAGCTTAACCTGCTGTTACTTTTTGTATTTGCTAGAACAATTCTCAATACTTACAAGTTTTAAAACCCAATAAAGTTTTCAAACTTAGGAATTAAAACGAGACGCTAAATTTTTTCTGCATATTTTTCTCGAACCCTAATTAACAGAACTTTTTTTGGGTGAAAATTTCAAGAAGAGCACTGACAGCTAACTGCTAAAACTCGTGACAGCAAATCCCGAAATAGAACTTAGTTCTGGAACAATCCGAATAAGGAATAAAGAGCTAATTACACAAACCATTAACCTACTTCCTTTTGTATCAAAAAGTTCGTTCAACCCTTTAAAGCCTATAAAAATCTCGATACTTTTTATTGTTTCCTGTGTACTGGATCCAGTGATTTTAGGCGAATTTAATGGATGACCTAACTATAAATCCCTTTTTACGTTTCCTTTAAGTCGTATCTTTTTATAGATCTGGATATTTTTCGTTCATAAAAATATTATTTTTATAATATTACGTCGATTTTATGAATCCGCACAGCTTATTCATAAGCATATGTTTAAAAATCATAAAAGTTTTAATAGAAATATGAAGTCATATGTCAAATCATTAACAGGGCTCAAAAAAAATTTTTACGGTTATAAATTTGAAGATTTTTCTTAGCTCATAACATCCAGACTCACGGCAAGAAGTCTTGTGAAGAGTTGTCTTTTTCGTGAGAGCGAGATGTAACTGAAGGCGAGAGTTCTGACGTTCTGAAAAATCTGACGTTTAGATTTCTCGTTGCTTCTTGGCAAGATAATGCAACATTTTGAAACTTATATCATGCATGCCTGGTTACCGGAGGCCCAACGGAGAGGGGCAACGAGGAGGGTTAGGTATTTTAGGGACCAGGGCCTTTAGTTAAGATGCATTCGATAAATTCGACAGCGTTCGAAAACAAAATGTATGGGATTTGACATGGTACGGCATCGCAAGCGACATGTCACTTATAGATGACTTATGTGCCACAGGAACGCAAGTCCCATACATTTTTGATTTCGAACTTCGCCGTCGAAATTATCGAATGCATCTTGACTAAAGGCACAGGAACGCAAGTGCGCAACACCAGAGGAGTTACAAGTGTAACTACTAACTCCTCTGGTCTGGTCTTACGACTTGTGAGCGTCCATTGGCGGCGGTAATCGTTTAAAATCAGCCGATCCGTCTGCTCGTTTCCTGGTCCATATCATAAAAAAATCAAATTCAGAATATCTTGTAACTTAGAAGATACAGATTCAATAACGTAAGACCCCCGGTGGCTTCTATTCGTCAATTGGAGTAATATACATAATTAGTATACATCCAAGGCGTATACGGTTAGTGGATTTTGTCGAAAGCTAATAAACAGGGCTATCCATCAATCAGACTCTGTCAGGGTTGAGCAGAGACTAATTTGCTCGTTTGTTTTTCCCCTAAGCCCTGTGTGGCTTACGGTCTGATAGATGTCGGACCCGCCCCGTAAGATAAAATTGTAATTTTAATTGCTTTAATATTTGGAAATTAATGACTGATGAATTAGATTATTATAATATTATAATGCAATGAATGGAGGAAGGAAAGATTTCAATAAATTACAGTTAAAATATTATCTTTTAGGTAGGTAAAAGTGCTAGTAGGCATCCAATGATTTGACCAGTTCCAATGACGTACGTACATTTGACGAAAAAATTTTATACAAGAAAAAGTTACGCCATCTCGATTCCAGAAGATTTTGTCAAATACAGACTGATACTGCGAAAAGCAAATGTCAAAATATTAAGATGACAATTGTCAAACTTCAACTACCCCAAACAATCCCAAAGTGGGACAGTTTAAGAGTGGACACTTTTTTGCCTCGATGTGCTTCGTCTATAATAACATCTACGATTCTATCCACTCATATTTTTTGGGCGATGATTTTTTCATTATTTTTTATGCCATGAGTCGAATATCTCATGGCTGAGATAGATCATATGTTTTCATCCCACTACATTTTTATAATCACACTTATAAATTCTACACGTTTAATCTCCAGATAATCCGGATTTATACTGCCATAACGTTCATATTCTAATTTTTCTGCTTTTGTATTGTGACAGATAACTATCTATAAAATGAGTTTATATTGCCTACATCACAACCTATGGGGCAGTCGGATGTTAGATATTATCAAATTTTTCGAAATTATACTGCCAAGGACTTACAAATATTTTGTGCTCTCCGCTTTTTAATATCTATTTGGGACAGAAAATGGAAGAGAGTAACATTTTTCTTGGACTTGTCAATAGAATTCCTAACTTTGAGCGTTTACATAAAATAGGCAATCTAAGTGAGCACTCACAATCTACCTTCAAAAGAGTAAAACTTGAACATATTTATACTTGGCACCTCCTCTATACTATTTCAAACCGTATTTCTGAATCTTTAAAGTTGGTTTTCCTGGAGCTGAACTCCACTTTACGTGACTTTGTGAGAAATCTAGAGGGTGGTATTATTGGAAATTCCTGGATGTCCGTAACGGTAGATATCAAACGTCGACAGTTCGATCCCGGATTGAAGGAGTCGGATACGTGAGATTCTTGAAGACGTGAAGCCTTTGTCTTCAAATCAAAATATATTTCCTCGAGTCTTTTGCATGAGAAATTTTTAATATTACCTGGTTTCTTTTTTGTGGATACCAAGGAAGGTTTCTATATTATGATAAAAGTAGTCGATGAAATCTATCTCATGTCTATAAGTACCTACACTTCCCGATGATAAGCGATTTATTTAAACCTACTTTGAATAAATGTCGTACTAAGCAATGCTCTTTATTAACTATCAGATCCTTCGAGTTAAAAATAACTCTATTTAGTCGAAGGTTGAATGAAAGAGACAGAATGTATATTTTATTGCAAAGCAACTTTTACCATAGAATTAATAGACTCGGAAACCAACTAGTATATTTTGCACAAAAATTTAATATTCACAGCAGCACATAATGCCTTCAGCCTTATGATAAACATCAACCTCGCAAAGGGAGTAGGGCCTGGAACAAAGTGTCGGTTATTACATTAATAACGGGCCATCCATAAAAACCCTTTCCCTTTTTGTTTTTCCCCTGGAGTCCAAACTTTTACCTCTTTTAACGCTGTCGATTCTCATGAAAAACTTTTCTTTTCGCTGATTGTATATATTATATGAATAGTTTTTTTTATTGTTTTATATCGCTCACTGTCCGAATTATTATGGTCAAAATGATAGAATAGGTTCTACAATATTATCTAATTGTGGGAGTAAATACCTATTACCTTATATTAGCCTACCTGTTATATTATTGTGAGCTCCGAGCTCCGTGGCCTAGTGGGTAGACCGTTTGATTCGCACTCGAGAGAGTGCAGCTTCGATTCCCAGGTTGTGGCGTGTACCAATGAGACTTTTTCAGATCTCAAGTACATTATACGGACGCTCTAACGATGAAGGAAAATCATGAGCGGGACCAACCATGTGCGGGTTTCCTCATCGTGAGGAAACCCGCACATGGTTGGCCCCAGACGTATTGACCAGTCATTCCTCTGGACTAGGCTGACTGTGTTGTGAGAATGCCATATGTGCTTGCCATACGACATTTAAAAACCAACTGTCCGCGGCACTACATTATTTTCAAGAGTGGGTACTTCGCTCGGAGAATCCTACTAATATTATAAATTCGAAAGTTTATGAGAATGGATGTATGTTTGTTACTCTTTCACGCAAAAACTACTGAACGGATTTCGATGAAATTTCGTATGGTAGCAGTTTAAGCTCTGGATTAAAACATAGGCTACTTTTATCCCGAAAAAGTACAGTGTCCCCGAGGGATACTGTGCTTACGCGAGCGGAGCCGCAGGCAACAGCTAGTACTGTATAAATCATCCAATAACGGATGAATAGGCCTAAGTTTTTTATATTATTGTAGAAACCAATTGATATTCTAAGCATAACTTAAGGTACAAGCTGAACTGTACTTAAAAGCTGAGACAGTAGATAATCTTTTATAACTCAGATTATTATTTATTATCTGTCTACCTAAACCTATTTTATTTCAGTGTTGGTTTAAAAATTAAGTGCATATAATATTTTTACACTAGGATTATGCATTAAAACTTCCAGTTTGGACTTCAAATCAAAACCAAAACACTTATAAGTAAGGAGTTGCAATTTTACCTTGATTTGAAATTGAGAAGTTACGCAGATTTATAGGAGAACTGAGAGATGAACATCTCGAAAACTCACTCCATAAAAAGTTTTATTTATTAGACTCCAACTTATAGCCTTCATTCTGATTTATATTAAATCCTTTCCGCAAAACCCGCTGGCCTGGCTTCCGCTTACATCTCGGTATTTCCATTCAATAATGCCGTTATGGGAATGAATTTCTTACTTTGACCAATCGTAAATTTTATTAACAGGCAGTACCTATTAAGTTATTACTTTATCTACCTACAAGTAATATATAATAATAACAAATAATATCTATGAACGCATCACACCACGTCAATCCTGGCCCAGTGCTATGTATTCGACGAACTTGTTTTACAGGTACCAGACAACGCGACGGGAAGTATATTTAATACTGTTATACCTATTATAATATTACAATATTATTACGATTTAATACTATTATATTACAATATTAAAAATTTAGATTATATTATTATACACGCCATATTTTATACACATCCATGACACAGGAACTCAGAAAACCTTTTGTTCCCTCGGCGGAATTTGAACCCTCAATGTTGTATTAGTATTGACTAATCGAGGCACATTATTGGAGTTGGTATATAAATATTATAATATTATATTATTGTTTCTGCATCCTTCCTTCAACATGATGATTCTTATAACAATCAATATTGACAATCTAAAGTAATGTGCACATAATTTAATTCTGATCTATACCTTTTATATGTATTAGATGTACGTTTTATTTCTAGGACATGACATACTTATAGATGGTATTTAGTAATGTGTTTTGTCTACGCAAAAGAAATATCTAGAACGATACAAATAGTATAGTAATACCACTTGTAATTATAATAGTTTCCTTTTAAAAATGAATTCTTTGAATACGAACATTATAATATTAATAATAATAATAATAATAATAGATTCTACACTGATTTCGGTGATGGTGGACGGTTTCGTGGAAAGAAGTCCAGCGTTATTTTATAATTTCCAATATTGTGCACAGTAAATAAGAGAACTCTCTCTTCCTTTAATCTCATAGCCCAGTGGGACGGATGACACGACTGGTGAAATCAGAGCTGACTTTTTACATGCCCATCGGACGTACCGATCATCTTTCTTGTCAGACAGTCAGGTGATCCGCATGCATTGTCCTAACCAGACTTGAGAACAACATTTTTTAATGTTCCAACGCGGGGATCGAAGCTACGACCTCTCAAGTCGAGAGCTAAGCTAAACCACTGGACCACGGCGGGCGTCCAATATTAAGTTAAGCGGCTTAATAAAATATATATTATGAGAAAATTCAAAGCCTAAATGAAATATTTTATTTCAATAAAAACAATCAGATCAATCTTTTTATTTTTCAACTTATATTAGACATTTTAGTTTTATATACCTAACAATTATTTTAAGGATTTATAAAATCTATAGTAAAAATACAATCACAAACATTTAATTTTTTAAATTATGCACATTTTATTAAACTATAAAGTATGAATTAAGGAACAGATACAAGTTATTATAAATTGAGTTGGATTGAGATAACTATATAAACATGAATAGAACACTAAAAACTCACAAAGTTTACAATTTACAAAAATTTACACAAACAGTACCTAAACATAAAATATTTTTTAAGTAAAAGGTAAATAAATAACATTTATACAAGTATTAATTACACGAATAAATAATTAATTTATAGTTTATACTTAACTAATAACTAAACTTACACAATACACATTCAATTTCAAGAGATTCATCAACGCCCAAATCACTATGGTTCAGTAATTATTTTTATTCCGATTCAATTCACACCGAAACGAAACGATACGTGACGTGGCGCTGCATTTGTAAGATAGCTATTCAAAATTGAACTTTATTCATTACGCAAGAAGATACACGTTTCATTGTCAGAGTTCGAATGTTGAGTTGCATCGCGCTGCACAGCGCATGTGAAGAGTACGACTGATGTACCTACCAAATATGAAACATTTTGTATAGCTGGGATATCTTTAAAATGCAGCGCCGCGAATCGTCGCGGTGTGAACTGACCTAAAAGTGCGATTTTCTATAGCTCAGTTCAGTTCACACATAAATTTCAACTTCGAAGTTCAACGGATGGTGCCTCTGGCTTTTCATCCTGACGGTGACATGGGACATGCCAACTCCACCATCAGTTATATTGGCACTAGCGTGTGAGAAGTCATTGTCGATAGCTGCTACTCCCTGTAATAAAAAAATATAGATTTGACTTTAATGTATAACGTCATATAATTATCATCCGCCATTACAAAACAAATGTTTTACAGTGACTACTTGAAATTATTTCTTGGTTATTGTTATTAAACTAGAAAATCTAGGTAGGCACTTAATAATTATTCTGATATCGACTAGTGAAATATGCAACCAAGCAATGGTAGGTATGTTGGTTATTTATAAATATTTTTAGAAGTCATATCATTATAATTTTACCTACTAACAATAGTCGTGATTTAAATAATCATTGGAAAAACTAAAATGAATAAATATAAAAGAAGAACGATTTAATAACATTAAACAATATCATTATTAATTATCTACTTCGAGATGTTGAAACGTCAAATAATATAAATCAGGTTTTTAATAATAAACTTAGATTTAATAATTTCTTACAAATATATAAACACAAACTTACTTTAATAATCCTTTTCTCCGGGTCACTGTATGACAAAACTTTTATCCTTTTCTTGAACGGTATCGCAAAGTCTTTAACTCTCTGATGGAAAACCATCTTCCGATGCACTGTATCTCCGATAATCATGTCGGAGGCGAGACACGAACACACAGACGGACAGATTACCAAACACAATAGACGCATATCGCACTAAACGGCAGAAGTGACATTGTGCCTCGACATGGCGGCGTCGAATGAGGACTGAGCAATTGACGATAAGTAAATAACCTTACGATAGCAAAGTTCGTTTCCTTCGCATTTTTACTTTTCATATCTATTTTTTATTAAATATACGCTTTATTTTAATAATAAATACATTACGATTTTCTTTACTAAATGATTCGAACCTGCGAATATAGCGTTTTTCAAAATCAATAACAGAAACATTGGGGAAATTATTTCTGCGCATGTTAATTTAATTCTATAATTCAACTGTCAGTGTGCCCAGTATCATACAATGTAATTTTATTTGTATATTTTTTGTTTTATATTTTTTTTTCTACTTAAACGTCTTTACATAAGCAAGAAATACTTCCCAAAGCTTTTGTTTTGTCCAAAACGTTAAAATGTATTATTTTGGATAGGTATGTAAGTAGCAGGTTACGATAAAGCAAGTTTTTAGTTCTTAATTGAGTTACCTAACCTACTTTTTACTTGATTGGATTTTATTTATATATTTTTATTTATTTCCATTTTTAAGGTAATAATGTGACTTTGATTTAAATGCACTCAATGAAACGTATAAGTTACCTTATTACCTTACCTACCTTATTCCTTAGTATACCTACTGTCACCTTACCTTATACTTTTTTCAATTCTTTTAATGTGAACTTTAGTACTTTGAGTAGCTACTGAGTATGTATGGTCAAAACGGTTAGACATAATATCTAGTGTATCTACTACTACTATTATTAATAACTTAAAATTTGTGAGTATGAATGGATGGATGGATATAAATATTGTTACTCTTTCGCGCAAAAACTACGGAACAGATTTTACTGAAATTTGGTATGGTAGTAGGTTAGGCTTTGGATTGAATATTTTACTGTGTGCTTATGCGGGCGGAGCCGCGGGCCAAAGCTGGTAATTTATAATTATACTATCTTTTGCCCGCGAGAACATCTATTTCCCTCAATAAAAAGTAGCCTATGCTACCTGCCTAATAGCCCCGTGGTCCACTTTATATCTGTGCCAAATATCACGATAGTCGGTTTAGTAGTTTTCACGTGAAAAAGAAACAAACAACCAAACTCACAATCACATTTATGAAATTAGTAAGAATTGTGTGAATTGTCTGAAATATAACGATAAAATATAAGTTTCAAGAAAGTATTAAAATATTTTTAGAGTAGAGTAACACGTCTATTATGACATATTATAACGAAAATGTTTATATGTATATTAATTAGACCTACAAAATAGTTCGCGATGGCAATTTTTTATTTTTTAAGGATAGATTACAATATATATATATATATATATATATATATATATATATATATATATATATATATATATATATATATATATATATATATATATATATATATATACTTACCATTCTAAGTTTTACAAAATGACACATTATATTATAGTGTGGTATTTTCAAAAGCTATTTATAATGATGTATAAATCCTTATCTCATTATTAGAAAACTAAATACTTAAGTTAATTTAAACATTTCAAACATATTATAACAGCCCTTCACACGACTGTTGAAATTAATAACATTCTAGCAATAAAGGAAATTGATTTATTAATTGAACGATAACGTGATTTGCCAATAGAAAGCCACACTATTTGTGTTATAGAATAAGAAATCGTATAAAACCCGATTGTAAAAAAGTAAATATAATATTATAATTGTTCTTTATCGATTCTGAATTTAGATAAATCTGTGGACATATTTTGTTTTTACTCTCATTACGTAATGTTTGTGAGTTGTGTGGCGTTCGGTCATACGCCGCCCGGGCTACCCGCGCCACTGCGACGGAGATGACCGAGCGTGAGTTCGTGGGCGTTCGGTTTTCCCAGTCTCGGGATGCAAACTGAGACGCGACGCCGAAAGGCTGCGCGCGCGCTTGTTAGTCATCCGTAATTAAGTTATAAGTTCAAAATGCCTTTATGATTATGCCTCTCGGGCGCCCCTAGCGTTGTATGTCATAGGTCTTCAGGCGTCCCCCTTCAAATCTGGCGTATGACCTAAGTTGCCGGTCAGCGCTAAAATGCAGATTTCGACGGAAATTCGCATGAGTGCACTCGCTTATATTAGTATATTCAGAATCTACGTAAAATTTTCTTTAATAAGTATTTAATATAAACTAAAAAAAATAACAAATGGAATTATTTCTAACGTCTAATCGCACAAATTGTAAAATCACACCTGTTGTTGTCGAAAAAAGCATTTAAAAAACAATTTAAGACGCTAGACACATTATAAATAGACTAATTATATTAAAAACAAGTTATTTTGTTATTATAAATTAGACAAAATATCCTCTGCATAAGGAAATTTAAAAAAATATATTTAAAGCGAATGCGTTATTTTAAAAATAAACATTACAAGAGATGTGAGTTCAAAAGCCTTTTTGGACCTGATTATGCACATAAAATGTATTTTTGTGGTCTCCTATTAAACCTAACCTAATAAAGAGTAAAAAAAATCATATATAATATTAAGTGGCCCGATCATTAAAAATCTTAGAATACAAAAAAAAAGCGCAAAAAAACTCTTACATAAAAGGCTGATAAAAGTTTAACAGTTTGATGTTTTTACATATAAGCTGTTTTGTCAAAAACTACACAAAATATAGAACCAAAATAAATAAATACACTTTTTTTTTCAAGTTTTTCTAGAGTTATTAAAAATTGTTTGAAACATTGACAAAATTTCCCAGTTATGTGAAAACTTACGAACAAAAAATGTTCGGAGTCGTCTTTCGTCAAATTTTTTAAAATGTTTTTGTAAGACGTAAAAATTAACTTTATTGATTATTTTACATAAAATATTAGTCGTCTTTTGTCAATTTTTTTAAATGTTTTTGTTAGGCATAAAAATTAACTTTATTGACTATTTTACATAAAAATATTAGTACGTTAGATATAGATTTTAAATAAAAAGTATATATTTTATTTATTTATAGTTATATCTATCATACAGTTTTTATGTTTTATACGAAAATAAAAAAGTGGGTTGTATGTAGTAAATAAAGCAATAGTGAAGTAGATCTAACCGACTTTTAGGCGACTCCATGAGTTCTATGTTCATTAGAAAATTGGATTTTCGCCGCCGTTTTGTTTTTAAAATGCCTGGCGTCCCGACGCCGTACGACGGTTAATAGCATCGTCTTATTATTTTTATTTTCTGATTTGTTTATAGCACTAACTAGTTCTTTTATTATAGTAAAACAATCGTTAATAATATTTTCTATTACTAAAAGTTAAATATTACTAGAAATATTCATAGCTTATTAAAATACAAAACTGTTTTTGTAAAATATCATCACCCTCTACAAAGGAAAAGGTGACCGTGGTGATTGCAACTCATATCGCAGCATATCTCTTTTGAGCATCGTTGGTAAACTTGTAGGTCGAGTATTTCTTAATAAACTACAATGTATTGGCGACCGCATCTATCCTGAGACACAGTGTGGATTCCGAGTCGGCCGATCAACCATTGATATGATCTTTACTCTGCGACAAATTAAGGAGAAATGTAGAGAGCAACAGACCCCTGTCTTCATAGCTTTCGTGGACCTTAACTCGGTGAGCAGGGAGGGACTTTATAAAGCGCTCGAAGCGATAGGCTGCCCACCTAAACTCCTCGCTTTAGTGAAAGCTTTTCACGACTAAAAGAAAGGATGCGTCATATTTGACGGCAGCATTTCTGATCCATTTGATATGCGTAGAGGCGTGCGACAGGGATGTGTTCTGGCTCCTACCCTATTCGGGATCTTTTTCGCACTGTTATTAAAGGCCGCATTTGGTGACGAATCACTAGGCGTGCATTTGTACACTAGACAAGACGGTACACTTTACAATATTTCCCTCTTAAGGTCGAAACGAAACCGAAAATACTTGTGTGTTGACAATCTTCTGTTTGCCGATGATGCCGCTTTTGTTGCAACGTCACCTCACGAGCTCCAAGCCATTATGGATAAGTTTTCAGATGCCTGTAAACTCTTCTCTATGAGTATTAACGCCAGGAAAACTGTAGTACTTTCCCAGGGGTGGGCAGAAAACTCAGTTATAACTTTAGACGGAACCCCTTTAGAAGTTGTTATCATGTTTTGCTACCTTGGTTCAACTGTGACGAGCAATCTCTCACTTGACGCGGAGATCGAAATAAGCATCGGTAAAACAGCAACCATGTTTGGAAAGCTTCGTGACAGAGTATGGGATAATAACCACCTCACGGCTAGAACGAAAATATTGGTGTATCAGGCTTGTATTCTCAGTGTACTCCTGTACAGAGCTGAAACATGGACTACGTATACAAAACAAGAACGACGACCCAATGCGTTTCACTTATTCTTTCACATTCTCGGCGTTAGGTGGGAAGATAGAGTTACAAAAGTGAAGTGAAGTGAAGTGAAGCAGTCCTTGCGAAAGCGCAGTTGTCTAGTGTAGCGGCTATACTAAAACAGCGAAGACTACGGTGGTTGGGTCACATGCATCGCATGTCGCCTTACGAGACAGGTTATGTTGGGGTCGGTAGCGGATGCCATTGGGCGCCCGAAGCTTCATTTTAAGGATTGTGTCAAGCTTGACCTCGTCTCCTTTAACATCAAGCACAATATGTGGGAAAAGCTAGCTGAAGATATAGACCTGTGGAGATAGAGTATAGCCCAAGGTGTCCGTTACCATGATCGCACATAGTTTGACAAGCTAGCTGAAAGGAGGACCAAGGGTGGCACAAGCATCAACTTGCCACCCAATTCATCAAACAATTTATTTTTGTGCTCAAATTGCGGGCGGTCGTGTCGGTCTAGAATCGGACTTCATAGTCATCAAAAGAAGTGTTTGAAGTCGTAACCTACTTGAATCATCCGTGAGGGATGAAAAGGCTAATGATGATGATGATGAAATCTGACAATATAGATGCTGTGTTCACTGTGTTCAAGTTCAAGTGAACTTATTGTTTCATTTCCTTCGCTTTAGCTTACTAACGCACGACCATTAGCTATACTTGTATTTGATTATGGTAATGTAAATATTTGTATTTCTCATATCGCTCATTAGAAATAGTAAAAATAATGCAAACAGCCTTAACCGTGAACAATGAACAATAACGCGATTGTATTATATTCGCCGCTAATAAAGGTTCTATCCTTTTGTCGCATCTAACGTGTTACATACACTCATGCTGTTTCCTTGTAGGCGGAGACTGAACCTACTAGTGCGTTCCTGACTCACCTTAGGCTGGGACTATATTATGATCCGAAATCCGGCGGGCCCGGGAAAATTTCTGAATTTTGTGTAAAAAGCATTGGAAAAGGAACTCTGCGATAATACAATAGAGCTGATAATCGAAGTGTCGAGTTGTCATATTTGACATTGACCCTCGTGTGTTCGATTTTCAACTCTATTGTATTAGCGGAGAGTTATATTTTCAGCACTCTGAATTTTCTCCGGCTTTCCGAGTTTGGGATCATAATATTATAGTCCCAGCGTAGGCAACGCCAGAAAGTCTATATGATCCGGAATCCGTCGGGCCCACCGCCCAGGAAAATTCAGAGAACTGAAAATAGAACTCTGCGGTAAATACAATTGAGCTAAAAATCGCACACACAATTAATGTCAAGTCAATGTCATATAAGACAGATCGACACTCAACAATTCAATTTTCAACTCTTAATTTTCCCCGGCCTTACCGATTCCGGAACATATACTCCCTGTCTTAAACACTATAGCTACCATGAAATACTATTGACTTGCTTTCTGTAATTATAACACTCTTACGCACATTAGTCAAGTAGGTTATCGATTATACCTCTGCCCTTGACGTGAAAAAGGATTTCATAACATTCCCTATGGGGTTTTCCCCGCCGACCCCAGTGAAATGCGATGAATCAGATTTCATTTTATTATTTTAATGCCGTGGGCATTAACTAGTAAAATATATATAATAATATATTATATATATATATATATAAGAAATACATCATCTCTGAAAATGTCAACTGTCTTGCTATCACGCTATCAAGGAGATACAACTGGTGACAGACAGCGAAGTCTCAGTAATATGTAAAATATAAATAAATAATAAATATAAAAATATGGATATTAATATATACATATTTTTTTAACAACTACGTAAAACGCAATGCGGATCATTGCCATTCGAAAAAAGTTCTTCTTCTTCTTATTCTTTAAAGTGGCTCCTTAGTGATTCACCAATGTGTTGTGTTGACGAAAACTCTGTCTTATGAGTGGGTTTTATGAATAAACAAGGGCACGGACCACGGTGTACAGGAGGAAGTCTGTTGAATAATCTAAAACCTAGAACAGACAAATTTAGGGCCAGTACCACAGTATGTACATAAAGTTTCAGTAAAAGGAGTATTTACAAAACACGGAACAGATTTAAGGTTGATAGGGCGAGGAATTGTAGGAGGGAGGGATCATATAATGAGGATTGTTTTTTGGGCAGCGAAAAAAAGTTCTGCTGTCAAGTGTCAAATCAAGTCAATTAATATAAATCAAATAGGTAATTCGTTTAATATAAATAAATAAAATAGAAAATATTTATACAAATACACTGGCAGAATGGTGCAAAACATATGCAACTGCGATAACCAAAAAAAAAAAGAAGAATAAGTATCAATAAGCGTCTTTTTTTATAACTTTATTTTGTGTTGAGTATGTAGTGTAAATTCTGAGTTTGTTTGTTTGTTTAAAATCTTAATACTTATGTATTAAGATTTTAATTTACATAATTGTAACACACCCAAAAACACCACAAATAATAATGTACTGTATCCCGATTCCCAAGCAAGCCGTTCTCAAGTCAAGGTTTAACTGTACCCACGAAACCGCGTCTCAAGTAACAGTTTGACAGCAATGACAGCGTACTTGAGTAACGAGTCTCGTTTATTAATACATTCGCACTCACTTGATACGCCGTACCTACAGCTGTACTTAAGTACGGTCTATTAATTAAAACAACATCTTAAGTACTTTCTTGAGAATTGTCTTAGAGATAAGAACGCTTTATTAATACGGGCCTTAGAGTCCTGTTCTTGCCCTTTGGATAGGGAATCTTATAATTAGGTATTAGAGACCTATCGTGTGCTTTAAATTTTTGTTACTTCATAAAATTGATGTAAAACATTATAGGATTTTATTGTGTAACTAGTAAAAAAATATTGAAGAAATAAAATAGCACAAAAGCTAATTGCGCGCAAGGTTGGATTTTTGTAGGAAGCCACTTTTTTATTTTCGTCAAAATGATTAATGTGTCTACCTGAAGATTTACCTCCCGGGCGTCGAAACTGACGCTATCATTTTAAAACTTTGACAGCCCCTGCAAACGATTTTTAGTCATCGAACACACACCATCTTTCAAAGGCATTAAAATTCATTGGTCATACACGTCTAGTCAAAGTTGGTGTTTTGATTTTGAAAATGTACAGTTATTTAATTTCCATTTTAGTTTAATATAAGATTTATATTCGGATATTCCAATGCTACATTTGAGTGCTATTTTATAACCATTCCTAAAGTTTAATCAAGACCGAAAAAATATTAGAAACATTTCTTATCAAATATTTTTAATATGTGAAGCAAAAGTTTTGTACTCCGTTTAAAGAAGATTATGCGAACGGAAGAGTATAAAACAGAAGTATTTTTTGTATGATAATGCATAAAGATACGTACATTAACTCTCACATTACAATAGAGAAAATCTCAAACTGTCATGCGTTTGATGCAATTTTGTCTTTCACGTTCAATGGACATTTAAATTTTATATCCTGTCTAAGAAGAAAAAGAACCTTATAAAGTTCAATATTTAATATATTTATTTTATGCTTACTGCTACATTTTTTCCGTCGACTATTACAATAGATAATTTCTATTAAATAATTATTTAATAGAAATTACATGAAATATATAATATTAATATCTATAGTAGTAGCTAATTAAAATATTTACAAACTATAAAGTAGGTACTGAAAAAAAAAATACTAGAAAAACTTAAAAAGCTACAAAAAAAAGAAATCTCACAGGTCGTCCCCAACAGGCAGACCTAGAAGGTTCAAAGAGTTTCCCCGCTGGAATTGAATGAATTTAATTTGATTAAATGAATTTCGGTCAAACGACAACTGGGCGACCTAGTAACTAATTAATTAATAAAATACACTTACCATGATTTGAAAAAGTTGACTATAAATTATGTGTAATATTAAAACAACAATAGTAAAAACATTTCCACTGATTCCTCCGAAATGAACTTTTCCGAATTCTTCCAGGTTGAAAGCTGCAGTCGTGTTCAACGAAGCTCGAGCAACCCTTTTATTCCCGTCTGGAAAGCTCTCCTCATACAACTTTACAAGAACCCTTGCCTGAAGCGTATCATGATTTTTTCATGAAATGTTACTTACAAATTACATTATGGTACAAAAAATGCGGATTGTACGGGTTATTATGGAATGAAAAGGGTTATACAGCTAATTGCTTTTGTTTTGATAAATCGTTGTTTTGTTTGTGTTATCTCGAAACAGTTTATCTTCATTACTATTGAATTTACTGTTTGTTTATCCAAAATTAGACATTTTAACTTTATTAATTTTTTATTTACGATGATGAGACTAAAAACTAAGTACCCATCACATACAATATACTCATTTTTTTATTCCAAATAATATCCTAGTATCTAGGTAGAATCAAAGTTGATTGCTCAAAATAAAAAAAACTTTCGATTCCGGTATATTTTTCTAAAGATAGCTTTTGTTTTTACGTCCCAACCTTTTGCATTAAACCACCCCAATGTGGTATGTACTGGCACTCGATACCTTCTCAATATATCTAGCGATACGGACGAAAAGGGGACTGTAATCCCGGATCTATCCCAAACCATTCCCGACTATATTGAAGGTATAGAACGAAGCTTCGCTAAAGTAAACTTTGCAGATACTGTCTTAAAACTTTGATTGTAGAATTCTGAATATGAAAGACATTCGAAACGTTATTCTTATTCGCTTTATTCAATTGAGGTGAAGCAAAACTTCGACACAAAGGTAAAATCCACAAAATCCAAACTAAAATCGGAAGTTCTCCATTTTGTTTAAGATTCGTTCTTAACGGTAAAGTTGCTTAGTTATACTGTATATATACATACTATACTACACTATACATATTATGTATATATACACAAGACTATATTATTATGTTTTTCATGTAGGTAGCTAATTCACAAGTTTTGTCTCTGTCTCTTGAGATAAAGGAAGGAAGTTGTGATTTTTTTTACACTTATCAAAACATTATGAATACCTGCGTATTGTGTCATTGCGAACTGGCACGATTTAGGGTCAATTCACACTGAAACGAAACTTTAACATTTTTTAGATGGCTATACAAAATTGAACTTTATTAATTACACAAATAGATACACAGATTTTAAAAATGCAGCGCCGCGTAGCGTTGCGTATCGTCGTGGTTTGAACCTTAGCTAATATGCTCAGATAGTTTTAACTGTAAATAAATAAATAGTTTATTTCAAATTTTGGATATTTTTATAATGTTTTCACTGTGAAACATCCCTTACTTCAGTACGAACGTTTACTCTTTGTTGTCGGGGATTCAGTGTAACGCGTCGAACAAAGGATAAAACTACGTTTTTACTTTTGTACACATTTTATTTTTCACAAACGGAACGTCAGATATTATTGACAAATGTCCATTTTTCGAATCCATCCGTCCTGACACAGTTAACAACGAATTCGAAATGGAAATAGAAATTGAAATAAAAGGATTGTTTGGTTTCTATTTTGGTGCTTTTACATATTTTGTTCCATTTTATAGCAGGTTTCATCCAGAGTGATAATTACGATCAAGCAATTGACATTCTAAAACGGTATTTGCAGGCTACGTAAATAGAACACAAATTTGCATAACATTTCCTATTGCTATAGACCTGTTCATACCTAATGCTCAAACAGAATGAAAGTAGATAGTAGGTGTAGGTTGTAGGTGTACTTGTTAGTGTAGAATCTGTAGGTAGTTGCATTTATTCCAGTTCATAGTTAAGACAGAACAACTTCTGTTGGGCACTAGTTAATCTTATAAGCGTTCTGCTGTTGCTATAAAATATACCAAATGTATGATTAGGCGCTCTTTTGTCGCAAAAGACATCACATTGACGCAATATGGTTCAAGTATACCAACAATTACACAGGGGGATTAGGGGGACACGGATTCAGTATTCAATTTGCAGGTCTCATCGCATTACACTTGGAGATCAATGGATCGTAATCCTCAAGACCCCCTCATTAAGGATTCAAACGGAGGATTATTGGGGGTATCTCTAGAAGGTATGTGTTGCCAAATATTGTTATAACCTGAGGCATTTTGTATCATTGTATATTAAATATTTTTGGGTATGAACTATGAAAATATTACTGTTGTCGAGATTCAGAGGTTCTTGGGATTTTTAGTATTAAATGTTATTGTCAAAGTAATGACAGTCTGAAACCAAAAGTTTTGAGAGGAACTCACGTACCAAATCAAATCAAAAAAGTTTTATTTACATATAAGTCACAAAGCAACGCTTATGGAATATATCTTTACAATAGTGTAAAGTCCTCTCTACAATCGGCATTCATGTCCAGTTATTAAAACTCCAATTGTATAATGTACAGGATTCATTCTCCTTAAATTATCGTAACATGCATTTCAATAGACGTCCCTCGCCAGTAATGCCACCACGCGTTCACCCAAAACAGTTGACGATCAATATTTAGATCGTCGATAATTTTTTTATTTTATACAATTAAACATTACACTTTGAGCATCATTTCATATATATAGCTCATATAGCTTAAGATATTATTTTGTAAATAATTTCATAAAATATTTAACAAATAATAGTAATTAAATCTTTTAAATCATTAATTGTACGATTACACATTATTTTTTATAAGTATTGTGTAAAGTAACCTAAGATAATAAACTTACACTATATTTCTTCATTTTCATTTCATTTCCATGTTGAGTGATTATAATGGCTTTCATCTATACATACATACATACATACATACAAATAAATAAAATTGAAGTGTCTGTTTGTAATTTCAAATTAACAGCTTGGCACTAAATGCATATGATAGTATATACGCTACCTACACCAAAAAAATCGTCTGTCTGTCCATCTGCTTGTCTGTCTGTTTGCTCCGGCTAATCTCTGAAATGGCCGGTCTTATTTTGACCGGGACTTTCACTGGAAGATAACCGATGTTAATAAGGAGTAACTTAGGCTACTTTTATCTTTGGGTTCCGTTTAAATAAGATTATAGGGTTCCGTTTGCATTAATAGTTATGTACAAACAATGTTGCGGGCACCAGCTAGTTCACTCTAAATTCGTGACTTCGTTTTAACTATATGATTATTATTATTAAGAATATTAAGTATATTATGTAACATAATTATCACTGGACCTATCCATCAATTTTAAGCCTCATAAGTTCAACAATGTGCCAAACTAACGAACATCCATTTTGCTACGGCAATATGCTTCCTGTAGCTCATCTAATGATATTCACTACGCAAAATGATTTCCTTTATCCATAGACAACGTTCGCTAAAAATTCTGTACGCAGCTCTCCCACTGAGGGTGTTGCCATGGCTACCAAACATAGTCTCATGTTAGACCCAAAACTTTAAATTGCATTACGAGCCTCTGCATCTTTTTCGGATTTAAATTTTCAAGGGACATTTTGATGGCCGTTAAAATTTGCGGTTTAAGGTTTTATTGCATAATTAATAGAGTACAGTTGAGTTGAGCAATTTAAATAACAATGGATAGCTTACTAATTTAGACATTGTTTTAAGTTTAATATCATAGACGCATATATTAAAGACGAGGCATTTTGAGGCAAAACCTGTATCCACTTAAATAACCCCACTTTTTGAGTTTTTTGGGGCCATTTTGACATTTGACGTATGGTGAAATCAAGGTCGCTGACATTTGAGGTATGTTGAAAACAAGATGGCGTAACTTTATCTTGTATGAAGTTTCGTTCTGTCAAATGTACGTCATAGTTTTTTTTTTTTTTTATAACAACTAAGAGGCAAACGAGCAAGACGGACCTGATGGTGAGTGATTCACCGCCGCCCACGCTCACCAGCGACGCCAGTGCGTTGCCTACTCTTCAGGTAAGAATATGCTCTTTTCTTGAATAACCCAATGTCGCAGTTGTTGGGGAAGACCGCTGATGGCAACGAATTCCAGAGATTTACTGTGCGTGGCAGAAAACTGTTTTTAAAACGCATTGTAGTGGAACGCCAACCATCCAGATGGTGCGGATGATAGTTCCGGCGAGACGATCGGTTGCGGAAATCAGCGGCTTCTATTAAATTGAACAACTCCTCAGAACACTCCCCATTGTAAATTCTGTAAAGTATGCATAGGGAAGATAGATCCCTACGCAGTGCCAAAGGATCTAGCCGATCGGCAAGTTCAGGATCGTCGACAATCCGAGATGCCCTACGTTGGATTCGGTCCAATGGAGATAGCTGATAACCCGGAGCCCCGGCCCAAAGGTGGCAACAATATGTGAGGCCGCACCTGCGCCTTATACAGTTTGAGGCGGTGAGCCGGCTTGAAGTACTGTTTGGCCCTGTTGAGTACTCCGAGTTTTTTGGAGGCCATTTTAGCCTTGCTCTCCAAATGACTGCCAAACTGGACAACACTTGAAATGTCGACGCCCAGAATGCCAATGTTTGGCTTGGCACAAAGGTGAGTGTTTCCGAAGAGTGGTGATGCGACAAAGGGGGCTTTTTTAGCGGTGAACGCGCAAACTTGTGTCTTAGAAGGGTTAAATTGGACTAGATTTAGTCCCCCCCAATCAGAAATCTTCACAAGGGATGATTCGATTTCAGACACAAGTTTGTTCCGACACTCATCGACGTGATCCCGAGAGATATTGCTGCGGCCGAAATACAGTGCATCCACGGTACTGTCATCCGCATAGCAATGAATGCCACTGGTATGCAACAAGTCATTGATATGCAGAATGAACAATGTCGGGGATAACACGTAGCCTTGGGGAATACCAGCATTTACGGTCCGGGAGTCCGAGCATGAGCCGTCTACGACGACTTTAACTCTCCGTTCCGCAAGGAAACTGCCGATCCACCTACAAAGTCTCTCAGGAAGCCCGTAGGAAGGAAGCTTCGATAGTAAGGCTTTATGCCAAACCCGATCGAAGGCTTTCGCTATGTCCAAACTAACGCCTAGTGCCTCACCCCTACCCTCAATCGCCTGCGCCCAACGGTGAGTTAGTAAAGCCAGAAGATCACCAGCTGATCGGCCTTTGCGGAAGCCATATTGGTGGTCGCTGATCAGCTGGTGCTCTTCCAGGTAGCCCATGAGCTGGCGGTTGATTATGGATTCCATAATTTTGGAGAGCAAGGAGGTGATGGCGATAGGCCTATAGTTGGACGGGTCTGAGAGGTCGCCTTTTTTAGGGATCGGGTGTACTAGAGCCGTCTTCCATGAATGTGGGACAACGCCGAGGACATAAGAGTGTCTGAATAAGCGCGTTAAAACCGGTGCCAGCTCTGGAGCACACACCTTCAGCACAATAGGAGATACTCCATCGGGCCCACTCGACTTGTTGACATCCAGGGAGAATAGTGCTTTCCGCACAGCACACTGTGTGAAGCGGACGTCCGCCATTGTAGTTTCACACCTCGGGATGATAGGAGGAGTGTTCCCCCTGTCGTCAAGAGTCGAGTTTTCCGCAAAGATAGAGCCAAGAAGATCGGCTTTCTCCCTTGCGGAATAGGCCAATGAACCATTCTCCCCGCGAAAAGGTGGAAGTGTCGACCGACAGAAATTACCCTGGACAGCCTTGGCGAGAGACCAGAACGCACGAGAGCCCGATGGCAGGCGTGCCAGTCTCTCGCCAATTCTCCCAACGTAATTCGATTTTGCCAATGCAATTTGCCTCTTAAAAAACCTGGAAGCAGAGTTGTACTTCTTCTTGAGTGAGTCAGAGTTTACATCCTTAGCGGCCTTTGCCCTAGCCCAAGCTTGGTAGCATTCCCGCTTGCGACGATGTGCGTCACGGCAGGACCCACCAAACCAGGGCCGAGACCTGCCACCGACGGGCACCGCTGAGCTAGGAACAAACAATTCCATGCCCTGCAGCACGACGCCGGCAACCGAGTCAGCGCAGGTGCTAGGATCCTCTGACTTGAAGCAAATCTGCCCCCATGGGTAGGATGCAAAGAAAGAGCGCATCCCGTCCCAGTCTGCCGACCTGTAGTGCCAAACACGTCGTCTACCAGATGGGAGTGGTTGCGACGAGATGGTGAGAGGCACCACGCTCCGAACTAGGCAATGGTCCGATGACCCAAGAGGAGCATCGACCCATACCCGAATGGGTTCGGGGCGAGAGGTCAGCAGAAGGTCCAATAAGGAAGGCGAATGGTCTTTCACATCCGGCACACGTGTGGGAGAAGGTACCATCTGCGTCATACCATTGGCGATGGCAAAATCGTGTGCAGACCTTCCCGCATGGTCGGTACGTGTTGACCCTAGCCAGTCAGAGTGGTGGGCATTAAAGTCGCCCAAAACCACAATTTCTGCGGTAGGAATCTGCTCAAGTATTCTGTCAGTGGACACCTGCAGGTGCTCGAAGAGCCGGTCAATTTCCGAATTTCCGCTATGAGACCTGTAAAGGCACGCGTAGACGCGAATATGATCCTCACAATCGACGCGCACCCAAAGGATCGACAGGTCTTTGCCTTCAAGACTGCTGAGCCTACGGTAACAAATTCCCTCCCTGACGTACACACACACGCCGGCGCGTGGCACAAAAAAGTGCTCCAGGCTATAGGCCGGGTACTTTAGTTATGAAGTGTCCGTCGGGGAGGAAATCTGCGTCTCCGTCAGAAAAAGCAAATCTGGCCTTTCCGTCTCTAGATGGTGGTGGACGGCATTTAAGTTCGAGTGAAGTCCCCTGATGTAAGAAAAATCCACTGCTAAAGTAGAGGGGGACTTCCTCGTGATTGGGCTCAGTTTGCACCCATTAGCTGTGATAAACGACGCTTGATGTGCCCCCCCAGAATACGATGGGCAGCCTGAGCCGGAGCGAGAGGATAGCATCTCTCGCTCTCGCTCAGAGAGGGATTCTCCAGTCTCAAAGAGACTGGTACCCTCCTGGGGTATTTTATTTGTATCACTCGTCGCCATCACAAAATGAGCATAAGGGGTGGGGAAGGAAAGTGAAGGAGAAAGGTCACAGAGGGTGAGGAATTATGGGACAGGGAATAAAAAAAAAGACAGGAAGGGGGCAACTGATACTCATTCCCACACGCAACGCAACAGTCCCTAGAAAATCTGTTGCGATACGTGTAGTATAGTGAAAGTGCCAGTTGCTATTTGGGCCCCGAGGTAGAGGGATAAGGGCGCCGGGACTCTCACTCACCAATCGAAACGCGGTGGCCTCTAGGAGGCCCCCACTTCACGCTGATTTTCTGTGAGAGGGTAGTGTTTCACCGGTCGATCCTGCCCACCTGCGTGCTACAGCGAACTGCAGACTGGATCTACTACCTTGAATATATTTAGTTTTGAAATCATAGTATATATTTAGTTTTGAAATCTTTGTTTAAAATAATGATTAACCATTTAAAGTAACTAAGTATTTGAAAAACTATATAAGAGCACGAAATAAGATTGATATAGCAGCTATTGGTACGTTTTGTAAATGTTGCAGTCTGAAACTTATGAAACAGCGCGTAATATTATATTGAGTGTTTGGTACTTAAGAACTTATACTTTATTTAAGGCTACATTTTGTATCGTAAATACCCGTAATGTTGTTAAAATGTATATTTTTCACAAAAAAAATATCTTCTAAGATACTTACTCATTGTGATGTAAATTTAATTTCAAAGGGATTACAAGGGTCCCCGTCCCTAAATAAAACTTGGTTATCAGAATAATAAAGTTACTTATGTTTTTGAAAATCTTTGATGTTTAAACTGCACTGCTGGATAACAAAAGAACTGATTTATAAATTTTTGATTTGACATTCCATTTGTTTTGACTAATAAAAGATGCAAACTTTTAATAAGTGTCGTCTAGCTAGGTAATGGACACCCACGCAACGTTAAGCCTAGAAATTATCCTCACACAAAGAATCAAAATCCGTGACAATTAAAATTCTTTTGTATCAAGCAAATTGTTTGCAATTTGCTTGATACAAAATTTTTTTAATAAAAACAAAATTTTCATTTTATGTTACTTCTATTTATAAAAAGAAATACATGTCTCTTGGGATCGCGAATGAAAAATGAGATCTCGGAAGATAAAGAAATAATATCTCAAAGTTTTTGTTTTTAGATTCTTGTGGATTTTTTAAAATTTCATTTTTCCGTAAAGAACATTGTTATAATGCTCAGAGTTTGCTTTGTTATAAAAATATTTAGTAAACTATTTGACAATTCTCACAAATATCATCAATTTAGGTATTTCACTGGCACTTGTGGCAAAATGTAGCATATATAAATGGCATATGTATACGGAAAAAAAACAACTTAATTAAATTACAGTACGCTCCTTACGGCGTTGTTAAGGTCATTGACCTCACACATCTGATTGTATTGATGTTATTTAGGCAAAATCTTTGCTTCCCCTTTAAGTTAGGTGTTTTCGTGAGGTTAATGGTCTCTCCTCAATCTTAGAAAGATTATATGCTTCTATCCACCACGCAAACATGTAGATTTTGATCATTGTTTTATAAGGTACTGTCTAGACAGAGACGCGGTAAATAGCTAGTTGTGTTCAAATTAAGCCGTACTCGTCAGCGCTATGAGTTGCTTCCAATGACCGCGATTACTCGCCCATCAGCCCCATAGACCACGCAATTAATAGATATGCCAAAAATAAAATAAATTATATTAATATAAATTTTAGTATTAATGTACCCAAGCTAGACAAGAGTTTTATTTTTATACGCCCATTCTTCTTAGGATAAGTGTATCCACAGAGCTTCGTTTTGTGCTAATTTACCGTAATTATCTTCGTACGAAATACTTACCTACACAGTATATATAGTCCAGTTCCTTGCTTGTAGAGAAACGTCTAAGTGATTTTCAAAAAATTGTCTGCCACTGTGCCACATCACTACGATATCACGGTCTGGCTTGTTATTATTAAATTAATACGTGAAATAAAAACTTTCAGTACAGTTTTACGAGAATTGGGCAACCGGAGGAGTATGAAATTTGGTCGACAAATTAAAGTTTCTGTAGAGGAAGATGAGCAGAAAGTACTACACGGTAGTCTTTGTTAATAATCTGAAGTGCACACTATTTCAGATTATTTCACTACACATAGATACAATTTTGTTACACGTTGACGTTTGTCAATCTGTCACAACATTTATATATATGTTTTTTTCTATCTAAGAGGCAAAAGAACCTTTATAATGTTCAAATTTAAAATTTATATGAATTATTATGGGTGAATTTCGACCACAGGGCGGCGAGCTCACAACACTAATCTCTATAATTTTATTTACAGAAAAACTAGGATTGCTTTACTAGAGCTCCAATGTCTATAACATTATAAGCTATATTAGGTTATGGAAGTAACTATTTAGTAACCTGGGGCTCAACTTTTTAACATTTTCAAGGCAGCCCGCCTCTATCAGTTCTAGTTCTATAGTGTACTCAATAGGGGCTCGGTATTGCATACGGATAATACCGAAATCGATAGACGGATCGTCGGCACTAATAGTCCTCACTGAAGGACAGTAGGATCATCTGCTACTGATTTGTATACGCTATTCGGGATACTAATAGGCTAGACGACAATTTTTATTGCATAAATGAATAGAACTTTTAAATATGAGTAAGTTTTCAGAAGAAACAGTGTATTAAAAATCAACATTTTCAAAGGTACAGCGACTTGTTTACAAAATTCCACAAGTCTCGAGATAGAAAAGTCGTACCTAACTGTGACGTCACTATAAGGTAAAAGTATGTGAAATATAGGGCCGCAGGAACAAACAGGAAATTTGTAAATATTGATTTGTAATTTGCGCTTTTTGTGTTCACAATTGTAAATGTAATGGAAGTTTTTGTGCATGATGTAAGTACTAATGATGTAGGTTTTTTTTACTAATTTAGCAAAAAACACTTTTGTATTTTAGATATATTTAATTACTAAACTACACATATAATATTATATTTTTTAAGTTTGATTAGTAATACCTCAATATTTTGTATATAATTTCTAAGTATAGGTATTATATTAAACAAAATATTGTACATGCTGTCGTCTTGTATCTACTGTAAAAAAAACTGTAAAAAAAAACTAATCGAGGATGTAAGTAAGTAAGAATTATCCTCGAATAGCATTTAAATATTACAATGAAAATTTAATACGTGTAGAATTGTATATAATATCTTCTTTCTTTCCATAACTAACATTTTGAAATACACCTGGAACTTTTTAGTAATATTGATAGCATTGTTTCATATAATATTATGTAATTTAATATGAACTTAGTAATAGTAAAAAGTCAAATATTGAACCGTAATATTTTCCATATTGGTCATATTGGTTTAAAGATATTACCTACTATTCCTGTTACATAAACAAAACCATTTTGTATTTTTTTACTAAACTATATCCGCTTTCGATTTTATTTTCTATGTCACACCTTTTATTCACAACTTCACATTTTTGTTCAGCTGTGTTACTATAAAACTAGAATTTATTTCCAGTGGTATTAATACTTTGAAGCAGAAACTGATATAGAAAATGAATTTTTCATTTTTGATGTGGGTTAAGTTGTAAAATTCAGCGGTTTAAAATAATCGTTGACTCAACCTGAGCATATCTCAGATGACAGAGAAGATTAAAAAAGTCTATGATAAAATAACTCAAATGTTTAATAAATATGTATTGGATTCTGATCAAAGCCTACGTAGTCTAGTGGTTAGAGCTTGGCTCGGAGGTCGTGGATTCGATTCCCGCATTGGAACAACAAAAAATGTTGTTTCCAAGCTTAGGACAATGAAGGCTGATCACCCGATTGTCTGACAAGAAAGATGATCCATGCGTCGGATGGGCATGTTAATAGTCGGACCTGCCGTCCGGCCACTGTCACCGAAATCGGTGTGGGGAGTTATTATTATTATTGGATACTACCTACGTGTAATTAAAACTAAAATCATACAATTGGGTATTTTCCTTTATTTAATTTTAGGCCTTTTTTAAATTATGATATAATTAGGTATTACAACTTATAAAAAGAATTAAGATTTTATGTGTAGTTTTGTAATTATATGCATTCCGAAATCACAAAAAGTTGATTAGTTTACTTACATCAAATACAAAAAGATTTACTTACTATATGTACTTACTTGTATGAACATAAACGCGCAAAATTCGGAGATATCAGACATTTTGTGCATTGCATTTCGTAACAACTTTAGTAGCGTGTGACGTCACCTACTTGTACGACTTTTGTATGCGGCGTTTTTACAAGACTCACAAAAGTGATTCAAACAATCCGAAGTATATTTGAAAATATTGATTTTTAGTCTACTATTCCTTAAGTAAACTGTCTTATTTTTCAGAGCACTATTCATTTATGTAATAAAAAAATATAAAAATATAATTTCATTAAACTTTTTAACTATAACATTAGTTTTGTTGTTCAGTGCTAGAGCTTTATCAAATCTTTATATTTATACTATGATTAGGTGTCTTTCAGGCAATAATTAAGTTTTCTTTAACTAAATAGTGTAAATGTTCTTGACACATCTTATGTTATCATGTTTATCTTTTTGACACATCGATTATCGCTTGTAAGTTGTACCAAACTTGAAGTAATCCTACGCTATCCGTAGGGGCTGAGTCGAGACGCTAAAAGCATGTTGTCGCGTTCAATTTGGTTCCACTGTCATACCGCACTCACCAGTTCCTAGCCGTTGATGCACTTTCCGGTTCACGTTACTATGAAATTCCCACTGATTCAGAGATAAATCTATTTTATAATTTATTATGATACCAAAACTGTATCAACTAAGTAGCTGAAATAATAATCTTTCTGCCGCGCACAGTAAAAATCTCTGGAATGAACTGTCGCCAGCGGTATTTCAGGACCATTACAACCTGTAAACCTTCAAGAAGGGAGCGTATTTCCTCCTTAAAGGCCGGCAACGCACTTGCGACTCCTCTGATATTGCGGGTGTCCATGGGCGATGGTAATCGCTTTCCATCAGGTGATACGTTTGCTCGTTTGCCCCGTAGTATTATAAAAAAAAACACAATAGGCAAAATAACTTGTGAGAAAACCTGCGTATCTGAGAAGAGTGACAATCTTCGGCGCGTGAAGTTTTCCAACTCGCAGGAGGCCTGCGTGGGAACTACAACTTCTCTGAATGTACTTCCTACTACTATTATACTTGTGAAAGTTTGTAATAATGGAGGGATGTATGGATGTTTGTGACTCTTTCACCCAAAAGCTACTGAACGTATTTTGATTAAATTTGGTATGACAGTAGTTTAGGCTCTGGGTTAACGCATAGGCTACTTTTTATCCCGAAAAAGTACAGTGTTCCCGTAGCGTACTGTATTTTATTGGCAAAAGCTAGTCTTCTAAATGTTGTGAAGAAACCCAAACCATGGCAGTAAATAGGCCAGTAGTCAGTTATGATAAAGGTAAAAATTGTCATAACACTGACTGGCTCCTAAAGCGGTTATTGTGTCCGTGCAAGAGTGAGAGATAGAAATGCTTGGAACAGAGGCTGTACCTAACAGGTCAATGAACGATTTAAAACAATTATTTATTTATTAATTCGGGTAACCAACAGCCTATAATTAAAAAAGTAGAAAGCAGGCAGTTAATAGTTAAGCCAATAATAGGTTTTATTATTGGCTTAACTATTAACTGTCTGCTGTATTGATTTGATGCCTAATTTATTAAAATCGGATCAGTAGTATAGGTACTACGGTGGAGCAGACATACCTATATACATACATAGTACCTACATACATAGGCTGCTAAAATACCTTCCTTTTGGCTTTTTGCGTAGTTGGGTAAGCAAAAAGGTTTGTAAAAAGCAAAATTATATATTATGATACAATTTACAATAAAATATTAAATAACGTAGTGGTATTAGTTTTAAAGCTTTTAAGAATAAAGTCCAATGTCATAGTCCAGTCCTTCTCCTCTCTCGCTGGTCATGCGGATGTTGACGAAGGTCTTCCCCAGACCACCAGCTGTCACTCGTGGTTTTGCGTTGGAGTTCGAATTGTCAAACACCATTATTGCCTGTAACATAATAAGAATTGACTGCTATAACATCATTATATTTCTTAGTTTAGCTTAGATATAGAATTAAGTACCTTTCTTTGTAATTTTTGTGCCTTACTTTGTTATTGAGTACCGTTCTTTGTTATTGACTCATTGTCTTTAAGATTTATTACTATTATTATTAAAAGTATATGAAGGAAGACTCACATAATCACATCCATTATTGTAAAAACTGTATCGCTATTACTCTGTACATTCAGTATTGATTCTTTATGATTACGGTTCAATGATTGCTCAAACACAGAGCCCCAGTGTAGTCATTATGACATGTGCGATCGTTCGCATATCCAATTATTTTTGCCTAAGTACTTTTAAGCTATTGCATAGCTTTTATCGCGGGCTTTGAGCGCGGCGACCGAATCAAGAAATTCCGTAACGAAAATAAACCTAACACCCCCCACTCCGACCGGCACAGCGGTGCGGCGTTGAAAGCCGTGCATCGTCTAACGTCGTTTCAGTTCGGCAGACTTCGGCACGATGTTTGTGTGCGTGCGACTAGACATATGCGTGTAGACTTACTATGCAATAGCTTTACCGCGGCAGTCCCCGAGTGTCACACGTATTTTTTATTATTGATTTACTAATTACTAACTTTACTTTATTATTTATTTTGTTTCCGAGCTCATATTTGATTGGACTTTGTAATTAGGTATATTAAAACATACATTTATAATTTTTATATTTCGTAATGAATTCAAAACATCTTGATTCAATGAAATATAATCGAAAATAATAATTATTTAGTATTATTTGCTCACAAATGTACTATTTGAAATGAGATGTATCTCTATTGTAACAAGACTCTAAAGCTCTGCAGGCAGTTTATAAATATTAATAAAATAAATAGTAAGTATCAAACAAAGAAGAAACTAATGTCGAATCTTTATCAGATTGTAGATCCTGGGACAGTGAGTAATGCAAAAACCACACACAAAACATTTGTTTTGTTGGAAACCGCCCACTAGTGAATTCGCGATAGTCGATACGACTGATTTATGGTACTTACATTTATAATTTTCTGATCGGGAGAACTGTAAAACACGTCCTTTTCCCGTTTCCAAAAGGGTATTGCGTTGTACTACGCTGTTTCGTGGTGTAGAAGCGCCTTATTCCGAGTTTCACCCAAAATTAAATTGTCACATTTCACTAATACGATTGCGGTAAGAAGAAAAATGAACGATTTCATTCTTCACTATTTCGTTCACGTTTCTAGTGTTTGTAGGTCCAATTTAGAGGACGTGACGCGAAGTAGTAAGCGTGGAGACTGAATCAAAGTTGATTACACCAATCGTATAGGTCACAGGTCAACTAATAATCACTGTTTAGCTATGACGGTTCATTGAGTTACTGAGGTTTTTTCCTAAGCAAATATTGATAGATTTGTTTATGTTTACATTACACATGTTTTGAGAGTAAAACCAAAACGGGGCGAAATCAAAGAGCAACTGACTGGTGACTTTTACGCTCTGACTTCTTAAACTTTTCTTAAGCGTAGTTTTGTTTAACCTTGACGTCAATAAAGGCGAAGGTAAAATTCATTAACGGTAAGGTCACACCAAGAATGTTTACCTCGATGATAGTTTGATTCTTTAATGTCAATCAATATCTAATACCTATACGGGTATAATGTAAAAAATTCGTGCCACTATGTACGCAAAAACCCATCGCTGCCAACGTAGGTACTCCGTATCAGCTAGTCTATTGGTACATACTACAAATAAATGTGTTTTTAATTTTTAGTTAACAGCTTTTCACTAAATGCATATGAAAGTACATAAGTTTTGCCTGTCCGTCTGTCTGTTTGATCCTCCTAACCTCTGAAACGGCGGGACCGATTTTCACGAGACTTTCACAAGCAAATAGCTGATATTACCGTTATCGTTTCAGCCTGGTGACGTCCACTGCTGGACATACGCCTCCTCCATAGCTTTCCTCTCTCGCTGCGACTTTTCTCAGGTCGTCTGTTCACCTGATGGAAAGTAGTCCTACGCTTCTACGTCCAATTCGTGCTGATACTGATGTTATAAGGAGGCTAATGATATACTTAGGCTTCTTTTATCTAATGGTTCCCTTTAAAAAAATAGGGTTCCGTTTCCGTTAGGTCCACGCAAACGAAGTTGCGGACACCAGCTAGTGTAACATAATATTGTAATCCAATATCACTGTTTGTTGTCAAAATCGAATTGCATAATTGCGTTCAAATCAAAACAAAGTAGTATCGCCGTTAGCGTTTCCTATATCAAAGTTTAAATGGTAAAATAAACGATAGCTTCGCGTTATAATTTCGTGCAAGGGTTGCACGCATCGAGCCAGACAATAGGAATTCGCCGGAAATCGCAGCCGTAGGCGTTTTCTATTTTATAGAAGGGTGGAAGGGTTCGTAGTCCGAATCCATTTGCTCTCTTCCGGTTGAATGTTAGGAATACTCTACATATTTTATAGGCTGTTTTAGACACAAAAGCCTTTAGTGAGAGAGAAATTTAATTTCTGATAAAAAGGTCGTTTTCTGGAATGTTTTTTTTTGTTTTAATTATAAAGTTAATAATTTAAATGCGCATAACTAATGAAATTATATTTTTTATGTGTTTAAAGTATTAATACCTGATACAAGGTGACCCATCGGTAAAATTATTACAACTAAAAAAAAGTCTCAATAATTATATAAAGCATCCAGTATTATCTATAGTCTATACTGTAAAACAGCATCTTAAGCGATATCATCTAAAGCTATGACAAAAATATACCAGACAATTTTCTGCTTCGTTGGATACACTTGAATGTCTTCTTGGGATGAGAAAGACATGTCGGATTTTCTTAAACAACGAGTCAATTTAAGAAGACATAACGTAATCTCGATTTATTTCGTCTTTTATCAAAGAAATGTCTAGATACAAGCGTTGTAAAATATGCTACAATCATTATTAAAGATACGTTTAAAGAAACGATACGATTGCATGAACTACACTCGTCTTAAACATAAGTTATCTGGAACATCTTTTCCATGTCCTCAAATTCCGAGGGCTATTCTTGATACTATGATTCCTAACAGAGTGTAATAAGTCGTACTTAAGGAGTTGTTTATATGCGACAATAGAACAAGTCGCAGGCGTCCGAACTCCGAAGGGACCTTTATCACACGATTTCATGTTGGGTATCGGTGGCATTTACGTAATATATTCGAGATTTAAGAAGCTTGGAATATCTAGCGCTGTGTTTATGTTGCACGAGTATACTCTACTAGCTTTTGCCCGCGGCTCCGCCTGCGTAAATACAGTATCCCATGGGAACACTGTACTTATTTGGGATAAAACCTAGTATATTATGAGCTCAAACTACTACCATACAAAATTTCATCAAAATCTGCTCAGTAGTTTTGCGTGAAAGAGTAACAAGCATCCATCCGTCCATACATCCTCACAATGTTTCACATTTATAATTATAGTGTTAGGATATTAGGATTTCTTACGCCAAAAAAATATAGTGTTATGTTATATGGAATCTTAGAAAATCTTCAAGAGCCCAAAATTTTATATTGTTCTACCCCTTACTAATAAAAATATTTACACAACGGATAACTTAAACAACGTTGCTGTCTTTGTCTGATGCGTTGGAAAAGTCACTTGACTGACAAAGACAGCAACGTTGTTTAAGTTATCCATTGTGTAAATCTTTTTATTAGTAAGGAGGAGAAAGTTTAAATCTTGTGCTAGCGCAAAATCTTGGGCTTAATAAACTTGCCTTAGATACTCACTATTACTTTATACTTTTGATGTTATCCTACTACCATTATAAATGTAAAAGTTTGTGAGGATGTATGGACGGATAGACGGATGGATGGATTTTTGTTACTCTTTCATGCAAAAACTACTGAACGGATTTTGATGAAATTTGGTATGGTAAGAGTAGTGGCTCCGGATTAAAACATAGGCTACTTTTTATCCCAAAAAAGTACACTGTCTCCGTGCAGTACGTACGCGGGCAGAAGCTAGTATATTTATAAGTGCACTAGCTTTTGCGCGTGGCTCCGCCCGCATAAATACAGTATTCCACGGGAAAACTGTACTTTTTCGGGATAAAAACTAGCATTTGTGTTAAATCATAGCTTAAACTACTACCATATGATTATTTTCAAAGTGTGTTTAGTAGTTTTTGCGTGAAGGAGTAACAAACATCCATCCATCCATCCTCACAAACTTTAACATTTATAATATACGGACCCGTAAGCCGTCCCGTCCTGCCGGGCTGATTTGTGAATCTAAACCATCCAGGGCGCCACCCAAACGCATACAATAAAATTCATTCAAATCGGCCCAGCCGCTTAGGAGGAGTTCAGTGACATACACACGTACAGTAGAATTATATATGTAAATATTGTATATAATAGGATTACCACATTAAGATGAGTAGTTAAATGTTTCTAAATCCATCTAATTTCGATACATTACAGCTACCACTGAAACTTACTATGTCGTGGGTTGAGAACTCTCGCGATGGAAGTTTAGCGACACCTGCGTTTATACGTGACAGTTAAGCACCGTGTTCACAACATTATACACGTTTCCTAATTCATCCTGCAAATAGGTCGTTATCAACTAATTTAATTACTTATAATATTATTATGACCGCATTTAATATTATAACTGGCATAAATGGTATTATTTTGGAATATTCAACTGAGCTTAGCTCACGCAAATAAAAATATAGTTTAATCTCTTAAAATGTATTTGATTGGACATAAGTAACTATGACAAAAATTATGTCTGTGTCACATAGGTCACAAGTCACAAATAATATAAAGTTCCCTTATGATAAATTCATTGTATCTTCATTCCGCTACGTTAGGGTCAGCTCACACCGAGATGCGACGCGACGCGGCTCTGCATTTTTAAGATAGCGATGTAAAATTCAACTTTAATCACTACTCAAGATGATAACGTTTCATTGCAAGATCGGCGCCGCGCTACAATTAAACGTGTTTGTGGTATTTCAATTCAATTTCTTATCAATCTTAATCTTCAATCTTCAATCTTAAATTCAATTTTGAATCGCTATCTTAAAAATGCAGCGCCGCGTCGCGTCGAGTCTCGTCGCACAAAAAAAGATACCTACACGTTTTATATGACATCAATCATAGCACTGCACATGCGCTATGTAGCGAGCTGCCACTTTAAATTCAAACTCTTACAATGAAACGTACATCTACTTATGTAATGAACAAAGTTCAATTTTGAATCGCTATCTTAAAAATGCAGTCGCGGTGTTAACTGACCCTAATGCTTGTATACAGGCTACGGAGACAACAAAGTATACACTATACAGGGTGCCGCGATAACGCCGCCCCGATTCACTATTACTCATTGTGTGCTTACTGCGATAACGGCCGGCAAATCTTTCAACTACAGAAGCGGTGTCGCCTAATCGTTGGAGATAACTTCCCGACCTTGCTTATTTATTATGCCTAATGTAATGTGTTAATGTGTTTACTAGTTTTGTTTGGAAGTTTATGTTAGTAGTATTAAAGTAGTTTAATGTTTACTTTCAATGAATTATGTCCGTAATGCAAAGTAGTGTGAACTGTGATCGGAAAGATGACTTGTGTCACACACTTTTTAAAACTTGCTTGGTAGCTATTTCGTGGCTTCTAATGCAAGATATTTTGGTAAAACTATAACGTTAAGAAAAATCTCGTAAGCTGTTTTTTTTTCAAGCATATTTTAGTTCAAATTATGCTTTAATAATAATTCAGAAAGAAAGAATAATATTCATACGGATTATTAATAAGTACTATTATTCATTCCATATTAATAAATGGGCGGTCCTTATTAATGGGTCTTCCAGTAAGACCACAGCTCGCAACATGTCTGAGATAAGCTAAGCGATATAATTTGTTACCCTTTGCTCCTCTCTTATTACTACGATAAGTAATATTATCATAAATGCACTGATATATTATTATTATAAGAAATACGCTGTATAATATACAACAGGACGATCAACAAAAATGTATGTTGTTAACCAAATTAAAATGGAGCCATTAATATCAAGATTATATTAAAATGTTAGACTCTTGATATTCTTGATAAAAGTTTTAAAAATAAGACATTTATCTTTGCTATAAATCCAATTATAGTAAATAGCACTTTGAACACCCTACAACACGTACTACTGTATGAGATGACATTTCTAATAATCATATATCAGTCAGAAGTGTTATCTTACAAAAGATACGTGTGATAACCTTTTAGGAATCTTTTGAGCGGTGCATTTTTCATTCGAGTTTCTGTAACTGTCCATAAATTGACTAGTGGTTTATAGTTTGGATAACAAAAGAGTTATTAAAAAAAAACATAAAATAACATGATATAACTTTAAAAGTTTCCACTACAATCATGCTTTTTATCGTTTTTTTTATTCTAACTTTGAATAAACCATTATTATAATGGCAAATTATTATACGAAGCGCATGTAAATTATGAACGTTTGATCTATGAGAAAAGGAAAACTCGATTCCTGTTTAGTGTTCAAGGAATTAGCTGAATCACCTTTTTGGCCGGCTCCCAATAGTGTCAACTGTTAATAGACACGTGGCAAGATTTAGCACCGCCGTTTGGAGATTTTTCACGATTAATTTTCTACTGCACAGCCTGTCAATTCCATCTGTAGACCCTTGACAAAACAGGATTAGACTTAAGCCAAATAAATTCGGGTATATACAGGGGGAGGTTTGTTTTATTTTGCTTTTCGTAGATCAATTACAGCGGGTGCCTACTCTAAGGGGCAATTCACACCGCGATGATACGCGACATTATGCGGCATAATTAATAAAGTTCAATTTCAAATAGCTATCTTAAACATGCAGAGCCGCGTCGCGTCGCGTCGTTTTGTGAGCTGACCCTAAGCAAAGGACATATATTACTAACGTACCTACCCTACAGCTTATCTGTATATTACCATGCTAAATATAAGCAGTATACTGTATACTGTGTACCTATAAACACATCGAGGAGATTATTTCAAGTTTGAAAATAATTGAAAAAAGGAAGAAAAAAGAAAAAACCGGCCCAGTGCGACTCGGGTTCCTGCACGTCGGATTCCGTACCATTATACCAATATTTTACATCTTTAGTTTACTTATAATTTCGTTATTTTTGTATGAAGTTATCCAAGTAAGCACATTTTACAAGTTAGGTATCTATAACTCCTAAACTAACAAAGTTACTTAGGCCGTTATAGTTTTCCTTTAAAGTTCATCACATGGACTACTATCAAGAATTTTTTAAGATTTTTTGAGTCCGCCACTTAGCTTTTAGAGAGAGGGGAACGGCCTATTTTTACCCGACTGTCAGGAAAGGTTATGTTTTTAACAAAAAAAATGCGTTTTAAACTTAATATCTCGCAAAACGGATACCTAAATCTAAATATCTAATGATACCCCACACTATAGGGTAGACGCGAGAAAAAAAACATTCCTCCCCTACACTTTACGTGTAGGGGAGGTATCAAAAAAAGATCGTGATTTTATTTTAGCACTTTGTTGACGCAGTAAATACACATACACATGCAAATTTTCATCTCTCTAGCACTAAACGTTGGGACGGTAAGTCGAAGACGGACGGAAGGACATGACGAAACCATAAGCGTTTCGAGACGTGAACTACGGAACCCTAAAAAACGATTTAGATACAACTTATGTAAACTTAACTTATATTAACATCATTAAAATTGCATGTCGACTCGGTGTAAATAAGTGTGAGTAATAAAGTTGATAAACCAGCACCCAAAGGTGAAATAACATAAGTCGTGATTTGGAAATTAAGTTTATCTTTGTTTATTCCAGCCTGTTTATTATTAATGCATCCTTTTTATCTCAGGGCGGCTTAATTGATTTGTCGCTCGAACGTCTGTGCCGTGCTTCTCAATTACGTAGAGAGGCTGGCATCGGCTTTATGGGCCAGGGTTGCCAACGTTATAATTCACGTGAAGGTGGCGAAAGTTTGAGGAAATATTATAGTTATTCTTATTATTATATATATAACATGAGCCTCAATGCTTGATTTTGTCTATTCTAAGTTACTATTCATAGTATCTCTGGATATAGATAATACTATTATCTATAGACGCTTCCAAACCTTCAATAAATCTGGTCCCTGGTCAGAACTGTGTTACTGGTACCAGGCAATCGGTATTATGCTTCCTAATTAATAAAAATATTACGACCGTTGATTAGCTATTCTTCTCCTGCAGGCTTAGCATGCGCACCCCAGAAACACCGAAGAATTGACAAAATGATTGAAGAAACATGAATACTATTCTGATAATCTTATTGTAGGGCAGCAAGGTCCATGCATCGTCGTTATGAGAAACAACATTTCTTTTCTTCACGAGCATGAGCTCACAAAATCTCTAAAGTCTTTTGTCAGCTAAAGTAGAAACGATTTCTTATTTTAATGTCAAATAGTCTTACAATAATGTCGACTACTTACACATCGTGGCGGTCCAAGACAAATAGTTTGTTTACGTTCAGTCATTTACTTGAAAATTTGATCATTTTCGACAGAAGCTTTCCCGGTAGCCATTTTAAAAATATGTTTATTAGAAATGTCGACTTCTGTTGACGACCTTATTATTATGGATTTAGAACTATTTTGCAACGAACTGTTTTGGACAAAATGTTTCTTCTTTAAAATTATTTCTTCGGATCGCCATGCTAAGCCCGCTGGACACCTTCCGTCTAGAGACATGAGCATTGGTTGGCCAATCAGTCGTTTAAATATTTTTACACAAAAGCGGGTTACATTTTGTTCCCTAGTTTTATAGAGAGTCACAACTTTGAAAGACTTGACAGAAATATTGTTGCTTAAGAAATTTTGCAGCCTATATCGGCGTATTGACTATTGTAAGCATAGACTTATGTATGTATATTAGAGACGGGACAACCGAAAAATGTCATCAAAGTGATGTACCCCATTAGCTCGAGTTTTACATTTGACAATATAGATGTCGGTGTTGCGCTGCACAAGACTGCAAAGTTACAAACGAGTAAAAAAGATAGACAAGATTATATAATATTTCAGAGAGAACCAGCTTATTATTATTAATTGTTGTAATTTATGTACATAAGGTATATCGTAATAATTTCAAAATTAAAGCCTGTTATCACAGGTCACGCAAGTCTTTACAGGTCTTAGTTCGATCGCTTATATCGTAGTTCGATCGGTTTTCTAAATAAAATGGGGTCACTATTTCCTTGTGCTATGAATATATTTGTTGGCTAAATGTATGCAGTATGTCTTTGTGTATAATATTATGTATAATATGATTGTAAGGTAAAATTCGCGTCAACCCTGATGGAGGCTGTATCGCAATGTCCTCGCATTTATTTACGATCAGCCAATTGATTGAATTAGTGGACCTCAAGGCGGCCAGTTATTTATGTCCAGCTTTTTAGTGTAAGATTGTAGTTAAATTAGTTTTACATTACTTTTTACATTTACAAGTTATTCAAATGGTTTTTTAATTGTGATTTATGTGTGCTGTGTATCTTGTTTATACCTAATATGTTGAAATAACTTGGTATGTGGGAGAAAATGTAGGGCTATATTGGAATATAAAATATGTTATAGTATATCATTGACGTTTTGTGGTTATCTTTCATTAAATTATGTTCATTTTACAGTTATGTTTTAATTATTATTATCTTTAGGCCCTGTTGTTGGTAGCTTATTTGTATGTTTTGTCTCTGTCGTTCCAATTAAAAAAAGAGCGACAAAACTTCCGCATAAGTTAATTATAAGAAGATTGTGAAACAGGCCCATAACGAAAACAAGTATTAAATCCGGTAAAAGTGTGTTCACATGAAGAACAAACAACTGATATGATAGAAGCTAACATGATAAATGTCTGCGTGTGATCGGCACAAGTCAAAGATGTGCTATCGTCGGCACGTGTCGGTGATCTGTATCCGTGGGGCCCACCTGACACCAGTGGTGCCCCGGCGTGCCCCCGCGGTGCCCCGCCGTGCCCATTGCCCCGCTACGTGCCCCGCATCCAGGAGCCATCTCATAAAATATCTGCTGCATGTTTATCGCGGGAATAAACGTGCATTTACAATCCCTCTAGCTGAGAACTAAATTATGTTCATGCAGGTATATATTACAGTAAACTTTCGAAAATTGTAGGATATATTTTAGGGCTTGTAATGTCGATAAATACTAACTTTCGATCCGTGTGTATGTACCTAATAAATGTTTGAAACAGTCTTACGATTGATTTAGTTACTCCGTTTCAAATGTGTTGCTGTTGAGAAAATGTCAAAAAAAACCAAGACGTGAAGTTTTTCTTAAATGGAATAAAATTAACTTTACTTTTCATATTAATGTGGATTAGCGTATCCTGTTTAACGTGTCTTGCTACTTAAGGGTCCACTCACACTGAAATGTGACGCTAGGTGACGCCGCGCTGCATTTTTAAGATTTTGACTTTTGGACTTGGGACTTAATTTGGACTTAAATTGGACTTAATTCACTGCACTAGAAGGTACACGTTTCATTGCAAAAGCGGCGTCGAGCTACGCAATAAAACGTGTATCTTATTGGTCTCGGTATAAGCTGACGATTAGTTCAAAAAGAAATAATTATTTAATTTACATATCAAACCCAAGTTTCATGAGATTATAACAAAGACTAACATAACAAGTTTTGCCGCTAACACCCTAATAGCTCTACCAGATTAGCCATTGCATACCTAATGCCATACCAATACCTATCCCCGTCTAGTATGTACGTGTTCATGAATATTTCAGCAATGGAGGTAATGAAGGAGTCCCCTTTGTCTCGAAGATCTCGATTGCCAACCCGACGTCTTTGAGCTCAAGATCCGACATCAGATTTTCATAATTGAATTCGCCGCCGTAAGTGAATTATCAATAATGGAGTTTTTTTTTAATACCTTTGCTAAGCAAATTAATTTCATTAAAATCTACTAGATGAAAATACTTTGTTTACTCGTTTGATTGCAAGAACGGCGCCGTGCTCCGCAGCTCGGTGCTGCTCGAAATTCTAACTCTTGCAATTAAACGTGTATCTTTTTATGTAGTGAATAAAGTTCAATTTTGAATCGCTATCTTAAAAACGCAGCACCACGTCGCATCGCGTCGCTTCTCAGTGTGAACTGACGCTTATTTAAACCATAATTAACAAATTCTAATCGAACAAGATAATATTTTGTATGATCAAAAACAAAGTGACATGAAATTATGCGACGAATATAATATGATTTTATGCAGTCTATTCTAGGTAAAAAGGTAGTGAATGTAAATATTTCCCAATAACGCATAAGCTGTGTTCACATTTAACTACCAGTTAAAGTAAGCCATTTTGACATAATATATCGACGACCGACAGAACGGGTGTACCACTTTTGAACTTTCTTGCCAAGTATTATGTTCCAAAAGTGATACAGCGGATTTCTTTGACTGTACGCATGACAGCGCTAATATTCACTACTTTCATAACGCGAATAGACTATAGGTATGCGAATACAAACATAACTATGAATAATATTATTAATTTTCGTTTTGAATACAAAGCCAATAGGTTACCGTTAATTTATTCGAATCACGTCATAATATCTATACAATGTAATTTTCATGGAAATATTTTTATTGGCGGGGCTAAATGTTAGGTTAAGGATCAAAAAAATGTTTTTAAATAGGCTACTTGACTTATATTTAATTTCATACATTGAAGGAGTATTTCCTTTAGTACTTGGCTTAGGAAAACGTATTCTAGCGATATCGTATATTAAAAACTTAAGATTGATAAATAAAGTTGATTTAAAAATATGTATTTTTGTTTTTTTAATTTCTACTGATGAAAACACCTCGAAGTAACTTCCGGCAAGGTTGTGACGACACAAATACTCTAAACACATATATAGTAGTGAAACGGAACGTTATGTTCATGACATCTTAAAAAGTTATTTATGTCAAAACGTCAAACGGGACGTAACACCGCCATTTTACTACTACGGACTTATAGCACAGATTACAAATAGTACTTGAATAACGTCACAGCACAGATAATCTATCAACCAACATGGCGAATAGTGTTTTCGGCGGTTTTTAAAAAGTGTATTTTTTAAATATTTATTTTGTAGGTTTTTAGGTTTCAAAATAATGTAATTTTTTTTTGTGTTATGAAACAATTATGAAGCGTTTAGGACATAAATAAAAACAAGGTCAAGTAGCCTATTGTGTGTGTTCTTCTTCATAATATTATTTGGTTTCAAAAATCTGAGGATATATTTTACCATAACATTGTTTAATAGAGTAGTACCTGGGTAACCGAGCTTCGGTTGGAGGTCTGATAAATAACAAAAAAGAATCAAAAATATTTATCTGACCGGGATTCGAACCCACTACATTCCGAATTTTCGAACAAAGCGAAAATTATGCATACGCATACCAAACTGCCAATCCAACTGACATAATAGAGTCGAAATTATTGATAATAAGAATAGCTTAAAAATACGCAGTTTCCCAGGAATAAGACCTAGATCGATTAGTCTCCCCCAAAACTGTATACTAAATTTCATGGTAATACTTGCAGCCGTTTTCGAGAAACCGATTATATATACGAGATTGTCTCGTTTTATAGAATAAAATCTAAAACATTTTCATATTCAAAATGTAGAGTTATTAAATAAAGTTAAGTTAGTAGAGCTGACTAATTGTTGTTACATCATTCAAATACTCCCAAATATCTAACTTCATCATTCCAGTATCTTTGCAGCAGTCACGACAGGATCCTCTAACAACGCACTTCTTCTTTGCCCTTCCCATAGATCCGGTATCGTTCACTCATCTTTCAATATTCTACTCTGGAATGCTCTTCCTCTAGAAATCAAGATGTCCAAAACCAGAGACACGTTTAAGCGCAGAGTCCGTGAGTTTTATGCGACACAATTGGCAGAATCTTAGTATATTATATTATTATTATTTATATATTATATAGTATGGTATTTATATTTTTAATATTATATGGCATATTATTTATATTTGTTAGTTATATACATATATTTTGTGTATTTATATTATACTACTTTATAATGTTCTAAATCTTATTATTTTATTTAGAGCTAGATTGTTGACTTGTTTTTTTTTTCTTAATTCATATTAATTATTAATATGAATTAAGAAAAATAATAAAAAATTATTAAAAATTAAAAGTAAGAGACTTTTAATTTTTAATAATTTTTAATTTAATAACTCTATTAGCACCTGCACAAATTTGTTTTTGTACGCCTAAAAGTTGACTGGTAAAGAATGCCATATGACATTAAGTCCGCCTATGTACCTGTTTTTGTGCATTAAGTGTAAATAAATAAATAATTATTTTAAACACTTACGGATTGTGTCGCGGTGAATTTTTCTTTTTCTCGACGTTTCAGTTACTCGGTCCGTGGTCATGGGAGGACTGTCCTCCCGTGACCACGTATCTTAAAAGTTAAACGAAATATATAATGATTATCCAAAGCGGATAATACAAGTGGTACTTGAAGTCTAGGAACAACTTAATCTAGGACAATTACAGGGATCTTATTTAGTCTGTCCTATTACTACACCGCAGAACAGTTAGGTAACTAAATACGTGCCTCGCATGCTACAGTATCAAAATTGACACGTCCGTGGAAGGAACGGAATTCTCGATGGATTGGATTTCGAACGGAAGCCATTTTGTGACATATAAAGATCTGATAACATTTTAATTAAAGATAACAGCTGGTTTTGGACTAATTTTAAATTCTAAACAATTAATGAATAAACGGTAGGGTTTCATGGTAAAGTACAGTAAAGCTATAAAAATAACCACCAAAATAACATTCAGCTACCAATTAATTGCAAATGATATCAAAAATGTTTTACAAAATAAGATTATTTTATAATGAATATATCACTAGTTTAATAGAAGATGCAGAGCGGTGCAATTTAACATTCGAACTCTTGCAATTAATCTTGTATGTTCTGGTGTAGTAAATAAATATCAGTGTTGAATCGCTATCTTAAAAATGCAGTACCGCGTCACATATTGTCTCGTTTCGGTGTAAACTGACGCTTGGGATACAAAGTTTTCAGCAGCAAACTATAAAAATATGAGCTTTATTTCAAACGGTACAAATGACAATTCAGTTAAGTTGAATGACTTATTTAAGCAATATGTTAAGTGATAAAAGATGTGCAATGTATATCTTTAGCACTAATAACGTGTTTAACAGCAAATAAACATAAAGCCCAACATCGCGAAAGCACGCGCGCTACGGAGTCGGCGCGAAATGTCATTTAGAGTGGGGGACAGTAACCTGAAGGAAAGCATACGGGGAGGCCGCGTCATCCATCAAGGAAAACATCGCGAACATGCGTTTACGTAAATAAAATGAGTTTTCATCGCGACTGTACATTGGACTAGTGAGTTGTGCGCGTTAGGACTTTGAGTTGTGAGCATGAGTGAGCACATGTAATCGGTGTCAGTATGGTCGCGCGACCAATTAGTGATAAAAGTGCATTGAACAAGTTCAAGACCGTTCTGCTTTTACATCTCTTGTTCGTTTTGCACACGGCCAAAGGTAAGGAGATAAAATATGTTTTTTATTTAATCCAATAAAATATTTTCCAAAAAAAAGTAGTGCAAATCCTTAAGCATTTTTTTGTAAAAAAGCAATTTAATTGTATACCAGGACATTATACTTCAATAATAATTTATACCCATTAATATAATGAGAATATTATTGTCATTACAAGTATACTTATACAGTTACACACCTACTTATAGAAATAACCAGCGTTGTAAAAAAAATAGTCGGTGAACTATGACTCATCTTCATTAATTACCTAACTAAAAGTAGGTTTTTAATATGTATCAGACACACTAAATTTTCGAAACAAGTATTTGCTTAATCTACTAACTAATTAATACCAAAACATGTAAAATCAAACAAAATATTATTAAAATATTATAATTTATTTTTTTCATAACCATCTTACCTTATTACTTGATGATACAAACCTACTACCTACCTAACTTGTTTCAAAATAACTAACGTGTTTGTTAAGTACTGACTTTACGTTTATTTTTTTCCCGACTATGGCGAAACCAAAAGAAAGGGTAATGATTTTGGCAGATTATGTTTGTTACACCTTTGCCCAAACTACTGGTCCAATGTCAATAGATTATGTAGAATATTAATTCACGTAGTCGGGTTACAGTTTCTTATAAAAATTGTAGTTATTTGCGTAAGTAATTGTGGTACCTACTATTTGGTATTTGAAGATCTCAAGGATTTTACTATATCCCATTTAAGCCCAGAGCCGTGCACCGCGGATTAAGGAGCACCCAGCAGACACGATCGTCGGTAGGAGCGAGCCCGCCACCCTCCGCTGCGTGGCGGAAGGCAAGCCCAAGCCCAACATACTGTGGTATAAGGACGGCTTTCCCCTCGCCCCCACTGACCACCCCCATAGGGTTCTACTGGAAGATGGACTGCTGTTTCTCAGGTAATGTGTTGAACGATTAACATTGTTTTAACACTCGAGATTCAAATTCAGTTGCGAAAATTAGTTAAAATATTAAAAAAAAAATATTTTTAGTAAATTTGTTGAAGAACCAAAATTGTCTTCATTTTTACAAATTACTGTTTCGGCTTCAATTACTGAGAATGAAGACTGCATAATATTTTTAAGTTAGTTTAATGACATTGTGTGTGTAATTTTTGTAATTATTATAATTATGACTTGCATAAACATGGTTACAGGCTGTTAAGACTGCTGTTAAACTTGTAACTGTTATTACTCTTATATTATGCCTAGCGAATCACCAATTAATTACACCTAATATACGGTGTTGGGACGTAAAATATTGACGATAACTTGCATGGGGCAAGCGTTTATATATTTACAACACCCGTAAAGGGGATACAACCTCAATATAATAACTCCAGAATATACTTTTATGACATAGTTAATTTTCCTTTTAGGGTTATGCGTGGTAAAAAGGAAAGTGACGAGGGCGTCTACTGGTGCGTCGCACGTAATACTGTCGGGGATGCGGTTAGCAAGAACGCCACCCTAACCATTGCTGGTGAGCTTACAGAAAATCGTTGTTTCTTATCTCTCGCATACCGTGTCGCCGATGTAACATTAACTTTGAATATATGTTGTTAATTTATTCGCCTACGTTTTTCATAAGTGGTTCTAAATAAAAAGGATTGTAATTAATTCTACGCTTATAAATAGCAAAGTTACGATTCGAATTATTGAATTAGCTTATAAAGTTGTTGTCATTGGTAATTTTTTCAATGGAAATATAACAAAGCCACATGACAAAATGACAATTTAGTTGAGTATTAAATGCTTTAAAATGAAATTACTGAACCGGACGACTTAATAAAACTAATTATATAGTACGATAATGCAATAATAGCACAAAGCGACAAAGCCTTTGAGGTTGCGTTTGTCACAAAGCTAAATAATAAACAAGAAATTAGTAACGACCTAGTGGGATGCCTACAAAATGTTTAGGCAAATATTCAATGTGAATTGGATTTATCCACAGATTAGACCACTAGACCAATAATTTCAGAATTGCTCGTTTATTTAGTTGATGCACTAAAATTTGCTGACTTGGAAAAATAGCACCCTTGAGATATATGACGAATTTATTAATTTAACAGCACTCTAGCGTCTATTTAAGTTCTTTAATATTATTATAATAGTCTCGAGCGCTGTAAAAGTTTTAATGGCTGCAGGCCATTGAAGCTGAGCACAGGGAAAATTAAGAAAATTCATAAAATATTCTAATTGCGAAACTGTACCTTTGAGATGTAAAATTTTCAAAGCGCATTAAGCAGGTGAGTTCGTTGCAGTTCTCCGGGATGAGTTTAGAAAGGAACCACGTGATGTTAAAGTCGCTAGTGGGGAACCTACTTTATTGGAGTGTTTGTCACCCAGAGGTGTCCCAGATCCTTCGGTGCATTGGACGAAAGATGGCCACACTTTGGACGTTGAAGTCAATGGAAGGTAAGCCATTGTTGTCATTGACTAGATTTATCCAGTTACTTATATAATTATAATTATTTCTAGAAATTTATGAAATATTTATTTATTTATTTATAATATTTATTTACCCTTGAATTGAATCTTATGCTAAAGTTAATTTAACCTGAAATATATTTTGGTAATTTAACTTCAAAACACATAGAATATAGGTAGTCAAAAAAGTACATGTATATAACTACTAGCTGTTTCCCGCGGCTCCGTCCGCGTAAATATATACTATTGAGTATCCCGCGGGAATACTGTACTTTTCTGGGATAAAGAGTAACGTATGCTTTAATCCAGAGCCCAAACTACTACCATACCAACTTTAATCAAAATCCGTTCAGTAGTTTTTGCGTGAAAGAGTAACAAACATCCATCCATCCTAACAAACTTTCACATTTATAATATTAGTAGGATAAAAAAAGGAAACATCCGGTTTTGAACTTTGTACGATTTTTATCAGCTCAAGTCTAGAGGGGTCTTTTAATATAATCGAGTTCTTAGATTTCAGACACTTTACCTTGATGTGGTTTTTTTAAATTGTGAAATCTAATCCTTTATTTTGTTCGCCTATAGCTAACTTAATTCATATTTTTACCATATTTAAGCATTTAAAATATATATTTTGACTTTCTAAATTACCTTTATAGTCTTCTTTAATTCATTCAATACGTTATTTTTACGCTATTATATAAATTTTGGAAGTTTGGATATAAATTCAGTTTCGGATTTTTAGGATATCGATCGTAGATGAAGGCAATCTCAAAATAGTGGAGAGTCTTCCTTCAGACAGTGGCGTATACAAATGTATAGCGTATAACGTAGCCGGAGAAAGGCAGTCTCGTCCTGCTACGTTGCTCGTATTACGTCGACCGCATTTTCTCGTGAAACCGAATAATGTAACGGCGCTAATAGGACAGAACATCGAATTTCATTGTCAAGTAAGTATTTGAAAAGATGGCTATGTTATATGTAATATAATAACACACACCGGCATATTTAACGGAACATAAAATAAAGGTTTGATATCAGTATCATATAAGGTTGCTGGCTGGTTTATACTTCATTAAAATTAAAAAGAAATATTTTCAAATTAAGAAAACAACTGAACATCACATTTCATGCAATTGTTTTAATTTCATTCAAATACACCTTATCTGGAGCGAACTTCGAGTATTTCTTCCTTCTGAGTTTGATTTAAAATTTCATTGAAATACTGTTTTTTGTTACTTTTTTTTTAATCGCGTATCTTTTTGGAGTTGAAGACGGAATTATGCCTGACTTAGCCCCAACGGAGATTGCCAGGGCACTCGAAATACGAAGAAATGATCAAACCTACAGAGATCTTCGTCGACCAGTTTCAACGATCCATCGCAGTATCCAGCGGTTCAGGGAGACCGGTACTTATGTGAGAAGAGCAGGACAAGGCAGAAAAAGATGCACTTCGAGTAGGGATGATCGTTTCATTCGGCTTCGTGTACGCAAGAACCGTTTGACGGCCGTCCAAGCCCGACATGAGTTAGAAGCAGTGCGGGGTGTAACCGTAAGTGAGCGTACGGTACGAAGAAGGTTCGAAGAAGCTGGTTTGGGTTCATTTGTGCCCGCCAAGGCTCCAAGGCTCGAGGTAAATCATCGTAGAAACAGGTTAACTTTTGCTCAGGAACATCGACTTTGGAACGCGGACCAATGAAGTAAGGTATTGTTTAGTAATAAGTGCAGAATTATCTTAAATCAAATTGACGGCAGGCAAAGAATATACAGACGTAAAGGAGAACGATACATTCAGACAAATTTTGAAACTACAGTTGCATACGGTGGTGGATCAATAATGGTTTGGGCGGGCATTTGTTTGGGAGCTCGCACAGACTTGGTAGTGATTGACAGAGGGAGTCTGACTGCAGACCGCTATATCAGAGAAGTGTTAGAAGAAAATGTCGTACCGTTTGCCCCATATATCGGTGACGATTTTGTTTTTATGCAGGATAATGCTCGGCTGCATACCGCTCGGGTAACTCAAGCTTATCTTAATGATATGAATATCTCTGTTATGGAGTGGCCGGCGAGATCACCGGATATGAACCCAATAGAGCACGTTTGGGACTTGCTGAAAAGAAAAGTTAAGTCCAGAATTCCAGCTCCTGCCAACGTGTGTGAACTGCGAATCGTCGTAGTTGAGTAATGGCGGAGACTATCCCAGGAGACCATCGATAACATCATTCTCAGTATGCCTAGACGGGTAGAAACTTTAATAAGAGCACGTGGAGGAAATACGCGATATTAATTACCATTTTTCTAATTTAATTATTTGTGTTTTAATATTAATTTTCACTTTTCCCGGTTACATGAAATGTTCAAAAATGTACCATTTTTCACAAATAGCCTTTACTCGCAAAATCTGTTCTTAATGTGATCTAATTTTAAGTAAAACAAATGAAACTTTAAATAACAAAAGAAGTGTAGTAAGTAGATTTTAAAATAAAACCATATTTTTTTAGTTACTTATGGACCTTTTTTTGTGTTCCACTAAATATGCCGGTGTGTTTATATCAATAATTTTTATCGAATGGTTGTTAGGTAAATTATAATAATGTATTCGTCTTTATTGTAATTTTTTTGAGTATTTGCATTATCTGTGAATTTATAGCAGTAATTTTGAATTTGCTAAGGTACATTTTTTTTTAATCTATATGGCATCGGCTTATAGGCCATTTGCCAATGTCAAGTTAAAAAGGTGAGAAATAGAACTTTCGTTTCAATTTTCAACACCGTATTCCTAAATCGTCAAGTCTAAAGTCTAGTCAAAGTCCAAATAAATAGTCAGTGCAGTCCATGAGTCATGTCAGTCGATTAGTAAAGTGGTAGAAGCTTTACTGAAAGTTCCTAGGGAGTTTTGGCGTGAACACAAAATAGCACGTTTTTAGAAGTTGTACCACTTGCCCACACTTGTGCACGTTAACGAATATTTAATGGTTAATATTCTTCCAATATTACACATTAAGAACCGAAATAACACAAATTTATGAGGAAATACAATTTCCAAAACGTCACCCATTGAACTCCCCGGCAAAACTCCCAGCTAAGGTGCTCCTTTATATGAAAAAACTCATAATATAAAGAGAGCCATTGCAATTTTAGGTTTTCGCATTAAAAAAGAAACATACTAGAACAATGAGCCCACACTATTCTGATCTTGAAAACCTTTTTCACTAACAGTTCGTAGCCGTCTACGTCTGCTTTAGCGGTAGTTACGTTGTTGTGTATTATTATTTCATTCAGCTATTGTGTTCTCTTTAAGAGCTTCATTGTTAGAAATACAATTTCAAATTCATTATAAGAATTTAATTCCTTTAGCTTTATTATTTTACTTTAGTCTCAAAAGTTATATCCATTTCGCATTCCAAACATTCTTAAAACTACATAATACAAATACAACGTAAGGGAACATGATATTTTATTTAGTTTTACATTTAAAATTAGGCGCTTTTTGTAACCAGGCATCGCCAGAATCAGATGTGTCAGTAACGTGGGCTCGGGACAAGGGTCAACTATCGCCTTATGCGATAATCAGAAGAGGCTCATTAAGAATAGACCGCGTGATGTCATCTGATGGAGGAACATATACATGTCATGCTGAAAGTCAAGCTGGATTTAGCACTGCTAGCGCCATTTTAACTATCCACTGTAAGTATTTTCGGCTGAAAGAACATAATGTAATGAGAATTTATCATATTAAGAACCACTGTACTTAAATTAATGGCTATTTATTTTTTGACAATTAACTTTTAGCATTGCCTCATTTTACCCGAGTGCCTTCAGATCAAACTGCTTGGGAAGGAGAGTCATTATCATTTCCGTGTGAAGCAGAGGGAACGCCAAAGCCATTGGTATTTTGGTCCATGGAAGGTCTAAAGGAGCTTATATTTCCAAATTCAGTTAATGGGGCGTTTTTATACATAGATAGAGTGTCAACTCAACACGCGGGTAGATTAACATGTGTGGCTGTAAGTGCAGCAGGCAGTGCACTACATACAACTACGCTGCAGGTACGAACAATTTATTTTTTTAACAGGCATGTATTTGATTAAGAGGATCTTTTTCCATATTATCTGTACTTTTAATATTCTTCTTTTATAAAGGTGTTAAGGAGAGAAGCTAATTCATTTGCCGAAAATTCTGTAACATCATCCCCACATCCAGAGTTAAATAAACCTCAAAATCATTCTCCAATGACACAATATGAATTGGTACAGGCTCGAAGATATTTACAACAGGATGTGTTAGCTTTAAGAAGAGTGGAAGGAATTTCAGCCACTACCCTGAAGATTGTTTGGGATGTAAGTAATTACTCTAAAATTATTATAATACGATTGTTAAGTAGATCCATCCTGACCTTCGATCTTTTTTAGGTACTGACTGATTACAATGAATATTTAGAAGGTGTTAAGATATGGTTTAACGGAACGTCCTTGAATAGAAAATTTGCTTTCGATTTAAAAAACGCACAAGACACGAATACTTCGTTAGAAAGTATCGTAGAATTTACAAAGTATGATAATTTTACAATGACAACAGTCCATAATAGTGGCTCGTCGAGTCATGTTATAACAGGGTTATTGCCATATGCACAATATAATATATTTTTGATGCCATTTTATAAATTACTGCTCGGGAAGCCTTCAAATATGAAGAGTGGATTTACAGAGGAAGATGGTAAGTTTGAAAAAAGTTGTAACAAAACTAACCGACACTAAATGAACCGATTTTTTTATTTTCTATTAACTGTTATACAGTGCCGTCAGAAGCACCACAGAACGTGTCCGCTGGAGTAATAAATGCTACATCAGCTTGGATAAGATGGGATCCTCCACCAGTGCGTAGCTGGAATGGAGAACTCTCTGGTTACTTGGTAAATAAAATTTTAATTATTTTACACAAGAGTTTGCCCCTGATAGGATTTCGAATGATAACAAAAACAGTAATTTATGGAGGATGTGATAATGGATTACAAAGATTAACATTTTTTGTGTAGATTGAGGTCCGAGTCGGCTCAGGGACGGGAGGTCGTGTGGTGGGTCAGATGTCGCTGGGCGCGCGCACGCGAGCGGCGGCAGCGAGCTCGTTGCGTGCGGGCGGCCGCTACAGCGCGCGCGCCGCCGCCGTCACGCGCCGCGGACACGGGCCCTTCAGCGCGCCGGCCCAGATACACGTGCTACCAACACACACGCAGAGACACTATGTGCAGTAAGTACGAATTGGCCCCGAAATAAGAAAATTAATTTATTTGATATCCCACTTTTATTATAAATTTGTGTGGATGGATGGCTAGATGTTTGTAACTCTTTCACGCAAAAACTACTGAATGGATTTTGAAGAAATTTAGTATGGTAGTAGTATAGGTTTAACATACCTTTATACTATACAAGGCAACTTTTCCTGAAAAGTACAGTGTTCCCGTGGAATACTGCATTTACGCAGGCGTAGCCAAAAGCTATTTGGTAATTATTATTTTCATCCAATAAGTTGGTTGAAGGTCGATCTATCTCCAGATCTCGCACTATAAGACATGTAATAGATTCATTCTGAGAAACAGTCTGTAAAGTGACTATAAATCGTTATTATATCATGCTACATTTTGCTGTCTTATAAATAGAAATTAATATTAAGTTTCCTAATGCGAAATCGTATTAAGTTCGCAAGTTTCTCTTAATTTATTAAATCCATATCTCGTACGTATTCCACCGTACACGGCGTTATAAATCGGGATATCGCAGCTTAGGGGATTACTTTGTTTCAGGACCGAACCAGCAAGGGATAAAGCAATATTGTCAATGTTCCAAGAAACTTGGTTGTTAGTTCTGAGTTTAACTTTATTAGCCATAGTATTGTTGGGTGCTGGAGTTATTGTTTATTTACGCCAACGACAATCGAAGCAGAGAAAAGGGCATGCAACTGGAGGTATTTCTATTTTTACTACTTTTAGCATATTATCGTATTGTTGAATTGATAAAAATATAAAACTAGGAATATAGGTAATATGTACTTATAATTAAATAAGAAAACATTAAAAGAAATTGAACTTGTTGAATAAGATACATTTTTCGATGCAGGTGCTCCAATTACAAATTCCCAATGCTTACTGGGAAAAGAAGCAGTATGGCTTCGCGAGAGACCATTATATGAGGGGTCTAATGAGCCAAGAATAGAAATATTAAATTGCCACCAAAGCCTCTTACACAGTAAGTAAATTGATATTCTAATTGATTGTTAATTAACAATAAATATATAAAACGAACGTAAATTATCAACAATTAGATCCTTATTATTTTATTCATACTTTATGATTTTCAATGAAATAGCGAACGCAAAATGTTAAAACTTTAAATGGTTTGTGGTTTCAAATTGACTGCACAACAAAACATTTTAACAAGATAATTATTTAATGCTAATGAATGTTAATGAAGGTGGACACACAATTGGTACTATGGCAATGGAAGCAGAATACAGTCTTCCACAACAACATTCGAACGTAAATGCGATGTTCCAAAATGATCCTAGAAGAATACAACCAGAACCTTACGCGTCTAGTGCTATTTATACGGAACTGAATTATCAGGTTAGTACCTTTTATCTTCATGCCTACGAAAGCTTACATAGTAAAATATAAAAACAGTCATAGAAAATACATGTACACGAACAAAATCAATAACTAATAAAGCCTCTCACTAATGTAATACTCGCTTATCCACCCTCAAGCGCAATTAGCAGACCCTAATAGATTTAAAACTAAGATATCGTCGTCATCGGCAGACAGACCCCGATGAGTTGTCTTGTCTGTAGGTATATACTACATAGGGGTAAACTTTTTAAGTGGGTGTGGTAAGCTTAAGCTAAATAATATATAAGAAATTAAATGTACTAAAAAATTAAAATTCTAATTTACATTAATGACTATTATTATTGAAAATCGTAAATTAATTTGAAGATTGTATTTTAGGATCAAACGGATGCGGAAGATTCATGCATAAAATGTGCAGTCAGTCCTGAATCTTATGATAATAGTATGGTCAGGTCGTTCGCTGAAAGTAATCAATATTCCAATGAGGAATGCTCTACCTGCTGTCGAAGTAGTACGTCAACTCTAACTAAAGATTATAGTGATATGACAAAATGTGGTAATGATGATGAAATTCAAGACATATCATTAGATGAATGTCCATCGTGTAAGACCGCTCAGTCTCGGTCCTCTAGTCAACACGATGGCAACAAGGAATGGGCAGTAGCGGACGTTGAGTATGATTACCCTCAGTGGCAATGGCTGGGAAGAGAAAACAGCTTCAGGCAAATGAGTGTAGAATCGAAACATTCCAGGCAAAGTGAACAAAATTGTAGAATGAATTTGTGCGATATCCTTCCGCCTCCGCCTTACGAAAGGTAAGCTTTTTTACTCAAAATAAATGCAATTCCAAAACTATACTACAACATTAAGACTCCAAATTAAGCTTTTGTTTCTTTTAATAATTAAAAAGAGTTTTGAAACACATAATTGAATTTCCGAATATAGGTCAATTATTTTACCTCGAAACATGCACGAGAATCTTATTAAGTCTGTTCTGCATAATGTTAACGTAGATTTACAGGTTGTGTTTGTTTCAGGGAGACACAGTACAGAGAAATGCGCGCGTATACTAACAACTCAGGAGCGTCCGGTTGCTCGGGGAATTCGTACAGAAGTTAATTAAGTCGATATCATTGAAACTAAACAAGCAATAATAAAATAATGTAACGTGTACATAATGTAAAAAAGTAACGTAATATTTAAATAACAAACTGAACTAATAGGATCGAGTGAATCTAGTAAACAATTATTTTAGGAGGTAGATGAAGTGAAAAAAATATGAAAAGAATTTTGAAAGGATCATCGAATTAGCTTAGCGTTTAAAACAATAATGTTTTATTATTACGTTGTTATTCGAACTCTGAACAATTTTGTGAGATGTTACAATGTGCAGACGACATTTTGAAGGTTGTAGGTAATGTATGTTCTGGTTTGTGTATGTGTTTCAAATAGACTGCTTTATAGTAACGTTTAGAAATAAGTAGTCCAATATCTTCACATAAGATTGTATAATCCTATATTTTTATAAGAAATCATAAAAAATATGATTTTCTTCAAATTTTACGGAAACTAACATATCGGTTAGATTTTATATGTTATCCAAATAATAATAATAAATTTACTTTTAAAAGCCATTTTTTGAGTAGTATTTAGAAAAAAAATCTGTCTGAATTGTATTAATTATATTTTGTTTCTATCCAAACTTTGAGACAAGATATTTGCTGTAATGTTCATATTTCTCTAGTGACTGTGATATAGTATAATTTTTTGATTAGTTTTAATTTTGTACATATTTTTTAAATATTTGATACCTTATACAATTTTATCTGTATTCTATTTATTACGTAGGTGTAACGTTTATAGTTCTAGTTCTATTTTGTATATCAACGAAATCTGATGCAGTTGTAGAATTTTTACCAAAATCAAAATAGTCGATTTTAATAATATTTATTAAATATTTATTTGTACCTACATCTTGACAAACAATATTATTACAGTTTTATTGGATTTTGTATCTTTTATTACCTACTCTAATATAATTGTCGCTCATTTGCATAATTGCCTTATAATATTAATAACTCTAGATGTTGCCCGCGACTCGTGCGCACAAAAAGATCCCGGCGAACCGTACATTTTGTTGGGATAAAAAGTAACCTATGTCCTTCTCCGTGGTCTACTCTGTATCTGTACCAAACATCAAAATCGGTCCATTAGTGTCGGAACCTATTCAATGCTAACAAACATACAAATAACCAAATCTTTTCTCTTTATTTTATTAGTATAGATATAGAATTATAGATTCTAAGAAGCATTAACAGTAGCTGTAAGCATTTTAAACTGTCTCATCAGTTTACACATTTTTACGAATCCATAAATTTCTTGACAATCTGGAAATAACTACTCAGTGTTTGTTTGTAAGCCATATTAGATATAGGTTTCATCTTGTTACATCTAATGCCAGCCATACACGTAAAGGTATACCTGACAGATACACCTGTGCAGGTAAACCGGAGCGTGTATGTCACAATGCTGTGCAGATTTCCATACATAGTGCGATCGTGGAGCACGTCGAATTTCTTACTCATCGATACTTGCCTCTTTCACTCGCGCACGAATATATTGCTATCGTGTATCTGTGTAAACGCGATAGCAATATATTCGTGCGCGATTGGAATGTACGAAATTCTACGTGCTTCGCGACAGCGCTTTAGTTAGCTCAGGCTTACCTGCACAGTGCACTGTATACCGTTACGTGTATGGCTGGGTTAAGATAATAATTTGTCCTAAGATTTGAGTCGAACGAGCGCGCTGTAAGTACACGAATGATTAAACACACGAGTCTCATTTACTAAGCCTATGCGATTACAACTGAAACTGTAACAACAATTAAAACCTTAATCAACTTTTGTCATAAATGGCCGAACACGTTTGTGTACGTAGATTCGCAGGCTGCGTAAGGGTGTTGCCATGGCGACGGCAGCTAGGAGCCTTCCCTTGCACCCTTGTTATTAATACCCGTAATAATTAAACTTGATTGCATTTCACACCAGGTGTTGGATGACGGCCCTTGTCAAGGAATAGAACTTATGACCCCACATCAATAAAGTTCTTTAGAAGCTAATTACGCTGAAGATGGAGGACCAACCAGACGGGCAATATAAATTAATAATATTTTACGTGGTTTTTACTCGAGTCAATTTCTGAAGCTTAATTGAGAGCTATATTTACCATAAATTGCTGACTTTAATGACTTAATATTTTACAGAGCGAGTAGTGAAAATATTATAAATTAGTGTATGTGAATTGTGAAGCAATCATGCACGAGGAAAAACCTATCTATTTTTAGCAGTTTTAAGGAGATTGATCCATCATGGAGGCTTTAAAAAAGGAAGCGACATATCTAAGAAGATATTTCGCTTTCTTTTTTAAAGCAAAACAATCTTCCCTCTGGCTAGGTAATCCAATCCCTAGGTCGAGAAAAAAAACAAGAACAATTCGCAATAAACGAAGTTATTGATTCCTGGCAACGTGTTGTGGATGTTTATTTTTTCAATCTCGTTGGATTAATCAGCCGCCCCTTGTGCGTTTTCCATCAGACGAAAGAGCACTTGGCGTCACAAAGTCGAGTGACAGAGAAATATTGTATGAGATATACGCACTGTAATTTGAAGCAAGACGTGCTCTGACAAGGTTAATTTATATGCTTCCCGCAGTTTTCCGCAAACGTAACAAGTAAACTCATTTTAGATTGAATGATTCGGATGGGATATTTTTTTGGTTAGTTAAATAAATTATACAAATATTTTATTAGGTTCAAAATGTTGAGTACATAATATTATCGGTGTCATATCTTGTTTTAATGATTTTTTTACTTAAAGGTAGACTTTTGAAGCGAGCGTCTATAGCGACCGAGCCGCCGCGACACCGCTTGACACTGTTGCAGTGCTCGAAAGCCGTCCCATACAATACAGGGCCTTTAATCAAGACGCATTCGATTATTTCGACGGCGAAGTTCGAAAACAAAATGTATGGGATTTGACTTAAGGCATCGCAAGCGACATGTCACTTAGCGACTTTCTGACTTATGTCATATCTAATATATTTATTGGCTGTTTTTGGCGGGAAAAAGCGCTTGACAACGCTGGCAGGCGCTGAAAAAAAATTTACAGTTGTCGGCCAAGCCACGTTTACTGATTTCAATAGCGCTGACGCAATCCGCCATTTTGCTTATTTATTTTGTTTGTTTTGAAATCAGTTAAAAGTGTTTTGTGCAATTAATTTGATTGAAGTATTATTAAAATTAACAATAATGTCAGCCCAAAAACCAGTGAAATATATTTGTATAAAATAAATATATAAATTAATTTGAATACTTTATAAACATATATTTAAGTTAGGTTAGGTTCCCCGGTTAACGCGTTAGCGTTATTATTAGCGTCCTAGAGGAAAATAGCATTTAGCAGTTGACAGCGCATATCGCTTAGCGATCGCCATTTTGCTTACGAGCGTGTTCGAGCGCTTTTTTCTGCCAAACACTGCCAATCTAGTACATATTGATCTGTCGCCCTGTCGCGGCGTCACTGACGCAGCGGCACTGTCGCGATAGACGCTCGCTTCAAAAGTCTACCTTTAATCACACCTTCAAAGTTTTAGATAGGTAAATCCATATTGTCCTAAACACAGTTGGTTTCGCGCTCGATATAAATTTAGGAGTGGCTTCCCTGTTAAAAATGTCACCCTTCGACGTTCCTACTTAGAAGCTTTTGCCGAGGAAATAGGCAAAGCTTTTATTCAGTAAGGGGCTTACTATAAAATTCTTATGTGTTATGTTGTTCCTATTTACCCATATAGATTATATGGACTTAAACATTTTACAGAAAGTATAGTCAGAAGGGCTAAAGTACTTTTATTTTAAAACATGCTTCTATTTGATGAAGTACTGTGTTATATGCATATTTTATCAAATAAAAAAATGGGTGTTTATGTAAGTAAATTCTCTTGGCTGTACAAGTGTAGTGATCATTTGCTTCAAATTCTATTCCTGAAACCAGAAGGTACATTCTGCTTCTGCAATAAATAAGTTCCAATCCACTCCCGATATTATGTTAGAACTGCAAAATGGTATTCACTATTCTCATAAACGGCAAACCAACGTCAAATGCCTTTTGATTGGCACAAACTCCAAAAATCGTTTGGGATATCAAGACGATTCAGTTTTAATTCAATAGTAATGAAATGAAAGTGTAGAGTTATGTGCACCTACCTAAAAAGATTTTTTTGAACAGGGCATCATTCAAGGAGGTAAGTATAGAGTACTATTTTACGAAACATATTTCAACAGCTTGATACTGATGTAAGTTAAAGGATAATAATTATAGGTAAATAGAAAAGATAATTATCGTATGATAGTTAAGAATAGAAGTTAGGGAAAGTTTTAATTGCCATTAAATGTAGAAACCGACGCAGTTTTTTACTTTAAAAGGCAGGTATATAAAAATCCTACACACGAATATAAAATAATGAAAACATTATAATATGAATATTTATATTTTATATTAATTAAGGGTTTCAGTTATTTCGAACAGTCACGAATTTTGGAAAATAATTACGAAAATGCACGTAAAATTACGGACGAGGGGTGCATGAATTACCCATAACTGAAGGTGCTTTTGTAGCTATAATTCGTACTCTGTTCCGGGGTTCCGTACGATATTTATAGCTGCAGATAAGGCCTACAGATGGCGGACTTTTCCCCCAAATACTTGTTGAGTTATTGTTTCCAATTTGCAGACCAGGTAAGGTGCCTTCAAAAGCCAGAGAAGAGAATATTATCATAATTTTGCAACTTTCTTAATTCAAAAACACAGACTCCAAATTCAGAAATAAATTTGAATGTAAGGAAAATCTAAAACTTTTAAGTTACATTTAGGGGATATGAGCTTTTATGTAGTTTATAGAATATGTAGATAAAATACCAAGGCTACGTTCCCACGAGCGTTTTTAGTGGTCGCGACATAAAAACAGCACTGTAAATAGAACTGTGCGCTAATGCATTAGAGCTGAAAATTGTGTAGAGTTATTAAATGTGACATTTCACTCTAAGATTTTCAGCTCTATTGTATTAGCGCAGAGTTACAGTGCTGTTTTTTCTGTCGCGACCACAAAAAAACTCTCGTGGAAACGGGGGCTTAGGGAATTGGAAACTTTTAGAAAGAGAACGATTAGGAAAAAGATTTGCAATCCCGGTCAATTGCTAGACGGACTCATGCACGAAGGGTTCCGTACAAAACAGCTAAAATTAACGTTTTTTGGAGCACCGCTTAAATATTTATTTTAATCTGTTTTTGTTATTGAGAAAGCGGCAACAGAAATACATCTTCTGAGAAAATTTCAAATGTCTAGAGTACCGTTTTTATGAAATGAACCGGGAAACGAGCAACGGATCGCCTGGTGGTAAGCGATCACCGCGGCCCATGGACTAACCTAACCCCCCTTGGGCTTCCGGTAACCTCACTCACTCGGCAAAACACAACGCAAGCGTTATTTCACGCCGGTTTTCTGTGAGGCCGTGGTATTTACCCGGTCGCGCCGGCCCATTTATGCTGAAGCGTGGTTCTCCCACAATTTCCACAAACCTATCTTGAAACTGATTATTTCCAGTGTGTGCTTTCTCTACGTATATTCTGTTCAGATCCAGTTTAATGTATACGTAAACGGAAAGATAAAATTCAACTAATTTTATATTTTAATATTCGTTTAGATTTAAGACCAAAGACCGCCTTCCTTTATTGCACGGTAAATATAACTCCTTCACACCAATTTCGGCGACGGTGGCCGGTTTCATTGAAACCGGGCCAGTTACGCAGGAGTAATTTTATAGTGCCCAAGTGTATGCGCAGTACACAAGAGCACTCGCTCTTCCTTCACTCTCGTAACCTAGTGGGACGGATAACCGACACGACTCTCGAGAGATCAGTCGCAGGTCCGACATTTTGCATGATTATCCGACGCATGGATCATCTTTCTTGTCAGACAATCAGGTGATCAGTCTGCATTGTCCTAACCAAACTTGGAAAGAACATTTTTTGTCGTTCAATGTGGGAATCGAACCTACGACCTCCGAGTCCAGAGCCAAGCTCTAACCACTAGGCCACGGTGGTTGTTTCTTTTTATGCGCACGGTAAATACGTGACATTTAAATTGGTGGCATTTGGTATGTGTTCTATTGCTCTCTTTGTTTACTTATTAAATTGCATCCAAACAGAATATATCAAGCGTCATCTCAAGCAGAATAACAATCTTATACCTACTTTAAACGAGCAAATCTTATATACTACTAATATTATAAATGTGAAAGTTTGTGAGGATAGATGGATGGATGGATGTTTGTTAATCTTTAACGCAAAAACTACTGAACCGATTTCGATGAAATTTTGTATGGAAGTAATTTGAGCTCTGGATTAAAACATAGGATACTTTTTAACCGGAAAAAATGCAGTGTTCCCGACTCCCGTGGGATACTGTATTTACGCGGGTGGAGCCGCTGGTAACAGCTAGTTATATATATAATCGTAATCTTAATAATGGCTGCAAGTATTTCCATGAAATTTTGTATTTAGGGAGTTTTGGAGGAGAGAAATCGACTTAGCGAATTCCAAATAGATTGATTTATATATTTATAACACCTACTTATCCCTAGAGAACTGCGCATGTTTAAGTTATATTTGTTTTTTCTTTCGTATCGACTATAATAACATCGACTCTAATAAGTCAGTCCGATTGGCAGTTTGGTACGAAAGTCAAAATGTGGTGGGTTGGAACCCCGGTAAAATATTTTTGTGATTCTTTTGATTTATTTTTAAATCTACTGGAGCTCCGAGAAAAACTCGATTACCCAGGTATTCATGGAATAAGAACCTGTTGTTTATATTACGTAATAATTCATTCGGAATCGATTATAAGCGACCCTTAGGCGTTAGTCACGGGTGAAAATCAACACAAATTATGACGTCGCCCTACTCTGCCCTAGGGTCACGCGACTGGTGCTTTTTTGATGATTTATTGTCTGTGTAAACAATGCCTAATTTTAAATGACCACAGTCTTACATTTAATGGTTTTATTGTTCTCTATCGGCTTATAGTTGTTTGTTTTTATTGTTAATGGACTGGTATTTATCGATTGGATACATTATTCATTTCATAAGATTGAAATATCAAAGTCATAAAACTAATTACGTACCTACGGACTTTTCTACGAATCCTAAGCTTCAACATCAATGAGTCAGCTCAAATGGAGAGATACCACGGCCTCACACATAAACTGGTCCTATTATCATAAAATCATATATATCCCACAAAAACCATTACCTAAATTGAAAAGAGCCAAGTCTTTTTCACTTAAAAGTTTTGAGATATCATAGAAACCTAAAGTATAATTTAGGTAAGTCCCTAATTATTAGTTATTTATTAAAATTTTGCGACTGCTTGTGGATAATTTTATTTTTTTAATATTTATCATAGTGACTTGGCAATGAGCACTATAAATTTATCTATAATATGGTTACCAGTGACTACTTACGTCAAAATGTGCTATTAATCAATGTAGAATTTTGATCGTCATATTTTATTATAACAACTGAAAATCGCAGTAAATTTTTGTGTGTATTAAATTAATATAAAGTTAAAATAATTTTCAAATTAAAAAATATTTAAACTCAGTAACTATAAAATTTAAACTCAGTCGTAACTTTTTTTTTACCTAACTACGGGGAAGCCACATGCATGTATGTATGTTTGTTCCACTGTAGCACCTAAACTACTGAATAAACTAATGTATTACAATGAATGACGTATTAATTAGATTAGAATTAGATTCGTAATTATGGCCCGGTAACATCAGCTAATATATAATTACATAAGCTATAATTTTCTTAATCGTGTGATAGATTTTACTTCATCTTGCTGAAAACGCAAAATGTTCAGTAACTTTTGTTGTTGTGTGTAACCTTATTGTCATAGTAACAGGGTGTTTAAATGTTTTCTGGGATTATCGGCTATTCTACAATGTGCGAGAGTCTATTCTACCTTCTTTATATTATAATATGAACATCAGTCTATGGTATTTGTTTTTATCTGTGTTAATTACATTTTAATAGCACATTTTGACGTAAGTAGTCACTAGTAACCTATAACATAATGTAACATTATAGATAAATTTATGGTGCTCGTTGCGAAGTCACTATCATAAATATTAAAAAATTAAAATTATCCACATGGATTATCACAAAATTTTAATGGTTAACTAATAATTAGGGACTAACCTAAATTAGACTTGGTTTCGACGATATCTCAAAACTTTTTACATGAAAAATACTTGGCTCTTTTCCATTTAGGTAATGGTGTTTGTGGGATCTCATTTCTTTTTGTAGATAGGTTAGGCCTATTTTGATTAATCACTACATATTGTAAAACAAAATCCTTCGTCGCTTTTTTCTGTTTGCGACAAACTCAAAAATTACTCCACAAATTTCCATACGGTTTTTACCAATAGCTAGAGTAATTTTTGAGGAAGGCTTAAGTGTATAATTTATTAAGTTTTTTTTTTCGCTGGTGAAGCCGTGAGCAAAAGCTTGTTTGTTGTATTCAGCATATTTTAGTTTTCACATGATAATAATATTATAGTTGTAAGTCTATAATATACTTGTTTTTATATCTCTTTCATAAATAAAACGATTAATGGCCGCTCGTGGCCAACACTAGAAAAGATACAAGTGCGCTCCCGGTTTTTAGCACCAACTGCACCTTGGGCCACCGATACTCTCTTCATGGGGCGAAACACAACGCATTTGGGGTTTGAAAAACCGTGACCGCATTTATAACTCCACTGGTGACGCGGATGTCTATGAGGGGTGGTAATCGTTTTAATATTATTATGGAGCATACCTGGAAACGAGCAAATCGATCGTATGATGGTAAGAAATTGTAATAATTTCTTGCTATCAGTGGTTGGTGGTTCCACAATAACGGCCCGATTCAATAACCTATCTGCCAATAACTATTTGTTACAAACGTCAAATTCGTATCGCGAAAAACCGGCAAATGATTGAATCACGACGTTTTTAACACATAGTTATTGGTTATTGAAACCGGCCGTTAAGGATCGGGAACGTACTGGTAACTAATCTGGTGTTTCAGATGTCTAAGTGTGCAAACGGATCACCTTAAGGCAATCCGTTTGCTTGTTTCCAGATCTATTGCACGATTAAAGCGATTACCGTCACTCATGAACATCTGCAACACCAGAGGACTTACAGGTGCGTTCGCGATCATTAAAACCACCAACCTCTGGTAGTAAGAAGTTATAACAATTTCTAAACATCAGGCGATCGTTTTGCTCGTGTCCATTGTTTCCAGATATATACCATAATTAAAACGATTATCGCCGCTCATGGACATCCGCAACACCAGAGGAGTTACTAGTGCGTTTCCGATCTTTAAAACCCACTTTATACCACTATCCATATATTTCAAAATCGCGTTTTTTGCCGCTTAATATCTCCTAAACTTTGCACTAGATTTTTTTTTAATTTAAAAAAACTAGCTTGTGCCGCTAATGACTTCTGCCCGACAGAAATTCAGACCGCTAGCTTTATTACAAACGAAAATATGGGGGCACGAAAAAGCCGCGAAATGCCACAAGAAAAGATAGTTACGGCCGCTTAAAGACTAAGACTTGGCGATAGCGCTGCCGCGCTATCATATTAATAGGTAAAATAAATGTTTAAGTACAGTTTTACAAGAATTGTGATTACGGATGAGTGTCAAATTTGGCGCAGTTAAAGTTTGTGTGGAGGAAGGTGTGGCGAAAGGTGTGGCGAAAGCTAATATAGAAAAAATATGCTTAGAAATACATTAAATTAATAAAAATAACAACAACACAACACTACCTCACGCCTCACTCACACTACGTTTATATTATAATAGTAGATGTGGTTTGATACATTGTCAATCTTTCTTTCACATTCCATAGACAATAATATATAAAGATATTTAATGTGTATCTAAGGAGGAAAAGAACCCTCAAAACATTATTTTTTTTTATATAACTAACTTTTGCCCGCGTCTCCGGCCGCGTAAATACAGTATCCCAAGGTAACACTCTATTTTTCGGGATAAATAGTAGCATATGTTTTAATACGGAGCCAAAACTACCATGATACCAAATTTCATAACAATCCGTTCAGTAGTTTTTACGTGAAAGGGTAACAAACTTTCAAATGTATAATAATAGGTCTTTACCTATGAAATTGCCGTTCTGCAGTACTGGCAATTTTAAATCAATATAATTTTTGTTTGGCTAAGAATTCTAATTTCAAATTAATTTTATTTTAAAAACATGGAATTCTTTTTCTAAAAGTAGTCATTTGTTTATTGATTGGTGTTACATTTTCATCGCATTTCAATCTTTTTCGTCATCATGGATACGTTAAAAATTCGAGTGATTATGGAATATGAGTACCGTCGTGGCAGCAACACGGCACAAGCGGCACGCAACATCAACGACGTTTACGGAGCTAACACTACAAACTAACGCACCACCTGTTATTGGTTTGCTCGCTTCCGTTCTGGAAATTTTGACCTGAAAAATGAACCTCGTGATCGTCCGAAGCCTTTGGTCGACAATGACGAATTAAAGGCTATTGTGGAAGCTGATGATACACAATCTACGGCTGAATTAGCAACAGCTTTCAACGTTAGCTTCAAAACAATATTAGTCCATTTGCGTCAAATTTGCAAGGTAAAAAAGCTTGACAAATGGGTGCCCAACGAACTTAATGATCGCCAGCGCGAAGTACGCGTCGAGACGTGCCTTGCACTGCTCAACAGACACACAAATGAAGGAATTTTGAACCGCATTGTTACCTGCGATGAAAAATGGATTCTGTTTCATAGCCGCAAGAGCTCAGCAAGTTGGTTGGATCCTGGTTCAGCATCTAAACAAAGCCCTAAACGAAAACTTACCCCTAGAAAAGTGATGGTCACTGTTTGGTGGTCTAGCGCCAGTGTGATTCATCACAGCTTCTTACCAAACGGGGTGAGCATTACTGCAGATGTGTACTGTGACGAACTGAACACAATGCATTGGTCAATCTCTCGTCTCCGCTACTGCTGCAGTAACGCCCGACCTCATACTGCACAGCTGACGGTCTCCAAGTTGCAAGAACTGGGGTTGGAAGCTCTCTATCATCCGCCCTACTCACCAGACCTTGCGCCTGCAGACTACTACTTTTTCCAGAATTTGGATAACTTTTTGGCGGGAAAAAATTCAATATCCTTGAGGCAGTACAAAATGCCTTTGAAGAATTTGTTGCCTCCCGTCCAGCTGATTTCTTTAAGAAGGGCATCAATAAACTGCCACTGCGTTGGCAAAGATGCATTGATTGCATGGATGATTACTTCGATTAATACAAATAAAAAATACATTAAAAAAAATCGTTTAATTTTTTCATACAAAACGGCAATTTCATAGGTAAAGAGATAATACTAGTAGGATGAATTATGCTCGAATTTCGACCACAGGATGACCTCTAGTAATTCTTAATGTTTCTGAAGTTATCCTAGTGTTAAGTCAGTTACTTAATTATTAGTAACATTTTATTTGTAGGTGGTCTTGTGATTTTGAAGAGATAATTTACAGTTACAAATTACAAATCTGGTAACATCTGGAAAAATTGTTTTAAGATCCGGCTACTCGATAAAGAACTGGATTTATTTACTTCACTTTAAAAAAAAAATAACACTTCGACAAATATAAGATTTAAATGTCTTCATAATATAATTTTATCTATTTTCATTTGACACATCTTATATACGAATTATTTTCAAGCAAAAACTTCTGATCAGATTTGGATAAAATTTGGTATGGTAGTAGTTTCGACTCTGGAGTATACATAGGCTAATTTCCCGAAAAAGTGCAGTGCTCCCGTTGGATACTGTATTTACCCGGGCGGAGCCGCGGGAAAAAGCTAGTTAGATAACAAGATTTTGCCCGATTTTTATAGATATAGAACAGAGGTAATAGATGTAGATCACTCAGAATCTAAATATAACGGTTTTGTCTCCACGTAACGCCTTAACATGATGTATCGACTATCGTTTCAAAATGAATCCATATTTTACAAACGTGTTTCCACATCTCCAACTTACCTTCATGAAATTTATTGCTCAACCACCTAACCCAATAAGCGTAACACATTAATAATCTTGTAATATCAAGATATGTAGGTATATCAGATATATAAATTGCAATATTTAAGCACTGAATATATCATTCAAGTCTTAAAACGAGATTAGTAAATGTTAATTTAGTACCTAGACCTAAGGATTAGAGTAATGAAGTAATAAATAGACAGACAGTCTCATAACAACTATAATAATAATAATATCTATGGACGCTGTGTAACCACGTCAGCCCGGTCCCGTGGTAAGTATCCGAAGAACTTGTGTTACGGGTACCAGACAACGGAAATATATTTAATAAATACTTTTTATACTATAATTTTATTTAAGATTTTTATTATATTATACACATATTTAATAAACATCCATGACGCAGGAACAAAGAAAACTTTTTGTTCCCTGGCGGGATTCGAACCTGCGGCCTCCTACTTGAGCGCCGATGCGCTAACTAGTGAGCCACAAAAATTACTATTTTTACCCGACTACGGCGAAGCCAAAAGGAAGGGTAATGTTTTTGCAGTCTATGTATGTATGCATTTTTGTAGTTTAGGAGCTATAGTGGACGTAGCTTCTAAGCTACTGGTCTGATTTTAATAAATGATGTGTCAATAGATTCGTGTTAATAGCCCGGCTAACAAAGGCTATAATATAATTTACGCAGTCGGGTTATAGTTTTTCATAAAATTGTAGTTATTTTATCGCATGTTGCTACGATTAGTAAAATTAGAGGAAACTATAAATATAAGGTAAAGAACCTGCTCTATATATAATATATTTCTGAGTGACTAGATTTATCTCTATTTTTCTGTAGTATTTTTAGCTTTGGTTTTAAGGATAAAAATCACAGGCATCGAAAATTTCAAACTGGCGTTAGGGCGTCTAATACTGATATTCGAATTTGATAAGACTTGAAGAGCCTTCTACTCGAGTTCTAATTCTTTGGTCTAGTCGGAAACACGCTATCTGTCTGTCAAACCTTTATCAACCAGAGATTAAATAATTGTGATACTACCTTTTTGTGTTATGTAAGGTCTCCAATGCAAGACCAGTTTAACATATCTAGACATTTGAATTAAATATGGAACACGACTCAACTAAAACACTCAAATAGTTTCGAAGAGTATATTTCCTCATGTATGAAAAAATAATAATTAAAATACATTTTTGTTTTATATAAAAAAAAATATATTACACAATTTTTACGAGTTCTTATTTACTCCTTTGAACAAGCTAGATAACCAATTTCTAACAATCTTTGAATAATTAAAATTCAAAAAATATAACCCGACAATGTACGCAAAATATTTAGCATAATTAATAAGTTACCCAAACCAATATTACTAATTTATTGATACCTCATTAATTAAAATCGAATCAGTAGCTTAGGCTCTACGATGGAACAAACATACATACTTAGACTGCCAAAATCCTTTTGGTTTCGCCGTAGTAGAGTAAAAAGGACCTGAGAAGAAAATTCATATTAGATAAATCCTTTTCAGTTAAATATATTTAAACGCAAGCACTTATAACTATAATAATAGAACAGTAGCATATAATAATAGAACAGCAGCTGTTAGTCTGTCGCTGGGCGTTGCATTATCAGAAGCGGCGTCACCGTAGAAGTAAAAGGTTTCCTGGTATGCGACGACGTGATACCAGAGCTGAAGAGCTGTAGTTTCTGAGACAAGGAAATTCTTGAGTGTATCGCACATTTGTGAACACTAGAAATTGAAAAAAAAAATTAAAAGCTTACATATAATATAACACAAAATAACTCGGGTTCTATAACAATTTATTGGGTTTTACGTGGGTAATTTACTGTAAAATTATTTTTCCACATTTCAAAATAAATGTTAATTTCTTAGCTAATAAGGCATATAACTTTATGATCTATATTGAAAATGTTTTACATGTCTAAAATTCATTGAATACAAAGAAAAAGGAAATGTCCTACATAGTTCTGAGGAAAACAAGGTTCTTGTAGAATACAGATAAAAAATAAAAGAGAAATAGAACAAACTGGAAACAAATTTGTTTTATACGACCAACATTCTCTGTATCAGGGCTCCGACAGATATAAATCATGGTTCTCTTTCACACTTGAAAACGAATGGGGAACCATTTTGATGTCAGGTGGAGCCAATTAATCGCCATTTTATCACTCCAATGAATCTTGTAACTTTTAATGTTATACTATTAACTTGGTGACGTTGTTTTATTTTTAAAGTAGCTTGTATTTATGTTTTGAAAACAGAGCTTTTCTGAGTTGCAGCATTAAAAAAGCAAAGAGCTAGGAAACATGACATATGATTAGGAACAAGCATAAGGGGGCAAACAAACAAGCATCAACTAAGATAACATTATCTTCAGATGTTTCAGATGTTTCGTGATTAAAATATGATAAAAGAAATATATAAATAAAGAGGTATCGGTGGCTGTCGTAGACTTACAAAAGAAGTATGGTTCAAATTAATTCAATGTGTTATAAAAGAAAAGAATAATGAATATTTTAAACATAAAGGGAAACTAGCAGCAGTAGAACATCAAAAGGCTAGTCAGAAACAAAATAAACAAAATAATAATGCTTCTTTAATGTTTCACAAAAGTCGAAACATAAAAGTGAAATAAGCCGCCGGCAGAACCCTAGCATTATCTACCGCCATATTTTTAAGTAAATTACAAATAGGTACGAAGCACAGTACCATCAGTTGCCGTGCGTGCTATCGCGACGGGGGGATCGCGAACGTTCAGTGTGCTTACAGATTAAAACAAATTGTACAAGCCGTAGAGTACAGGATTCAGTATGACTGATGGAAAATAGTTTTTGTCTTGAACATTATATAACACTTTTATTAATTTTCATGACAGCTTTGTGAGTTCTAATTTCATTGTCAACTACGAATTATTTCAATCTCTTCTCAAACTATGCTATAGTAATCAACCTCTTGCCTTTATGTATGGTAAATTTAATATTTCTGTTGTGTATTTTTACCCGACTGGGTTATGTTTTTCGCACTTATCTTGTATATTTGTTTGTAAATTCCTTTATTCCTTATGCACGTATCTTTCAAACGGCTGAATGGATTTCGACAATTAAGGTATCGTTAGATTTTTCTCAAAACCCCAAGTGTCCTTAGATAGCTAGTACAAAGAAAAAAATACAAAAATTGTAAGTAGTTCAATAATTTTTATTTACCAAAACTGTCGAGTAGGGTCTCAAAATAAAGAAAATTAAAAGGAGATTTCAAAAATGTACAAAATATGTCATGTATTTAAATTTAATCAGGAATAATTACAACCATTTTATTAATGCTTACAAACAGCTTTTAGCTTTAAATCACTGTGTGTTGGATAAACTAAAAATTCTAAAATAAATAATTAAAGAAATAAAAAAAAACCCGACTGCAAAAAAAGACAGATACCTAAGCAACGCACTAGCTAAAAGCCTAAGTGCAATAATTGACATTATGTTTGGTAGCAGACGGGATGCATTTGTAAATTATAAATGTAACAAAAATAAATGGGTCCCGCCTGCTACCAAACATAACGTCAATTATTTCTCTTAGGCTTTCAGCTCATAGTGTAGTCTATTTTCTCAATACTGTTTCGGTCTTTTTAGTGCGTTGCTTAGGTATGTGTCTTTTTTGCAGTCGGGATTTTTAAATTCTTTAGCTACCAAATCTGTGCTTTCGTGTACTTCTTCAGCCGGTATTACTCGTATCTACCATTTATTAAAAATCAAATAATATGAATGGTCGAGGCCCTTAACTAATTTAAGTTAACTTACCACGATTGTAATAATTGTGACCTACAATTATTACAATCGTGATTACGTTAATAGTATTAAATATGTCATCGTTGGTCTATACTATATAAGGAGGAAATATTTGTTTGTTTATTTGTTTGTTTCCAATGAATAGGTTCCGAAGCTACTGAACCGATCGCGAGCTAATAGGTACTATACAAAGACAAAATTTTATTCATTTCTAAATTTTTTACTCTGCGACTATATTTCTGACTGGAGTCACCGGTACACGTAGTGTGTACGACGAGGCAGCGGAAATAAATTTTTTCTTCTAGTTTCCCCATCGCATTTACTGACTTTCCTGGCCGTCGCTTTTTCCATTTCGACGGCGCGGATGGTAACGTCTTTTCAAGTGTTCTTCAAGACGTGTTAGTGTGATAATGATTTCACTTTCGCATCACGCTAATGCGTCTCGGCAAATAAAATAGGTACATTAGTGTCACCTCATTACTTTACACATTAAGCTTTTTCTCTTTTTCTTGATAAAAACTAGAAACAGCCTACATTGCGTTAATGCAACAAACATTTCGATAAAGAAGGCAATTTAATTTTTCTACAAAATGTTGAGGTTTGAAAAAATTAAGTGCAGTTACATTTTTTTCAACTAGCCCAAAGGTCGAGTGAATGAGGCAACTATTTTATAAACTCCAACATATTACAATAGGAAACTTGTTATGTAATTTTTACATAACGTTTACTAACCGATAACAATAAATATTGTGATGATCACAAAAATATTCACGACCATTTTGTATTTAAATTCGTCCCTTACAAAAACACATAAAAATTCATAAGGAGTTTTCTCTCGCATCGCAACAAAAATCAAATGCGACCGCTTTCCCCGATCTGTTTGTTTGGCTTGTTTAGTTTGAGGCGAACCAGCCGCTCGACGCTCGTATGATCAACAGAACGCCGGGTGGTCTTTATCATTTTAATGTACACACTCAACCAAAACATTAAATGCTAAAATACAGAATCAACAGCGTTGTACAAATATTGTAAACGAACAAAGGCTGTTTTATTCATGAATGCCAATATTAGGCGAAGGCTTACAGTTCACATTGTAAATGTTTACAACTATGCTCCTTTTATGTTTGATATTAGTTTTTACGTTGAACTTTAATTGATATGTCGATTAGAACAATTGTTCAAGCTGTTTTTCATGTACACATCAATTATTTTCGTACATCCAAAACATATAAATGTCCTACTAATATTGTAAATGTGAATGTTTGTGAGAATTGATGTATGGATGGATCTCTTTCACGCAAAAACTACTGAACGGATTTGGATGAAATTTGGTATGGTTGTGTTTGTTATGTTATGTTGTATTTGTTTTTTTATACACTAAATAATAGCTTGTGTTCTGGATTACAACATAGACTATTTTTCCCCCGAAAAATTGCAGTGTTCCCGTGGGATACTGTATTTACGCGCGGCAAGCGCCGCGGGCAACAGCCAGTATAGTATAAAACAAGCGTAAGAAATCTATGAAGGGAGAATAATAATTTATTCGTTAGTTGTCTTCTTTACAGTCTGATGTTTTTGCGATGATGTATGTTAAATAAAATTTGTATTTGTTATGCATGAGCTTAGTTTAATTTATAACAACATGAGGTTCAATGCCAGTGTCCAGCTTACTTCATAACCTATCAAAGGTTACGAAGTAAGCTCCATCCTTCTATCCCATGTTGACTCGACGCATAAATTTTGGACTAATATATTAGATTCCTGGTTAGTGGTTACCATAGGTACCTGGTACATGCTGTAATCCTGAATCAATAAGCTTCCATGCAATAACAAGGCAAATTTCAACAGAATTTTCAGGACCAAAAGATAAATACCAACATTCATTGTGATAAAATCATGTATTTCTTTCGTCTAAAGTATTTATTTCTATTAAGAATTGTATAAAACTATTTTTTTTTCCTGATGCTTTATAGCTTGTTTAATTATTAAAGTAGATGTTGATTTTTAAGTTGGAACTTTAGGTTCTTTTGCCTTTTAGATATTAAAAAAAAACATGTATTGTGTGTTATTTTATAAACTTAATGTATTTCTACGCATTATTTAAAAAAATAGCTTTCTGCACACCTTCCTCCACATAAACTTTAATTGTGCCAAATATAATACTCCACCGTTCACACGAGTCTCGTAAAACTGTACAGAAAGTTTTTGCTTCACGTATTATTATAATATTTATGAATTTGTTTCATCATTGATCACGCGTCACATTTGGGTTGAGTGTTTGACAAACTTGACTCCGCATATCTCTTTGACATAACTCATCAAATGCAGATGCGACAGATCAAATAAATTACAAACTTAACGAGGTTTGATAAATATTTATATGAATCCATTTGGTTATTTTACCAACACTTAGGCGTAATGGCGCATGCTGGGTGTTTGCGTTGGTTTTACGGTCAAAATGTAAGCGCGATAGGCGTGTTTAGGCACCTAACGGGAAATTTAGTAATGACCATCTAAAATATGTATATAAATAGCCATGAACGTGTCCAATATTGTGCAATCATATAACAAATACAAAATTAAATAACTGTAAATACAAATGTTTATTCAGCTGATGGTAAGAAAGGATGATAAGTGTTGGTAGATGGTAAGAAAGGATGATAGGTGTTGGTAGATAGTAAGAAAGGATGATAGATGTTGGTAGATGGTAAGAAAGGATGATAGGTTTTGGTAGATGGTAAGAAAGGATGATAGGTGTTGGTAGATGGTAAGAAAGGATGATAGATGTTGGTAGATGGTAAGAAAGGATGATATGTGTTGGTAGATGGTAAAAAAGGATATAGGTGTTGGTAGATGGTAAGAAAGGATGATAGGTGTTGGTAAATGGTAAGAAGGGATGATGAGTGTTGGTAGATGGTAAGAAAGGTTGATAGGTATCGGTAGATGGTAAGAAAGGATGATAGGTGTTGGTAGATTTTGTATGGTAGGTTCTCTCTTATTTTCAGTACCTACATATTGATATAGGATTTAAAAAAGTACAAAACATATTTTATAATAATCTTACAAGTGCCAATGAGATTGCAGTAACAAATTAAGTTTAAAGTATGACGTATTTATTAAACATTGTTTCAAATAAATTGAACATGACTTTTTTATTACAATGACATGCATAAATCGAACACGATTCTGCTCTTAAATTCTTCAATTATTTTTGGGATTAATAAAGACATTAATCATATTATGTAATAAGGTTCATAATTGTATGAAATATCATTGCATGCAATTAAGGCAGGTGTAGAGGTTCCGTCGGTGTCTCAGACGCGGTACCCCGCTGAGTAAAGCCTTACCTGATAACTCTTTGATGCAGTATTATTGATGCATTGTTGATTATGTCCATAATAAAAGTATTAAAAGCTAAATAAAGAATAAAAGAAGAAAGAATAAAGAATAAAGAATTTGTTTGGAAAAATGTTTTTTTAGTTATTTTTATGATGATAAGAATGATATTTGAATGACAAAATTAGTTAAAATCTAGAAAAGACGGATAGATGAAAAGAGTGTTACTAGTAACACACTTACGTATCATAATATAATCTTAAGTTATATTTTAATAATAACTTAACTAACCTAGTCAGTAAATATAGATTCTGTGATTCTCTAAGAAACAAAAGGTCAATATAAGGTAAAATAAACGGTAGCCACTGAATAACGAATACGCCACCGCGCTAGACATTTCTTTAATTTTCCTTCATTACCCCATCTTAGACGTTATATCAATAATTTATCGTGGAACTAAAAAAAGCACTCCCGTCGAAGTTAATTAAAATGTCCCGGAAAGGACGTCCATTACCAGGGATGAAAAAGCGATTTCCCTCAAAGAGGGTTTTAAAGGAATCGACGAGTTCCGAGTCTATTTTAGTGAGGGTCCTTTTTAACTAGCTCTTTATGGTGTCGATACATTTTCCTTTATTTTTTACTGAATCCCTGTTTTATTTTTAAGGGGATTTGCCTTTTTGTTTACAACGTATTTCGTATTTATTTTTATATTTATTTACGTCGTCTATTGTAGAAAAAAAAAAGTATAATATAAGCGTGTATTTCCTTTGCTGGCACTTTATTACGGATCATACAATTTTACTCTTTATTAAAATAGGTTATGTAGGCGTCGATCACTATAAAACGATAACTTCCTTTATGATAGGTATTTTAATTTAAGAGTAATTTGTGGCTTCCTAGTTTAGTTATGATATATACAATTTATGCGTTTTGTATCAAAAGGGACGCAAATTTAACTCATTAATGTTAAACAGCGGATCGCCCTTGGGATTTGAAAATTATGTGAAGGGTTCAGAACCTTACTAATGCGAGTTGTAAGCGGAGGTCAGTCGTTTAGCGGCTTAGCCCAACATTACTTACGGAAAATGTTAGTTTTAACCAGTAGCAATAACGTATGGCTTATTCATAAACAAGCACTTAATAGACTAGCTTTTGCCCGCGGCTCGCGGCCGCGGCGGTATATATACGCGGGTATATATACAGTATATATACAGTATCCCACGGGAACACTGTACTTTTTCGGGGCAAAATGTAGGCCATTTTGCCCCGAATGTTAATCCAGAGCTTAAACTTCTGCCATACCAAATTTCATAAAAATTCGGTTAGTAGTTTTTGCAAGAAAGAGTAATAATCATACATTCATCCATCCGTAGATCCATCCTCACAAACTGACACATTTTTAATACAGTAAAATTTAGAAGTTGGATATAAATATCCTAACCAAAAGTAATATGAGGCGACTTTGCAATGAATAGCAAGAAATAATAAAGCTAAAAAAGATATCATGCAAAACTTAATGGAATTAAATTGGAATTACAGTTGCATTTCGAAAGAACATGTTAAAATAGAATGCAAGTTTTATCTTAGGCTAATTAGTAAATGTAGTTTGGAGTATTTTTAATATCTGAAGTGCCAACGCGTATATTTATGGTACGCAAATATAGTACACAAAAATACATAATACATAATAGTCTTATATCAAAAATAGATATAGCGTAATCAGTATTCGATTCTCGTTCCAATGACAAACAATGTCACCTTAAATTTTGACCAGATTACTAAGATACTTCAATTCTATTCATGAACGCGCGGCCCTACTTCGCAGCGGGCGCGTTACCTTCAAAGCCCGTGAGTTGTACGGCAGTGTGAGGTGTCCATGCGTATTGCGAGTTGTCAGGAAATGTTATTCATATTATTTTTTTGTAAATTACGCAATTTTTTAGATAAGCATAATGTCATTATTATAGTCTGATGTCGGGTTAAATATTTAATTCGGATAAAAATACAAGCTGTATAGTTTGGACACAAGTTACTAGATAACACTTTTTAAGTACAAGGCAGGTATGGAATATTGGTCAAAGCAAACTCAACCCTCGAGTAAGGTAATTTAGCTAAACGACCACTTTGTAGCGGACAGTCAAGGTTAACAGTAGAACAAACAGTAGTAATTGTCATAAATGATCTATTGTGAGAGGTCAACGTGCTAGCTAAGCTTATTATAGTCATCCGGTCGCCACATGCGACAGTGTAAGTAATATTCAAGATAAAATAGGCCATAACTCAAATTACGATAAAATTATTGCTAGTTGAATATAAGTATTTTAAATAAAAACGTACTACGAGGCTGTTCATTTGGTCTTGTCTTATTTTTCCTTTGTAATTTTAAAGTAATTAACTTTTTATTAGTGCAGTTTACAGACATTGAACATTAATGATATCTGGATTAAAATTCGGTGTAAGCATGACAGTCTGGGGTTTGCTACTCATTAAAATTCAAACATAAGCCCAGTCTGTTGGACTGAAAGGCCCCGATCTCGCTTTCAATATAAAAGCTGTCCGTAAAATTATTTGTGGTTTTCTGTCTGGTGCTTGTGAAAGTATTTATATTTTCAATACCCTTGAAATCGTTGATATTAATTTGGTCAATATAAAGACGTAAAATAAAACCTCAACCAGAATGAAAACATTGTTTGTGATATTCTATATTAATGGAAAACTATAAATAAATGATGATGATGATCCCACATGAAAGTAGCCAGGTATCTCAAGTAGATCAATTGAAAATAGCGATAACTTTTCAATTACCTTTTGGTTAGTTAGCTCGAGCTCGGCTCGTTTTTACACACATTTGAGCATAAAATAGCTTCGGCCAAAATTAAGGACACATTTTAGAGATCAGTGCATGGCAATTAAAAATGTTTCAGTAACCTTAAAATTGTTTTCAAATTACTAGTTACTTGTATTTGAAAAACCCTTTAGTTAAATTGTGTTTTTCGTGCAATGAAATTTTGGATTATTGATGATCAAAGATGGAAACATTCCACTAGATAAGGAGGAAAAAATCATATTTTAAATAATAATAGGATAAATTGCCTTCTAGGTATAATATGTACGGAGATAAAAGAAAAAATCGTATTGTATACAATATACATATTGTTGTTTTAGAAAAAAAAACTTAATTTGCAGGGAAAGACGCGGACATGGTGTAATTTTGTGTTGTTATAATAAAGTTTTTAAAACCGTCCATACTTTAAAATTCTAGGAACTACAAAATATTTTGTTGCTCGTTAGTTTCCTGCAAAGAGCGAAAGAAAACTGGACTCAAGAATAAGCCGCAGTAACTTTGTACATAATTAAATTTAGCTAAGAAATCTTGACTTCGTTATCTTCCCACTTACTGTTCAAAAATGTAGTTCATGTTTCTTTAAATAGAACTATGTTAATTTTCCTAACTTAAATATTGTTTCGGTCTTTTATCAGGTAACATTATTACAATATTGGACTAGCTTAAAGTTACTACATAGGTACCTCTTACTCCTTTCTTGGATTCATCATTCTTATCTCCTTCTTTTTGTAGAGCTTTGTCAATATTATGAAATTATATTTAATTTCCTATATTATAAAGTAAAGAACTAATCCCATATCCTTACTAATATTATAAATGTGTATGTGAGTTTGTTTGTTTGGTTTTTACGCTTTCACGTACCACTAATCGGTTATGTAGTTACGTGAAAGCGTAACAACCAAAGGAAAGAACTCGCAAACATCATGAAATTTGGCACAGATATAAATAGAGCACGGAAAAGGTAAAGCTACTTTTTATCGCGAACAAATGTACGGTTCCCTGGGATACTGTATTTACGATTTTACGTAAAAGTACTTAACCAATCATGCTGATACTGAGCACAGATATAGAGTAGACCACGAGGAAGGACATAGGTTACTTTTTATCGCAGACAAATAAACTTTTCCTGTGAGATACGCATATAATTTCTTAGCTATTTGCATTTCCTATTCTCGAAATGTGGTAAAGCATTATTCATTTTATCATTACTTTAAGCTTCGTTTAAATCTAGTCGTCGCTACCGCAGTTATTATACAGTGGTCACATAATAAAACCTTGGCAACGCCGTAAAACTTACGTAGTAAAAATCCAACCTTATTTATAGTTCGGTTTGGCATGCAATTATACTTCAAATTATTGCTCGGCTTAAATAGCGGCAAGTCATTACTGTGGAGTATTGGGAAATTGTATCAGAATATGAAAGAGCAATTTATTTATAGTTTTTTTTTTCATTATTTTATTAACAATGTTGCCGTTGGGGGCTTTTTAATGAGTTTTGCAGAGTATTGTCTTACCTACCTACTAAAAGGAAAAAGTTGACAAGGATTTCATTTTTACGTTCAACTTGATTGGAATTAATTATACATTTTTTACATTTGGAGAAGTATTTTAACGTTTACTGGTAGAGCTATGTAAAATACTCACATATATTTTGGAATGGTTAGAAATGCTTACCGAGCATAAATAGCGATAATAGGGAAACAGAATGGCCGGGAAAATTAAGTAAGGCTAAATTAAATTCCTCTTCGTTCTTTATTTAGGTCGGAAGTCGGAACTTACAGCGCTTAAATAACGCTCCGTTCCGAATTATACCGAAGATTTTCATCGGATTATGTCAGATCTAGGAAATGAACAACCACAAACAAAGATGGAAATTAAAATTCTTTGGTAATTAGAAGAAAATAATAGGTAAGGTTAGTTAGTTCTTATTAATATTTCATAGGTTTAACCGTATATAATTAAACGAAGCAATTTAAAGGTGAACGAATTAAGCGAACTATAAATAAGCATGTCCAATCAGCTTATCGGCCGTTAAATAAAACAAGATTAAAACTTTACAAATGAGCCGAGTGAAATTATTTTTATTTCCCTCTCAATTAGAGCTAGTCCCGACTCCCGACAGTGTCAGTGTTATTTAAATTTAGTAGACCAATTAGAGTCGCCATCATCGTCAATGGTACCGTGTCGGCGCATCCCTTATTAGGAGTTCTATAATTAAAATGTATGGCCTCGTATGCTACAATACCTGGTTCACACTCTTTCATAAATTCAACGGATAACGTTTCATGTTAATGTAACTAATACGTAGTTTTGGAAGGCTTATGGCTCCCATCACGTTAACGGTGTGAACGTTCGTCGTTATTTTGATGAAGCTAATAAAGCGACACATTGTGAGTGGAACTATTTTATCGGAGGTCTAATTTTAGTTTTAATTTTCCCAACGTTTTAGATACTCTATTTTACTAACCGGGGTCGCTTAACGACAATTGCTAATCCAAGGCTAGTTTACTTTTAGGTACAATAGGCTAGTTTCGTCTATCAAAATCAAATGATATATATTCGTTATTTATATAGTTTCCATCATAATAAATACGAATACAACACTATTTTCTTATATAAATATGCGATTTATTTATAATTTAGAAAATAAAACTATATTTTTATTATCTGTATGTCACGTGACCTAAAACGCCAACCGCCATATTTTTCTTGTAAGTGACGTCATAAGAACATAATCAAGTCGAATAAACAACAGCGAAAGCTAAATCTAAAGTTCATGCACTACACACGCGCATATGACATTTATTTGCTTCTGTTCTTATGACGTCACGATAATGGTGGCTGTCGTTTTGGCGCAAACATTTATCGTTTAAATTTTAAACATTTTTTCTTTGCATAAAGAGATATTATTTCCAGAAAATAAAAATACTAGTTGTCTATCGAATCGATACAAACATATATTTGAATAAAATGTAGAATAGCCTATATATATTTCCCAAATAACCATTTCGACAGAGTGTAACTAACAACTATCGGAATTGAATTATAGAAATGAAACTGTAAATGCAAAGATTTCAAAACTAAAGATAGGCTATGATGTGAGTTTTACAGAACAAATCTTCATACAAGAAAAAGTTACGTCATCTTGATTTCACCATACCTCAAATGTCAAAATGGCCCGAAACAACCCCAAAAGGGGTCATTTAAGTGGGGACAGTATTTTCCTCAAGATACCTCGTCTATAATATATAGATCTATGTGTAAGTATGCTAAATGTAAGACGGGAAATTGTAAATATAATCCATATAAAACGGCAAAGTTAAGCGCAATAATGCGGCGATATAAAGGAGAAATAAACAATAATTCATCCAAGATATCGCGGTAAAGCTTTGTTTGCAGAAACACATATCTCATAAAGTTAGTTGGAACGTCTCCCTGGCATCTACAATGTAGCAGATTTTGGCATTCAAGGCGAGAACAATCTGGATAATAGAATGAACACTTTTTGCTGTTATGTGGAGTCTTAGGGCATCTCTGTGGCAGTTTTTGTTGGTTTATCGAGCGAAAACGCTCTTGTTGAGTAAGAATGTCAACAAGATAGAAAATAATGTGTTTACGCTGCATAGGATCAACGAAAACAAAGTTGGAAGGTTATAATGTATTTACTATTTTATACAGAATAGCAAAACTGTGTGTGTACTGTACCGGGATCCCGTTTTTTCGCATATTTTTTGTGGCATAATTTAATGTGGCATACCTCAATAGGCATAATTTTGTTTGTCATAATAAATCTTTCTCATGATTGTTTTTTGGTATAACTCGTTAGGCATATTTTCTTTGTCATAACAATAGTTTGGCATAATTGTTTCTTGGCTTACTACCATAGTGTAATAATAGGTTAATCCAGTGTGAAATAACGTTTGTGTAGTTTTGGGGTAGGTAAGCTTAGAACTTTTTATCGCGTTCAAAACGTCTTTAAATATTTTTATAACATTATGCATAAATATTTTTATGCTTTGTAAAAGTATGCTTAGATATCATTATGCGTAAATAAATGTATGATTAACAATAAGTATGCGTAATGATTATTATGCTTAAAGTGATTATGTCAAAAAAAATTATGCTTAAACAGTTATGCAAAATTAATAATATGCGTCTATCTATCTATTATTAGGACATATTAATAGGTGGAAAAATACCATCTACATTGTGATTGCTTATTCACGTTTACTATTATGTGTTACTAATATTGTATAATATACTATACTACCCACACTGTGAGTATTTTTTCACGTTTACTATAACGTGTTACTAATATTGTGTAAATAATGGTAGTTACGACGTTAGAGCGTTCTTCATACCCAGAGTTATACTTACAATGCGCTTTCAAAGTTTTGCACGAAAATCCACCTGAATCTGTTTGTTCATTGAAATCTGAAATCACTGCGCGCAATTTTACAGTTGCAACCGGTATTGGGTACGAATTTTTTACACTGTAATGTGGATCTTGATCAGAATATTTACGAATTGAAAGACACGACGAATATTTATTGTTTTAGGTATAGGTAATAGGTATTATTTTTGTACAAATACATTTTTGACAGCAATTATAATTTTCACTCATTTTCAATCAACTCATTGAATCCTTCATTGGTCACGAAATATATATTAATAAGAAAAATAATAATCAATTAAGATATTTCTCAATGCAGATTACAAACTATTTCATGCTTAATATTTTATTAATTAATTAAAGTATTTGTAATAACTTTAAAACTCATAGGGTAAACCGTATTAAGCTGCCAATTTAGCAGGCAGTTATGAGGAAAGTTTTGGGATTGTTCGCTTGATGCTGTCAGGGGTTGGATGTACGCCAGAATCAGACGCACTGCAGAGATCACTTCAGTTTGGAAGTAATGAAATGCCTTATGATGCACTGATGCACTAGCTTTTACCCGCAGGTCCGCCAGTTATATAGTATTCCACGGGACTAGTACTTTTTCGAGAAAAAGTAGCCTACGTGTTAATCCAGAGATGAAGCTACCTCCATACCAAATTTCAATAAAATGCGTTCAGTACTTTTTGGGTGAAAGAGTGCCTAACAAACATCCATCCTTCCTCACAAATTTTTACATTTATGATAGTAGTAGGAGTACGTGATCAGTTGCTTTAAGCTCAACGAGTCCAGCGCGAAAAAAAATTACAAAATGTGGTTGGTACATTTTAGTAGATACCAAAATTACAAAAGTGCAGTGAATACTATTCCTGGCATAGTGCTAAGTGTGAGTTTTTCTTTTCGCATTCGATCGTGAGCGCGTTTGGCGTTTACTTGGAATTTGTATGTGATTTGTACAGCGCCTACTAGTTGTAAACGCGACAATTACGTCAAATCACATACAAATTCCTAGTAAACGCCAAACGCGCTCACGATCGAATGCGAAAAGAAAAACTCACACATAGCACACTGTATCCTGAGTGCGAGTTTTTGTCACTACTCCCCGTGTAGTGAAAAGTTAACTACAATTTGTATGGTATCGAATCAACGCCCCTGTTGGCAAACAATGGTAACTAATTCGACGCCATACTTTGGTATTTGTTTCAATACCAAACTTCTTTACGGCGAGTAGTGACAAAACCTCGCACTCAGCACACTGATTCTAATTAATAAAAGTTGGGAAATTGATTGGTTTCAAAGAATTTAAAATGAAAATAATAATCTTTCCGTACAACAAGAGGTTATCACTAGATTTTACAATGTGAGTTTTTGGCACTACCCGAGATTCATACTGTAGATCGATTCTGCTAATTAAATATTACAATTATCAGTTTCGATGCAGTTTCGCCATGTTAAAATAGCAAAAGGGTATTATCATAAACGTAAAACGCGTTTTGATTGGTCCAAACTCCAAGTATCAGTTTATGATATCAAGACGATTAATTTATAATTCATTGAAAGTAAATTGAAAGTCTAAGTTAAATACGAGAATCAGGGTTCTCGCTACTCACTGGCTATTCAGGTAAACTCAAACAACCGTAAACAAAGATCCCTAATTTGCAGCAGAATAAACAGTAGTATTTACTATTTATCCACTGACAAAGCGTAATTCGTTAGCGCGAATATCATTTTCCATGTTTTTCTTTCCATTGTCGATGTAGACACAATAAGAGCAAGCCAGCTCGTTAATCGCGGAGTGCTCGGGTTCCGTAATTAACTTTCCAGGAAGAGATTTACGTGGAACTCTGGGTACAATTAAATTTGCATAGGAAATTGTATGTAGCTAAGAGTAAGTTAGCATGAAAATTGTATTCTTCGTGTGACGGGCATAGTATTATGGTTCGTTTAATTTTCTTTGTGTGTTATTTGGCGTGTGGATTCTGTCATTTCTATACGCGGAGGAGATTTTAAAAATGTATGCATGTTCTTCAATTTGTACAGAAAACACGTAGCACCATGAAAACGCTGATCCGTGCCAACCAGTGCGTTATTACATTAGCTTATATTATGACGTTCCTGAAGTATAATACTATGATAAAATCATCAGCATAATTTTCACCCAAGTCCTGAAACAACTAGCTAAACCTAACCTTTTAGGGCTCGGCTGTAGGATGAGTGTCTCACAGCTTAAACTAAGTCCCATGGTATTTTATAGTAAAATGATAAAAACGACTTATTACAAGAACGCAACTATATCTATAAGTACATAACATAACTATATTTTTTATAAAAACCTTAACCCGACTACGTAAATTATATAGGGATATTATTTCGAATCTTTTGACACCTCATTTATTTAAATCCGATCAGTAGTTTTGGAGCTAGCATGGAACAAATATTCATGCATAATACATACATAGACTGGCAAAATCATTATCCTTCCTTTTGGCTTCGTCGTAGTTGGGTAAAAATGATGTTTCAATGTATAAACCGTTCTCAACATTCAGTACTCTATTGTGATGCCGCGTGTGTTTAAAATTTCACAACACGGTTTGAAGATATTTTTCAAATTTTACGACGTTTTGTACGATGTATACGCCCTCGACTGACGGGTGAAAAGTTGGCATTTCCTTCGTATTCTTGTAGCGTCGATTTTCATATTGTCCATATTGTATTTTCAATGGATTGTAAAAGTAAGAATGTGGAGGTGTTTTATTGTGATCTTCGTATTGTTTTATTTCATTTCCGTCTAGACTTTAATATTTATGTCTTGTACTGTGACTACTGCGTAATGTGTCTACAATATTGTATTAGAGACTCCTGGTTTTAACCCTACATATAATTTATTTAACAATATTTTTAAATCGAAACTGTTATACAAAAATAAAAAAGGTAAAATCAGGAATGATACGAGTAATTTCTCTCTTTTCAGTGTTTTTCATTCTTTTCCTCTTTGTTCTGATGCTTTCCTTTATATGAACAGTTTTAGCTAATATTTAAACGAGTCAATCTTGTATATATAATATAATATAATAGTAATATGGAAAACGGCTGCAACTATTACCATGAAATTTAGTATGCAGAGAGTTTTGAGAGAAAAAAAATATTTTTATATTTTTTATATTATTTTTTATAATTATTAAAGGGTCTTATCCCTGGCGGCTGGGAAACTGCGCATTTTTAAGCTATATATGTTTTTTCTCTCGTCGTGCAACAATATATCAATAATTTCGACTCTATTATGTCAGTCCGATTGGCAGATTGGTATGCTTATGTATAATTTTTGCTTTGTCGAAAATTCGCAATGTGGTGGGTTCGAATTCCGATCAGACAAATATTTTTGTGATACTTTTTATTATTTAAATATATCAGAACTCCGAGCAGAACTTGGTTACCTTGGTACTTACAAGGCTTAAATGTATATGAAATTGTAAGGCTTTACATTGATCGATCGGGGGTTATCATATATTTACCATCTCATTTAAATGCGGGCACGTCCCGGCTCGTTAGACGAAACGGAGCTCAAACATTGCATACGGCGCCCTGACGAATTGTACACTTGATGAAATTTCATACATTTTGTACACATTTTATTTAAATTTAAAATGTATTTTAAATAACTTGGTACGTATTTTAAAATGTTTTTGAATTTCTTTATAAATATTACCCCATAGAAAATTTATGTTTGCGTAGCGTAGCGTATTGTGCTGTGCCCCATTACGATTTGAAAAAAGTGGGACTGACTTTAAATTTCTGACGCACATGGATTACTTCTTACCCGACTGCGCTAGAAGGAGGATTATGTTTTATGTATGTATGTTTCTTCGGCACGCTCTATGATAGCCTAAACGGCTTGTCGCATTTGAGTTTGAGAGGTATCATTAGGTATTTACTAATGGGTTCAGGGACAGCAACGTATTGGTGTCGACTCTGAGTTTTTTTGTATAGATTTTACCCGACTACGGCGAAGCCAAAAGGAAGAGTAAGGATTTTGTCAGTCTATGTATGTATGTATTTAAATATGTTTGTTCCTTCGTAACGTCTTAGCATCCCGGCACCATCGCGGGCATCCCGGCACCATCGCGGCGCTGTACGCTGACGATACAGCGTTCATCGCCAGCTCGCTCAACAGGGACCATGCAGTCAGAAAACTTCAGAGGACGCTGGACCTTCTCCCGGACTGGCTGAGCAAATGGAGACTATCCGTGAACACACGTAAGTCCCAGGCGCTCGCCGTCACTACGAGAACAGGTTTTCCGGCTCCTCTGAAGATCGGTGACGCCGAAATTCCATGGGGTAAGACGGCGAAATACCTAGGGGTCACCATCGACCGCCGCTTGTCCATGGTCGCCCAGTGCTCTGCGGCGGTGGCGAGGGCGAACTCAGCGGTAGCCCAGCTGCGTCCGGCCTACGCGTCCCCGCTGATCCCCCTGAGGATGCGCATCGCCCTCTACAAGACGTACGTACGGTCCCGCCTCACGTACGCGGCACCCGCGTGGCACCACCTGCTCTCTGCACCCCAGAAAGGGTTGTTGCAGAGGGCCCAAAACCGGGTGCTGCGCCGCATCGTGGACGCACCGTGGTACGTCCGCAATTCCACCATAGCGAGGGACCTCAGGGTGGAGAGCGTGGAGGCCTTTGTGGCCCAGCTCTCCGCGAAGCTGTTCGCGCGAGCGGATGCCTCGCGCCTGGTCGAGCTGACCGACCTGGCGCCGTGGCATGCCCGCCCGCCCGACCGCCACCGTCTGCCGAGAGATGCCGTCCCCCCCACGGAGGACCCTGCGGAGCCAAGCAGCCCGCCCCACCGCCCCCCCCCCCCCGAAGAGGAGGAGCCCTGACGCAATGACGCGTCACACCGAGCGCAATGATGCGCCCCGGCGCAACAGCGCCCCACTCACCGCGGGATTGTATCCCCCCACACCTTTCCCCTACGCCGGCAAACCAGACGCCGGTGTACGCCGTCACTTAATCACCTGGGGCCTGTCGGGGTGGCAGCCCTCTTGCCATCCCGTCGCCTCCTTGGTGCACCTTCCCCCCCGACATTAAAAGTCGGGAACCGGAAGCTTACCCTTTCCCCCTTTCCCCAGGTCGCTTGTTTCCGCGGTCCGGCAAACGCGGCGCGTGAGGGAGTGGACCCAAACACGCTTCCCGGCCCCCGGGTCGGGACCCCCACGCGCCGTTTGGAGCCGACCGTCGTTCTTGGTCGGGCCTGGATTGGCACTCGTCATTCCCTCGGATTTTGCGGTGCCCCCCCCATGGGTTTCCCCTGCGTTCTGCCGCGGGGGGTCTTCCCCTAAAACCGAGACTCATGCGCCCAGTACTCGTACTGGGTGCGTCTTCCCACCCCAATTAGAGGGGCTTAGCCCCTGGCATTGGTTCCCCGCCCAAGGCCCTTTTCAGGGGCCCGGCGCGCGAGGAGAAGTCTCCCTACTCCTCACGTAACGTCTTAGTCGTGAGAGTGTCACTGGTCCGGACATCAGCATTATTTGACACAGTCGGGTTTTTTTTTAAATAATTATGGTTATATTCTAACTGTATTTTAGATAAACGTAGTAAAGAGGGTTTGATTTATCTTGTATAAGAATGAAAATAGAAGCTCATTAACATAATTGGCAAAGCGACGCTAACTCAAGAAAAATTCAAGAAAAGTCGAAATTAAGTTTTTGTTAAGTCGAAATTAAGCCCCAAGGCAGCTAGAAAATACCCAATCTATGGTTTTAACGATGCTCATAAAAATACCACTTATAACCCACAGGTATACAAGCTAGAATTTATTTATAAGTAAAAAGACTATAAAGTTGGCGTGCAGAAACTTTTATGATTTTAAAACCAAGATTAAAGTGTTCATACGTTCGTAGACTGTTCGTTGCACCGGTGATTAAAATAAGGGAAGTTGTTATAAAGTTATGGTATAGAAAAATGTACATTTTTAAAGGAAAAAAATATTTGCCTCATTTAGGTATTTAAAAATAAAATAAATCGCGTGAAACTCAAAGAAATATAATTAAGTTTCTCTCTAACGACTCGCCAAAATTTATTTTGTATCTATAGAGACTGTTTATGATTTTAATGCATAAAACCAATTAAAATATGTAAATTTAACGGTATAGGTAGAATTAGAAAAAAATATTAATTTGTGATATTTTGGAAATAAAAATTATATTATTAGGTCATTACATATGAAATTGGCGTTAGGTAAAGGAGGAACATAAAGTCGACTTTCTTTTAAACGTAATATTAATTTATATGTAATATGTATATATATATATATATATATATATATATATTAATTTATTCATCAAAGTATATACCATTGCTATCTATGAACTTTTTCCATCTCATAGGTAGTTCAATAATTCCTTTACTATAAAAACCATTCGAACAGGAATCAATAAAATCTTTGAAGGCACTTTGGACTGCCCCGTCGGAGTTGAATTTTTTTCCCTAGCAAGAAGTTATCCAAAATTTCCAAAAAAATGGTAATGTGTTGGAGCAAGGTCCGGGGAGTACGGTGGATGTCTTATAGATTCCAATTGAAGCTCCTCTAATTTGGTAGCCGACTGTTATGCAGTGTGTGGTCTAGCGTTGTCCTGAAGCAGCAGTGGGCTAGAGCGAATGACCAACCTCGGTTGTTTAGCAGCTAGCTTTTCCATAATGATAAATAGCGGTATAAATTTGAAATTTGAATTCCTAACCAAAGAAGATATATTTGAGATCAAAGTAAGACAAAACGCCAATTTCATATGTAAGGACCTAATATCACAAAATCTAGATGTGACAAAAAATAATGGTCAACAGGAAAAGATTCAGAACATTAAAATCTTCAAATTTAAAACATAAATTTTAGAAGGAGGATATCGTTGTAGACCAGTGATATCGATCTGTATAATGTAGCCTAAATGATAGATACCTTTAGATAGATACCTTTTTCTCGTATGTAAATAACTGGGCTTACATTATCAGTTTTAAGAGGACAGGACGAGTTAAGTGTCCTCAAGTTCCTTTAAGCTCCCTAAGCGATGACATTTGACGCCTCGTCGCCTTCAATTTCAGCATTACCCACTTAATTTGCATAGAGCGAACTCACTGAAATATTATGTCCCAAAAGGGTCAGATCCTTTTAGCCGTTATTAAGATTTTAAATTTAATTTTGTCTCAAGTTTTACGTTTATTAAAATCGCGAACTTGTCCTAATAAAAATTAAAATAAAATAAATGATGATGATATTCAAGACGTAATTAATTTACAATTGGAGTCAAATTACTATTATTATATTAAAAAATAAAAATAAACTGCAGTCATTACCATACTACATAAAAGAAGACTTCCCACCAGAAATATTAAACAAACGTAAAGAACTACAAATCGAGCTTCAGAAGGTGAGAGACCTAGGAAAGAGGGCCATAATAAAGTATGATAAAGTTATCCTCCTGGATACAAAAAATAAACAAAATATAAAAGTCACCCAGGTACAGTCTAACGAAGAAAAAAATTCAAACAAGAAATGAAATATATCAGAATCACCAGAAACTCCAGGTGCCAACAGATTCAAAAAACAGCCAACAAAAATCAATAAAAACAATAGTCTAAACAACTACTTAATAAAAGACCAAAAAATGCCTTCCTATGGGTCGCTTTCTTCACAAACACTTGCACCAGAGCCTAGTCAAATAACAAACTAGCAATCAACGCGAGCCCCTCCCAACTACGATCTCCCATTACGGCTGGTCACCACGGGAGAATCAGACCGAAACCCTCAAGAGATAAAATTTCATCCAAAAAATCAAACTTATTCTTTGTAGCCACATACAACGTCAGAACTTTATCTTCACATACGCGCCTCCTAGAGCTTCTGAATGCATTCGAAAATACAAAATTCGACAATAATTGGTCTCTCTGAAACAAGACGTCTTGGTAACACAATACAGGAGTCGCAAGATATAATATTCTACTATATAGGCGAGACGCCAGGACTTTATGGAGTTGGATTTCTAGTAAAAAAGTCACTAAAAAATCATATAGATGGCTTTATTGGTCTTTCAGAGGGAGTGGCGCTTTTGAAACTGAATATAAATAATTACAAAATAAGTTTTATACAAGTATACGCGCCTACAGATGCGGCCCCCGACGAAGAATTAGAAGACTTTTATAACACCGTCGATAGAGCTTTAAAGCTTTCAGACGAGAAAGTTGTAATCATGGGCGACTTCAACGCCAAAATAGGTCAAACGTCGTGACGTTCCGGGGGACATCCCGTGGGATGATGGAGAGATTGTAAATAAATTTGGGTATGGAGAACGAAATCGCAAGGGAGAAAGATTATTGCAGTTTGCTCTCGAAAACAATATCTCCATTTTGAACACGTTCTTCAAAAAGAAAATTAAACAAAGGTGGACATGAAGATCACCGGACGGACATACCAGGAACGAACTCGACTACATCCTAACAAACCTACCAAAGATCGTTCAAGATGTACAAGTACTAAACCTACAGTTTCCATCGGATCACAGGTGCGTCAGATCTATATTTAATTTGAAACCTATTAGAAAAAATAGGAACAACTACCGAAGTTCTCAGAAAAATACATTAAAAAACATCGAAGAAGTTTCGAATTACCTAGATGCTCTGAAAAACCTTCAAAACCATCTTATCATCCAGTATGAAGCTGATACAGTTCAAATTTATTACAATAAAATAATCTCTGCTATCGAAAATAGCCTACAGACATCCACTACTCCTAGTACAAGCCCAAATAACAAAAATTGTAGCGCTATTACAGAGCGAACGAGAGCACTAATGGAGCGTAGGAGAGTCCTACAAAAAAACTAAACCCAAAACAAGGTCAATGAAGAACGAATTAAGAGCTCTTTACAAACTTATAAGTAAATATTTAAAACAAGACTACAGGGAACATCGAAAACTTACTATAGAGAGACACCTAAACTCTACACGCAGTTTAAAACGAGCTTTTAATGAATTAAGAACTCACAAGACATGGATAGAGGGTCTTCGCGATTCGGACAAGACAACATACAACAGAAAAGACATTCTCCAAATAGCAACAAATTTTTATAGAGCTCTGTATGATTCGACAGAATGCTACGAAAACTCTCAATCCGAACTCAAAGTTGCTGCTAATGACACCCATAAACCCAATAAAAGAAACTGAAATTATTAAATATATAAAACAGCTAAAACCAGACAAAAGTCCAGGGCCAGACAAAATAACAAATGTAGCTATAAAATCTGCTTGTTCACTCCTCGCTACACCCCTAATGATACTCTTTAACAAGATACTAGACACCGGGAAAACACCTAAACAGTGGTCAGAGTCAAACATCATATTGCTCTACAAAAAAGGCGACCCCAGTAATATAAGTAATTATAGACCCATCAGCCTCTTGCCTACAATATATAAACTGTTTTCGTCTATTATAGAAAAAAGAATTGCTGCAGCTCTTGATTCTCACCAGCCTATTGAACAAGCGGGATTTCGATGAGGTTACTCTACAGTGGATCACATCTATTCAGTGGAAATTATTTTTGAGAAATACCAAGAATTCCAAAGACCGCTCTACGCAGCTTTTGTAGATTACCAAAAAGCATTCGATACTGTACTCCACTCATCAATATGGGAAGCCTTAGAAACACAAAGTGTAGAGGCTAAATACATCAGAGTGTTAAAATACCTATACAGTAACAATACTAGTAGAGTGAAATTAGAGACTACGGGACCTCCTATTCCAATCAAAAGAGGAGTTAGACAAGGGGACCCCCTCTCTCCTAGAATCTTCATCGCTGTATTAGAATTCATAATCAAAAAAGCAGATTGGAGTAGAGTCGGTCTAAATATAAACGGAAAGTACATTAGCCACCTAAGATTTGCAGACGATCTAGTATTGCTGTCTGAAAACAGCGAAGAGCTAGAACACATGATAACTACACTTCTAACATTAAGCAGTCAGTCAGGACTAGACATCAACTTCAGTAAAACAAAGGTGATGACAAACGCGGCAAAAAATGAAATTAAGATCGGCAACAAAATTGTAGAGTATGTCGACTCATATATCTATCTTGGCAAACAAATTTCCCTTACAGAAAATCCCAACAAACATGAAGTAGAGAGAAGAGTAAAAAGAACCTGGAAAAAGTATTGGGGACTCAAGGAAATTTTTATAAGCCACATGCCAGTAAAAACAAAGAGAATAGTCATGGATAGTTGTCTCCTGCCATCGCTCACATACGCCTGCCAAACGTGGAAATTCACTTGCCGAATTAAAAACAAAATAACAACTTGCCAAAGGAGCCTTGAGCGAAGCATGCTGAATATAAAAAAAGTACAAAAAATACGCCACTCCGATATAAGAAAAAAATCAAGAGTAACGGACGCACTTTCCTACTCAATGAGATTAAAATGGCGCTGGGCGGGCCACGTAGCGAGAATGGGCGACGACAGATGGACAATTCGGTTGACATCATGAACCAGAAAGAGAGGTAGGCCCAGAACGAGGTGGTCAGACGACATCATTGAAACCCCTGGCAGTTCATGGATGGTGAAAGCTAGAGACAGAGACTATTGGACATCTCTTGAGGAGGTCTTCACCCTCAAATAAGAGGGGTTCACGTTCAAAGTTTCTCAAATTATTCCTTAATCTTTAAATTTGATAATGCTTGTAAATACATTAATTAATTTTTTTAAATATGGTAGTGCTAAATAATATAAATTTAATACAATTAAATATTATGTACGAAAAATTATATATATAAAAAAAATCTAGATCTTAAATATATAAATTATTGTAATTATAAACAAAAAAATGCATGAACTCTATTTAATGATAAAATGAATTGCAATACTATGTGTTATTATAATTTTATAAAATTTAAATTTATTGCATGATTATTATTTTACTGTTAAATTGAATTGAATTACGTATACTTCTGTTTAATTTTACAAACATTGTGTAAAACGTGAAATAAAAGTCTTTTTTTATATATATTTTGTGTAAAACTATTTGTAAAAATGTCCTTTAAACGAGACAATCTTGTAAAAAATAATATTATAGTAAATTTCTCGATAACGGCTGCAAGTATTACCATGAAATTTTGTATATAAAGTTTTGGGGGATGAAAGTCGATGTAGCTAGGACTTGTCCCAGGGAAACTGCGCATTTTAAGCTATATAATATGTTTTTCTTTCGTCGTGCAACAATATATCAATAATTTCGATTCTATTATGTCAGTCAGTCCGATCGGCAGTTTCGTATGCATAACTATAATTTTTGCTTTGTTTGAAAATTCGGAATGTGATGGGTTTGATTTCCTATTCAGATGAATAGTGTTGTGATTCTTTTATTTTTTTAAATTTATCAGAGTTCCGAGCATAGCTCGGTTCGGTTACCCAGGTACTAATATATTGTCTTACAAAAATTACATTTTTAGTCTTACAAGAAAAACGTTTTCATGCAAATTACTGATATGATACCCTAGTATCATATCAGTAATTAGCATGAAAACGTTTAAACATTCAAACGAGTTTAAACATTCAGGAACCAACTTTGAACAGCTAAATCATACCTTTCTCTAACAAAATCGGAACTACATCCTCATCAGAGAAGACACGGTGATAAAAATGTTCATGGAGGAAAATTGTTTAATCAGAACGTCACGCTATCATTCAAATCTTAAAAGAATTTGTACTATAGTGTTGTGCTTTAAAATCTATACTTTTGATATAAAAATACCTATCGATTTTATTAGCGCTTACCGGAGTAAAGATGTAAAAATATGATGTCTGTTTGCCTAGGACCTAATTTGATTTGGCTGCCTTTTACATTATTGTTAGGTGCTAATATTATTTAATACAATCCAATTCAAATAACTTAAGACATAATCCTATTTAAATAACGCTTTTTTGCTAAATTGGTACCTTAGAGTTGGATATTGATGCTGGTGTGGTAGGTAATTGCGTTATTGCTTTAAAAATAGATTTTAACTTTTTCACCCTTCCTGAATATTTATAATATTTTTTATGTAGTAACTTGTAACTAGGTAGTTTTTAAGTCACTAAATAAGTTAATATTATCGCTCTTACGTCGATATTTGGGTATAATTATTTTCCGTTCTTTGCTTACTTGTACGAATATACTTGTAGAATACTATGTTTTAAAAATAGGAACAATAAATCCATCTGCAATAAACATGAAGATGGTACGTGACTATGCCACTGTATTGTGTAATGTAAACCGATTTTAATACGTACAACCACTTTTACGACCATTTTTACTTGTGGCAATAAAAATATTATGATCTATACATAGTATAATAAACATTTCGTTATCCTATAGGTATAGGTAGGTATCCTGTTTTAATAAACTATTTGGTCAGTTTTTTTTTTAATTATGACCTAATTTTAATTAGGATTATTGTTATTTACAAGGCACATAATATACTAATATGATATTATTATAGTCCCTTTATCCCAATTTACGCAATCCCTCCCATACCATAGCATCCTCTGATAAATTTATGGTACCATAGAACCGCTACGACCCATAAGAATTAGGCAATTATATTTATCATTGATAAGATAGTAATTAATTAATAGTTACTGCGGTAGATAAAACAAATTGCTATAATTAGGTCTGAGCTATTACCAATAAACAAATAAATGTAAGAGCCCTCATAGAGTATGAGTACGAATCAAATAAAGCTCTATGTTTTTTAAATAATAATTTTGAGTAATTTTGAGTGTGTTAAACAATAATGTATAACTTTTAAGTATGAAGTATATGAACCGAAATGAATAGTAAAATAAAGAAAACAATAAAGAAAAGTGAAATATGTACAACGAGAGTTTAGTGAAAAGAGAAAAGTGTTCTGTTCTTTCTCTACATATTTACATCACAATCCGCACCATGCCGGATCAGAAAGTAAATATACGAATAAAAAAGTTTGTTTCAGTTCGCGAGTTCTGAATTTATTCCGCGAAAGGGATATCGTGCGGAAAATTTGCAATTTAGAAGTAAAAGGGGAATTCCAATAAGCCATCGATTATGTAGATGCAAGGCTTTTGTGCAGAGTTATCTTGCAGCCAGGGCTCCGCTTAAAAACGATTTGTCAGGATATTTCCAACACTATTCCGGCGGTGCTGAAAGTTACCTTCTATTTATTATGTGCACTAGTTAAAATGGATTAGGAATTTATGCGGAATTTTTATACACATTTTTATGGGGGTTAGCTTGATATATGAACCCGATGAATGGGTTATACTTGCATAAATTTTTATACCCATACCCAAAATATTGTTGCACTTAAAATTTTACTCCATCGAGCCCCTGTCAAAAAGAGATAATATGGTGATGATAGTAGATGGAAAATGTTATGTGCCTATCAAATTCGGATTTTTTTATAAGCAACTTGCCCGTTCGTTAGAGACTAACAAACAAATAAATTGCGAAACAGAAAAATAGAAGGTAAATCTAACTATCTGTATACCACGTACAAGTGTACAATGAAGGAGAATTGTTTTTGCCAAAGGAAAATAAAATAGCGAGCGAAGACATAAAGAAATTCGCTGCGAAGGCTTTCGGGGAAACGATAGCGTATCCGGTTTCGGGTTTCCTGTTAGCACTGTTACTGCGTCACGCGATTTAGTGTTCTATCAAAAACAGCGCTAACATACTCGGCTATTTTAGTATAGATTTCGGATAAGTCTGAAGATTTTTCACAAGTGCACTGATCTAAATGTCATTGTCGGTAATTTGATATAAATAATTCTCAGATTAATTCATTAGAAAAGATACGTAGCATTAGACGTAATAAAAATAACGGCAATATTATTTTATTATGTATATTTAATGATGTCTGTTAAGGCTGTTATATAATATTCATTTTTCTAAGGCGCGTTTACAAAATGTGTTGTTTGACAGCAGCACAGACAGTACGGACTGACATTTGAAGAGAGACTTTTTATGCTTTTTCCAAACCAATTTTTAATATTGTAGACAAAGATTTCAAAACTAAAGATAGACTATGGCGTACATTTGACAGAACAATTCTTCATATTAGAAAAATTTGCGCCATCTTGGTTTTCATCATACTTCAAATGTATAGTGAAATCTAGATGATTCCACCATACCTCAAATGTCAAAATGGCCCCAAAATCTCCAAAAGTGAGATATTTAAATGGAGACAGTTTTCACCTGATCAAATCTCGTCTATAACAATATACGTCTATAATTATAGGATTACTTTTAAGAAAGTTTTAAGGTGATTCTATCTCCTATCGTTGGGTATTTTTAAACTAACAAAGTAAGCTCCTCAAGAGTAGACAAATGATCCTCTTTTTGGAATTGTTGGGTGAAGAGGTTCTAGAAAATTGCTTTTACTATACTAATAATCATATTTTTTACACCAATTTCAGTTAAATAAATAATTTAATTGTGTCTATTATTAGTTTTGTAAAATCGACCAAAATCGACAAAATCGACCGTAAATGCATGTTAAAATGTAGAGAGCTACGACGTCTTGGTTTTTACGTATCCTTCTTACGCTTGAGTGGTGATAATAATAATACAGCAACAATTCTTATATTCTCCTTTATTGATGCTTATGAGAGATGCTCAACACATACGTATTACATATGAGATAAGCCTAACACATATACGTCCGCACTATATATAGCCTTTTGGCTAACTAAAATAAACTAATCTATTGCCCACACGTCAGCCCCGTGGCAGCCCCTTTCCCCCCCGACATAAAAAGTCTGGGGCTCGGGAAATACCTTCCCCCCCCCCCCCCCCCCCCCCTCATTTCCCTAGTCGGTTGTGTCCGTGGTCGACAAAAGCGGCGCGTGTGGGAGTGGACCCATACACGCTTCCTGGTCCCCGGACCAGGACCCCACGCGTCGTCGAAGTCGACCGCAGGTCTTCGCTACCTTCTGATCCTTTGCTACCTCGGGTTTCCCCCGCGTTCTGCCGCGGGGGGTCTTCCCTAAAAACCGACGTCTTGCGCCCAGTATTCGTACTGGGTGCGTCTCTCATAAGATCTCCACATGCAGAGGGGCATAGCCCCTGATCATGTTTATGCGCCCAAGGCCCCTTTCAAGGGCCCGGTGCCTTCTTCTATAAAAAATAAACTAACTAAATAGGCTGTACCTGTGACATCTGTCAATATGACATTGACATTTATATTTTATAATACTGTTGACTATGTGCAACAGTAAACGCACCCTTATCAAGTGTCTCTAATATTAATTACCGTACAAATAGGTTAAAACTGTGTCAATGAGGGTTTTTGATACTTCTTCTGCCGTTAGGGGGCAGACCCAACTCGCACAGCGCCATCTGGTGGCGTAAGTGGTATAAAAAACGGTCAATAAGAATTTTCGATTTTTTTTCTGTTACCAGGCGGTGCTTGATAGCCCGACGGTCCGCGTCGCTGTCAGATGTCATGAATTTAAAAAACCCTCATTATTGTAGGTACAACCAACACAATGGGCATCTAAACTTTTCTATATAGTTTCCGTTTCTTGAAGTTGATATTCTAATAATTATACAATATGTTACTGAAGTTTTCGTAATAAGAAAGGTATTTCGATTTATTTTCCTATTATACAGGAAATTCGGCCCCTTCAGGCACGCGTCAGAGGCCTGACGTGCATTGTGCTTGTGATTAATGACATACGAGCTGCTTTAATATATTATGAGGTATATACCGACACGACGCTTTTATTAAAATGACAAAAAACGCATACCCAGGGTATATTTTCCTTGAAAGTAAGAAGTAAAAGTTGGCATATCTTTGAGACTAAAATCACAATAGCTATACCTATATACATAGTGCGCAATACGTCAAGACCTACCATTCTTTTATGTTGATTTCTAACTTCGTCATCGTAATTAGCGATGGTATCTTGGCTAAAATCCCTGATATATTATTTCTTGCTGGCCAGTCAAAAAAGGTATTGTAAAGGTATTATGTTACAGTCCTTGGACTGTGTCGCTATCGTCGTTGAATTCGATAACCTAGGTATTTCATTCAATCAACCTTACGTTGAAAAAGCTACAATTTCGTAAAGTAGAATAGATTAGGATTACACGACTCAATCATATAATGTTATCAGTTAATTTGTTTACTTTTCCTGAAACTTTAATAAAATCCTTATGACGAATAGCTTTACATGTTATCGCTAAATACTTGTACTACCGTGTTACATGCAAGTTTAATTAAACTGCTGTTTTGTTTGATAAACTGTGTTTTATCAGAGCCTATTTGTTTTCGGGTATGGGTGCAGTTTATGTGGCCAGGCACGTTATGTTCACGAGCTTGAATCCGATCAATTTATGCTTATTATAACAAAACCTAATGTCATCTATTAAATTAGTGGTCACGGATAACGAGACAATCTTGTTTATATACTACAATCGAAATCTCGGTAACGGCTACAAGTATTACCATGAAATTTAGTATGCAGGGAGTTTCGGGGGAGAAAAATCGATCTAGCTAGGTCTTATCCCTTAGATCTGCGCATTTTAAGCAATACGTGTTATTTTCTTTCGTCGTGAAACAATATATCAATAATTTTGACTATCTTACGTCAGTCTGATTGGCAGCTTGGTATGCGTACCTATGTATAATTTTTACGATGTTTGGAAATGTGGAATGTGGTTGTTTCGAGTCCCGGTCAGATAAATATTTTTGTGATTCTCATTATTTCGTTTTCTTTTATATTTTTATATTTATTTTTAATTATTTCATCGTTCTATTGAAACTTCGAGCAAAGCTCGGTCTCCCAGGTACTTATAATTAATATTACATACTATCTAGATTCGCAAAGAAAAACGTTACATGTTAGCAAGTACTTGAACGTTGTGAAAATGAAAATAAATGAAAATGGTGAAAATGGTTCACACCATTTAGCACATCAAGTACAATACTTGATAAAATGTCAGGTATAAAAGCTCTCCAATCTAGCAGGTTTTTTTAAATTACATCTACACGACAAGATGAAGACAAGTCAACGCTAAGCTGAAGTTTGCGGGTTCGAATCCCACCGAAGGAACAAAAAGTTCTTCTTTATTCGTGGGGTCTTGTATGTGTATAAAATATATGAAATGTGTTTAAAAATCTTAAATATGTGTATAGTATAAAAGTATTAAATATATTTCCGTTGTCTGGTACCTGTAATACAAGTTCTTCGGATACTTGGTACAGGACCAGATTGACGTGGTGTAGAAGTGTCTATAAATAATATGATTAAGTTGCAAAAATGACACAATATCGTAAAGATGTGAACTTTCTTATTACAAAGACGATTTTATTTTTAGTATACGTGCACCTAAGTTACTCATCTTTACTTCATCAGACACAAACCATTAACAGCTATAGCTAATGAATGTTACAAGCCAAACTTGGCTAACACATGTACCCTAGTTGGCAGCTTCAAAGTAAAGATAATGGAGGCAAAATGCTCTAATGTGCCATATTCGGTTACTGAACAAACGGGGAGACGGCCTAGTGTCGTGTTACCACACATGCTGCCAAATGTTTGTACAGCCAGACAATGATCTGCCGTGGATATGTTTAGTTGACTGGATATTGTTACTGTTGTGACAATATCCAGTCAACTGAACATATCCACGTTACAGAAAAATACACTTGAAAACGTTTGAAAAAAGATGAATTAAACTAAACTTACTAACCTAACCAAGAACATATCATAAATATAACATTGTAGCTAAAATAACACTTAATTTTTTACTAACATTCAATATAAGGTCCATCCGAGGCTGGTAAAAATCAATGCCCCTAATGGCATATAAAAATAAATAATCTGTATTGGCCAATGTGGACGGGACAATTACTGTCTGGGTCCAAATTTTCCAACAGCCCCATAATTGATATTTACGCCACATTAAACCCTCGACATCTATATCGAGGGCTCTACGTTTATCGCTCCATTTATGACTTAGTTTATCTCAAAATGGCCGATATTGGATGGAATTGAGGATTTTCCGATTCCGGTTTGTATTATTAAAATAATTATTACTAAAATGTTTATTTCGTTTTTTTTATATATATTACACCTACATTCAAGTTCCTTAATAAACAAAAATATTGAAGTAGAATGTGCAGCTTAGTAAGTTATTAATTCAAGAATGATAATACGATAATGAGAATACGATAATATGGTTATTAGGACGTAATTTATAAACACCTTTAAAAATCTCGAAATTAAATCATTTTGACCAATACTTTTATCTAATAAAATAGAAAGAGCTGCACGGTGATTATTCAGAGAACCGTATGAATCATTTTTATTAAAGCGGTCCATAAGGAAAGATAACACTAATTTTATTGAACAATTAAATAAATCAATATTATTTTTATGGCAAAAGCCCCACTATAATATATAGGTAACTCCATATTGACGTAGAGTGTTAACTGATAACGAGGATATTAATAAATCTACTGCCGAGTCCGGGACATCTCTGCGAGAAAAGGCTATCCGGAGACAATCCCGGCAGCCAGGGAAGCTGGCGGCGGTTGATGGTGTTGAGATACCCGGTTCTGAAATCAGGGCAAAAAGGCTCCTTTAGTATTATAATCTTTGATATTAATAGTTTTTTAATAAGTGGGAACCATGGTTGGGCAGGCCAGTAGGGAAATATAAATATTCCAGTAGCTTTATCTGTAGTCACTTTTTGGAGTGCCTTGAGTAGTAATGGAAATGGAGGGAATGCATAAAAGAAATATGAACCCCAATTAATAGTAAATGCGTCTACCGCTATAGCATCAGGGTCTTGTTTCCATGAGACGTATTGTTGACATTTGGCCGTGGTGCGAAAAACAAATAAATCAATTGTAGGTATGCTAATTGTATAGTTACTATTTCAAATGCAGTTTGGGTTAATTCAAATTCAGTATCTGGGTTTCTCGTTTCAAAGTCGGCTTCAAAATTATCTTGGTATATTCATATATGACGCAAATAACCAAGGTTTGCACGTTTTCCGTTGCAAAATGCACCCCAACCTGTCCGAGATGCATCGGTAAAAACCTCTATACTATATTCTGGTACATGTAAAGAAGTGCATGTTTTAAATATAATATTTTCCCACCATAATAAATCTAGCAAAATATGTTGGGGTAGTCGTATTTTATAATCATAATTGGTAAACTTTTTTAAATTTAAATATTTTATTCTTTCAAAAAGCTTTGTGTATAACCAGCCGTATTTGACAGCTGGACAAGCTGCAACTAGAATACCGATAAATTGTGAAAATTCTCTTATCGAACAAACAGACAGTTTTTTGTATTTGTTAACTAACTGTGCTATTCTAGAACGTTTTTCTAGTGTATTTGTTAACTAACTGTGCTATTCTAGAACGTTTATCTAGTGTATTTGTTAACTAACTGTGCTATTCTAGAACGTTTTTCTAGTGTCATCGTCATACTTGTGGTATCAAAAACAAAACTCAGAAATGTACTATTTTTTTGAGGTTGTAAAGAGCTCTTTTTGTAATGAATAACGAAGCCTAAGAATTCTAATAGTTTGACAGTACTGCACATTTTTATAACATTCGTTATAATCAGAGCTAATACATAAGGTATCATCAAGATGATTAACTGAAGTATAGCCACACAAGCGAAGGTACTTAATCGCCTCCTTAATAATTTTACTAAAAATTCTCGGTGCCAAGGTCAAACCGTAGGGAAGTGCTTTAAATTTATAAGTTATTACTGTTGAGTTTTCGTCAATAAATGGAAATCGTAGGTATTTTCGGCAACTGGGTTGAATTGGTACAAGTAAATAAGATTCTTTTAGGTCTATCGTTGCTAAGTAGCAATTTTGAGATATTAACCGTGAAGCGGTGCAAAAATCCTCCATTTTAAAATGTGTTTTTTCCTACGTATTTATTAAAAGATTTTAAATTTAAAATAAAACGTTTTTCTCCGTTTGACTTCGGTACTAAGAATATTTTAGATATATATTGGTTGGCATTAGGCCTGCACAGTGAAATGGTATGGTAGTGAATGAAACTGGTAATGAAGCAACTAAATATAATAAACCTTGCTCGTAACATTATCCATTGCTGAAAACTGCATAAAAATCCGCTTAACAGACGCGGAAGCGACTTCATTTTATTAGGGCTCTGTAATACTCAAGGAACCCTTATAGTTTCGCTCTGTCCGTCCGTCTGCCTGTCTGTCTGTCTGTCCGCGCCTTTAGCTTCCGCGCCTTTAGAATTTAAATGGATGAAATTCGGTATAGTTAAAGACTGTGTATAGATCGGTTTCGGCATCATAAAATAATAAAAAAATTACTTTTTAGGGGTGGCTCTCCGTACATGTGAAGTGGAGATAAAAAATATTTTTTATTCTACCCTACTGTGTGGGGTACCGTTGAAAAGGTCTTAAGGTATAAAGGCAAGGTTTCTTTACAAAGTGATCTATTTTAGAGTAATCAGCCTCCAAAGTTGTTTATAAGTTGCCTGGCATTTCTAAACTATGATACTTAGAAAGTTGCAATTTTTCATGGTGATAGATCATGCTAAATACTCTTTAGGAAAATTAAAAAAACCTATTGCGCGTTAGTAGTTACGGAACCCTCCTTAGGCATGTCTTGACATGCTCTTTGTTAGGTTATATACTATGTAAAGATTGACAAATAAGATCGAAGTTTGTCTACTAACTGAGTTGATTACTAGGTACTTTTATGATGGTATTGGTCATAATATACTATAGACAGATTCCGTGTGTAAGAGGAGATTGGGCCTTTTTCAACTTGACGAGAAAACCTGCATAATACTCTAGTTACGGTGTATCCTGATTTCACCACACAATGTGAAAAAAGGATTGGGTGGAGTAATCTCGTAAAAGCTGTATTGTCTAAAAGAGCTTTTGTGTTCATCAAAGCTGGAATGAGCTTTGGTTTTAAAGTGAGCTTTTTAGTTTATTATGTTACACAGGCTTCAAAGCTACATATACTAAAAAGAAAGGGATAATGCAAGTGGGCTTATTAGGAGTAGTTTTCTATTTCGTGTCCTTGCCATGTGTGCATTATGTAATTTTGGTTTTGAAAAAATTAAAAAGTTCAAGCTATAGTAGATATATGGTGTATACACAAAGGAAGACCTCAGACACATAATCTACTGCTTATGAAAAGAATACTTAAACTAACTTCTACAAAACTATTTAAATCGAAAATTAGATTTAAAATGTATCGTTATAATTGACAAATTCCAGCCATTAAACCATTGTTTAGAACCGTTTAAGACGGCTCAACCGAGGCATTAGTCAACGCAACAGCACTCATTTACCACCGTCAACCGCTCATTTGTATGTGTATAACTTTAAGCTAATACCTACGGAACTAGGAACAAATGATCTAATTGTAATTGCAACAGGAAGTTACAAATCGATTCAGTTTAATAATAATAATTGCCCACCCTTGTTACGCTACCAACTATATTTTATTGATTTCATTGTTAACACATATTTTAAATTGTAACGCTTGTCTAGGTTAAGATTAGGGTCAGTTCACACCGCGAGAGTAACTCCACGCGGCGCTGCGTTTTTAAGATTAGCTATTCAAAATTTATCTTTATTCACTACACAACAAGATACACGTTTCTTATGACATCAGTCACACATTGCACATGCGCTGTACAGCGCGGTGCTAGTTGCAACCTAACATTCCAAATTTTACAATGAAACTTGTATCTTTTTGAGTAATGAATAAAAAGTATGAAATAAAACTTCTTTCTTTCATTTGATTTGTTTGAGTAGAGAAAAAGTTAAAAATTTAGCCAAATTTAAAAGGGGAATATATTTAGAAAATAAGTTTTACTTCATACTTTTTTGTGCATTTTGACTTTGGAAGTCGGTTTAATTTTTGTTTAATTATTATAATATTTTTTCCCTATTTAGTGATATTTGCTAAATTATTATTATTACATTTTTAGAACGTTTAAAATAAACGATCGAATGTAGAATTGAATTCGCGCCAAGCTTCCATTAGGATATAAGATGACGATGGTTATTACTATAAGTTACATAATGGCATATGCTTACAGTTTTTTAAGCAATGTCAAAATTTCCGAACGCATACCTTTAAAGACTGAGGAGTTCTGTTCAGTGCTTTTGGATCCAGGATGTAAACTTGGTGCAGAATCTTATTTTTTGGTAGCATGTGCTTAGGTTAGTTATGAAAAAGTCAAAATCACTATATGTGTCCATATAAATTTCGAGGAGTTCCCTCGATTCCTCATGGATGCCATCATCAGGTCACAGCTTTGGTGACAACGAGACCAATTTCGGATTATACCCAGTACATCAAAAAAAGAATTTTGAAGACCGGTCAACAGATGGCGGAGTTATCGTTGACATACAAAATATATATATATATATATATATATATACAGCCGAACGTATAACGGCCTCCTTTTTCAGTACCATGTCGCGTATCGTTTTGTTAAGGTGTAAATTGATCTCGATCAATTTGAATGAATGATGAACGTCCTCTGTGGTCTAGTGGTTAGAGCTTAGCTCTCGACTCAGGTCACGGAGGTCAGGGGTTGGATTCCCGCATTGGAACAATAAATAAATGTTGTTTATAAGTTTGGCTAGGACAATGCAGGCTGATCACCTGATTGCCTGACAAGAAAGATGAGCCATGCGTCGGATGGGCGTGGGGAGCCACCCCTAAAATATTATAAAATTATTATTCTTTTATGATGGAAAATCCGAGATCTATATAGCAAATTTTTTACAAATTTGCTATATTCATAGATGGTAGTCTATGACTACATTTTTTTTATCCATTTATATTAATAATTACCGACTAATTACCGAATAATTACCGACCGCTAGAATGGCGGACAGACAGACAGACAGACAGACGGATGGACAGAATGAAACTATAAGGGTTCCTTGAGTATTACGGAACTCTAAAAATGATGACTAAGTTACTGATGTGACATCAATTAAACGTAATAATCGGACGTTTAACACAAAAACATAATTAATCAGAGGAGGTTAGGTACAGTTCAGCCGGGGTTAACGTACCGTCATACAATACCATAAAATTAATATTGAATTAATTAAATTAGGATCCTATTTATAATCCAATAAGGTTCATTTTAATTATATGATAACTTGTGAGAGGAACTAGGAAGGAACAATTTGGACGTTACTAGGAGCACGTGCGTTTCCTGCACACCTGTTCAGGAGTCACGGCAATAAAGTGACATAATGTTATAATATACTGGAAGGATTTTCATATAATGCTAGAGGGATTAAACGGGGTGATTTAGCAGCATTTATTTACTTCGAATATTTTAAGTGGAGGTGGCTGCTGCTGTAGAGTTATACGAGTATGTAAAAACTTTCGCATTTTCATCGCAAATTTTTAGGTTTCCTGTCTGTCTCTCTGTCCATCTGTCTGTTTATCACCAGTTTGTATCTAGACTTATCAGCTGTAACCATGATAGCTAGACAATTACAATTTTTACAGATGTTGTATTTCTGTTGCCGCTGTAACAACTGAAACTAAAAACAGAATAAAATAATTATTTCAGACGGCTCCCATACAACTAACGTGACATTTTTTGCCGTTTTGTACAAAACCCTTCTTGCGAGTTTCTCGCGTGCGCGAGTCCGACTCACGCTTGGCGTGTTTATTTCAATATATAAAAATAGAAATTATTAAGCTTATAAGCAAGCTTAATATGACAAAACTTTATGATTTTAAATTATACTGTTCTATCATGCTTTGCATCTTTGAGAGCTATAAAATAATTTTGGAATCGTAATTAAACAACAAATATTTTCCTGTTATATTTGTCTCCGTAAATACAAATTAAATTAAATATCAAACAGAAACAAATGACATTGTTTACGGATGTTTTATTTCTCTAATAAATATCCAGTGTTAAATAGATTCGTAGCACAAAAGGCCTGTAATAATGGACGGGTATAATTACAGCCGTGTCGCATTAACTGCAGGGGAGGGTGGGCCTCTCTCTACACATGGTAATACACAATTATTAGTAGACTGATTAAACTATGTTCATATCTAATATCACAGGTTAGATTGATACTTATTATGATGCGATGACAGAGGCTATACTCGTATTATAGTTTCCGTGACTTAGTGCACGCTAAAAGAAATCTCGCAGGAACCGTACATTTAGCCTCGATAAAAAGTAGCCAATGTCCTTCCCAGTGGTCTAATCTATATGTGTGTTAAATTTCATCATAATCGATCCCGTAGTTTTGTAGCCTATTCAATGGAAACAAACAAGCATGCAAACAAACATTTTCTCTTTTTTTAATATTAGTATAGATGATGCGATGACACAGTCTATATATATGACTATAGTCTATTCCCGTTAAGTGAGTCATCAGTGCAAATGTCAAAATGGCTTCAATTGGTTAATGTGAATTAACCAATTGAAGCCATTTTGACATTTGCACACGGCTTTATTTGTTTTTATAAAGTACTTCCACATCGTATACATTTTTATGCTTATTAATAACAATCAGTATATTTATAATGTACCCGACAACAACTATGGTGTACATAGAATAGAATACCTTTATTTAATATATAATAAGCATTAATATATATAAGCCTTTATATAATAAGCATTAATAGAATACCTAAATTTTTATTTTTATTTTGCGGTATATTGCTAGATATAATATTAATTCAATTGTTTGCTGTCTTTCCGCAAAGTTACGCCTGATTTCATTAACTATTTAGAATACCTAATTTTAAACATGCGGATATTTTAAATGACATTAAATTTTCTTGTAAAATAATTTAAACCTAACTTACATACCTAAATGAATCTATTACTTTCTTGGTATATCTTGGCTCATTGGTAAATTTTGACATCAACACTAATGAATCACTCCAAGCTTAAATGGACTATCCACGGCAATATACCGATTTGTACCAACATAAAGTGAATAATTTTAAATAAATTTAACAGATTTCAATTTATTAATTTAGGTATATTGTTTCTACAGAATGTACATTCTAATCCTGATTATAAGTTTAGCCTTTATTGAATTATTTATCTAATTTCAAGCTCCAGCTTCCATTTTCAGCAACATTAGTATAAGTTTAAAATTATTATAATATTACAAAATTAACCCCTGTTTCAATGGTCTTCCAAGTCAAAATTGAAGAAATTTAGTCTGTTACATAAAAGGAAATTGACGTAATTTTAAATAAATCCATTAATCTTGAACGACAAAGTTTGTTACCGAAAAGGGAGCCTTCCTGAACCCATTCTCTGTCGACACGAATTCGCCCACTTCTTAAGATTTTTGATGTTTCCATTAACTTACAAAAGCTTGGAGATCTTAATAATGAAATTTGTTGGGAATTTCATTTTAACCCTTCCCGGGACAAGATGGCCGATGGATTGATTTTAAAAGGGTAAGAATAGAATTTAAAAATTTAAGTGAAAGTTTATGTAGGTATAATTATTTCCCTATGATATTATGATTTTTGGAGTATTATTTCTCTAGCAATTGAAATACCTATATGTTATTGGTTTTGTATCACATAATATATTTTGTACTTCTACTTAATTTAAGATTTTCATTTAAGAAATATAATTGACAAAACAAAACTTTGAAATATATTTTATCTAAATGAAAATATATCTTTTGCATCTATATAGTGTGAGTTGAACTTTAATTTCCTGTACTTCTCGGATTGAGACGACAGCTTGGGCTTTAAGAAAGCTCGACGGCGTAAATAAAGAAAATTTCGCCGTAAGTGAGAAAATATTACGAAAGCTTAATGTTACATAGGGACACCTTAAGGAAAGCTTGCTCGTTATTCTGATTTACGGTGCAGTGGAAAAAATATGTGTAGGACGCGGCCAAATATATTATCTAATAACAATATATAAATATGTTTTAAAATATTAAATTATAATTAATAACTTATTTTCTCACAATACTTCTAGCTATCAATTTAAATTATGAGTTTTTCCAAAAATATATACATATAATTTTATTAGCATCACAGCGATTCTTGAGCGATTCCTGAGAATGAGATTACCTAGTAGGTATACACATAACAGTAGGTATTTTAGTGAAATCTTAAATCTAAGTATAGTCATTACATTTAGCTACTATTTAATTAAATTGCAGGCTAGCAGCGATTAATAATAGCAGACGGGACATCACTACGACTCAATAATTTGGCTTGATGTCATAATTTTTGCGCACGGCTGGAGTTCGAATGGATTTTCCAATAGAATAGCTGCATTTTATACCGGGATTCGTATTGTCAGTGGGTACGGCCGAAACAATAGTATATTTTTAGTCGAATAAACCTTTTCATTGAATGCAATGTGTTGTAAACATTTTATTGCTTAATTGACAGGATTCATATTAACGATGATGATGCAAAATTATAACATTTATTGTTGTATAAGGATAAGAATTTGAACGGTTTTATACTGCCTAATCACTCATCAAAGGTTCCATCTGATTGTCATGACAGATTTAAGTTGTAACAGCAACATTAAAAAATCGAGGTAAGAAAGGTGGCACTAGAAAAATACTTTTTTTGGATGGATTTGCATGGATCATCTTTCTTGTCAGACAATCAGAAGCCTGTATTGTCCTAACCAAACTTGGAAACAATAACTGGACCACGGAGGCTGTTAATACTTATAAATTATACTTATATATAAGTATTGTTATATTACACACGTAGTATAAGTGTGTCCAATGAACGTATACCCGCTAGTTTGTGCGGTGGGCTAATACTCTTCATAAAATATGGTTTGGTTAGGTTAGGGCTTAGTAATAATGTATGACCAATATTATTTTCTTTTCGGGTCAAAAAGGACATACTTCTTGTACGGCACTATCAATCTTTACTAAAACAACAACTGACCGAAACTCTAACTGACAATTAATTACTACCCCAATAATTTGGTCGATTCGATACGATATCAAACATGACATATCTACGAAATGTTTTTCATTAAAAAAAAAACATAATTCAGTAAATAGAGTCCTACGCTAATAACAAGTCTTCTATAATACGTTTTTTTTAAAACAGTGTCTGAAATTGAATGAAGATAGATTATATAGTATATTCTTCCACTCGAGGGCGAGGAGGGGGAATTGTTAATTAAGTGTCGGTGAAGCCCTCTCCTTAATGCAATGACTCCATGGCTCGTTTAACTTTCATAAAATTCGTTTATACCCGGCAATATTTCTCTAAGTGCCTGAATGCAACTTTCAAGTGCGAACTATTATATTTTTCACGTCTACTTTGTAATTTTATGCTGCTAATTAAATGTTTCTTTTTGCACCAATAAGATAAGGTAAATCTATTTTACTTAAATATAAAAATATGCACGTCACGTTAATTACTTACATAATTAATTAAATAGTTTTCAATTATTAGGTTGATTGACTTGATTGGTTGATAGATTGATATGAAATTGGCGTTTTGTCGTACTGGCTACTTTGATCTCAAATATATTTCCTTTGGTTAGGAATTCCAATTTCAAATTTATACCGCTATTTACTCATGCATTTATGTTTCAAAAAATTCATTCGTTTTTTCCTGTTTTGGTTTTTTCTTTGCGTCACTCTGTTTACAAAATGGAAAACTTGAAATATCGTATTATTTTCGAGTAAGAGTTCCACCGTGGCACCAGTGCTGCAGAAACGGCTCGAAGGATTAATGATGTGTATGGCGGCGGTGTTGCAAAAGAAAACACACTGCGTTTTTGGTTCGAACGTTTTCGTTCTGGAAATTTCGACCTGCAGAACAAGCCCCGTGGACGCCCGGGGACTAAAGTTGATAATGAAGAATTGAAGGTTATTGTGGAAGCGGATCCACCGCAAACCACGTCCGAGTTAGCTTCAGGCTGCGATGTTAGTGATAACACTGATTTAATCCATTTGAAGCAATTGGGAAGGTGAAAAAGCTTGAAAGGTAATGGTACCGGGTACCTCATGAAATGAGTGCAGCAAACCGACAAACGCGCGTCAACTGCTGCGTTACATTACTCAACCGGCACTATAATGAAGGGATTTTAAATCGAATCATTACCTGTGATGAAAAGTGGATCCTGTACGATAATCGAAAACGCTCATTGCAATGGCGAACCAGCCAAAGCCTGCCCCAAGCGAAAATTGACTTAAAAAAAATGGCTTGTGAGCGTTTGGTGGACTAGTGCCGGTGGCGTTCACTTACAGCAGATCAGACAATTACAGCAGATGTCTATTGCCAGTAACTGCAAATCATGATGGAAAAGCTATCTGCTAAACAACCGAGGTTGGTCATTCGCTCTAGGCCACTGCTGCTTCAGGACAACGCTAGACCATACACTGCACAACAGACGGCTACCAAATTAGAGGATATTCAATTGGAATGTCTAAGATATCCACCGTACTCCCCGGACCTTGCTCCAATAGATTACTATTTTTTTCGAAATTTGGCTAACTTCTTGCAAGGGAAAAAATTCAACTCCAATGGGGCAGTCCAAAGCGCCTTCAAAGATTTTATTGATTCCTGTCCGAATGGTTTTTTTAGTAAAGGAATCAATGAACTACCTATGAGATGGCAAAAATGCAATGGTATATACTTTGATTAATTAAATATATTATGTTTAAAAAAAAATACTTTATGTTCCTCTTTTACAAAACGCCAATTTCATATGTAATGACCTAATTTATAAGTTTTATTTATAAGCAACTGTGAACTGACACTAGTTCACAGTTCACACCGAGACACGTCGCTGGCATTTTTAAGATGGCGGAACTTTATTTGCTACACAAGAAGATATGCGTTACATTACAAGACTTCATATTTCTTGGTGTGAGCTGACTCTAATTATGAATTTAAGTTTTGAGGCACGACTCTGTTTCGTAGGAACACAATGAGTGCTCTTTCTTTCATAACCCACAACCTTATATTTAGTTCCTAAGTTATTAACAACGTTTCCTGAATTCCCTTCTATTAAGTCTGCAGCCTCGGACCTATTACAGAAAGCGACAATTGTAGGATTATAATGAGAAATGACAGCCTGGCGGAATATTTCAGTTGTCCGCGCTAAGCGCCGGAATCTTTATTAATAACGTTGTATCTAGGGATTTGGGATTACGTCATCAATTCCAATATCCTATAAGCTGATATCAAGCGTCTTTGGACTAATGAATCGCATGAGAATGTGGCTAGTAGCAAGAATGAGATCAAACCTAAGGATAAAACGTATATAAGCGTGACGCTTAATTTCCAACGATGATGGACATGTGAATGAAAGCAATAACGTTAGGAAACCTGCGTATTAATAAAACTACTAGACACTAGAAGCTTACTAACAAATTCAACTTTCTAAAAGAATTCATTAAGTCTTTTAATTTTTTTACATAACAAAAATAAAATATTGTATTTAGTAATTTAGAATAGCCAAGAGGTATACTCTGTTGTAAAGAAATCACAAGGTAGACTGAAGAAATTAAAACATTTATCTAAAAGGATGCCCACCCCGTTAACCTTTGAGGGCTTTAAATTAAGCCCCGTCTTATCCGCCGTCGCGACCGGTCCATAAATAACATCCTACAGCATACTATCAACTTCAATGGAAATACCGAATGTTGTATGCATTCAAATAAATTTTCTTCAAATCGTTTATAATATGAATGAAAAAATTAAAACAATTTTATTTTATTGAGGAAACCGAAAAGGAAACGCGTAAATCATAAATTCGTAGTTAAACTCCGATAAAACTTGAGCGGGCTAAAAGTCTGTGCTCTCCATAAAATCGTTTAATTAAGCTGATAAATAAGTTTAAAATATGTTGCCAAACAATTCGCTTTACTCTAGCATTCGTGTATTACGTATTTCCATCTCTTTCTTGTACTCGAATCCAAAATGACGTTTGGTAATAAAAGCGCAAGGGGTCGATTTGCGAGGGTGGACAGGGTTGCCAAAGTGGAAGTTTTTTTTTTCTCGCCCATTAACCTCTTTGTATGGAATGATTGGCGCAGCTGGCAGCCCTAGACAGCAGTGTTAAATATCGCCGCGTGCATGCTGAGTTAGTTACGGGTGAAATGAATCCCATGCATTTTAGGGTTTGCAAATTTTAACGCAATAAAGCCATTAGGTAACAATTATATGGATTTCTGTAAATCCTATAGGGGAATTACAAAAATCCCCTTAAATGAACTGTGAGAAAAATTTCGACCAGTGGGAATAAGTAAGACATTTTATGAGTTTTCAAAAAAATATTTTGACAGAATTTTAAAAAAGGATAAAACTGTAACTTTAGGGATTATAAAGACGACAAATTGATAAACTTTTTGAAGAATTTTGAAGATAATCTACAGAATTTGAGTTCATTACTCAACAATTTTCCTATAAATGTATTAGGAAGTACAAAAAAAATTAAAGGTAGGCAATAATTTAAAAATTCCGTTGACAAAAACAGTATAGGTATAAATAAAAACCTTGTTATTTTTATGTATTACAATAGGATATTGTGTCACATATCGCAAATGAAAAGCTGTTCCACCACATATCTATGAATCAAACCTAAGTTCATTTATTTTATTCATTGTCAATTTGGATTAAGAGATAGTAGCCACGTGACCACGAGGCGGTCATGTGCAGTTGCTATCAAAAGTAGGGCTCTAATTGCACTGCAGAAAATTGCAACCACAACAGTCCAAGTAATAAGATTATGTAAGTATCACAAGTATAGTCCCATCTGCTGACGGTCGCTCTTCAATGTGATGTCTGACTTAGGAGTTGGGTATTAAGGCTTTAGTTTACCAGTCACCTTGTTACCCATAACTGTATGCTTGGTGTATTTTGTTGCAGAGAGAAGTTAACTACAATTTGTATGGCATCGAATTAGTTACCACTAGGGGCGTTTGTTTCAATACCATAAAAATTGCAGTTATCATCTTCACGGTGAGCAGTGACAAAAACTCGCACTCAGCACACTGAGCTCGAATGTTTTTTAAGAAAAAACTGTAGGTATATAATAAATTGAAAAATAATTTAGATTAATTATTATTATTTATTTAAAGTATTTGATGATCTCTGGCTTTACTGACTCTACAATATACATTAACACGCTTTCGCTATGTCTCCTGCACCACCCGCTATCATGACTTAGTTCAGCTTGGGTGTTACAGACGTCCCCATTCTCCCCCATTACATGAGGGTCGCAGGATCTTTAGTTCTGTTCGCTACATAAACGATCTCTGCCCTGGACAATTTGATTACTAATAAATTTTGTATATGTTGTTTGCTAAGTTTATGTCAGTACGTAATTGATTCGTTCTGCGTGTGGGGGACATTTCACAAGTTCAATTGCATCTGTAGGGAAAATTCATCATTATTTTTTCTTTTGTCTGAACTATTTATTATATTTACTTGCGTGAAATACCTCCTTTCGTATACGAGTAATTAAAATAATGAGATAGTTTGAAACATGTAAATCAAAAAGCCTATTAAACTTATTAACCTAAGTTATTAAATCATCACAAAGGATCTGAGGAAAACGACAATATAACATAATTTTCTCATAGTAAAGTTTAAATTTATATAAATATAATATATAATTTATATATTTATATAAATTTAAACTTTACTTTAGTTTTAGTATTCGAGCTTGGTGTAATTATTTATGTAGATTCGATATGTAGATTCGAAATAATTGTGAAATCAATTCATTAGGCTTATACGTACTAGTGTTCCTTTAAATATTCACAGCAATGCATATTTTTCTTCCCGTTTTTATGAAACTAGATAATATATTTTTATAATTGATTGGCTAGAATCTACGCTTTTCGATGTTTTCTTCAAACTGCCTCTCAACTTACCGATATAAAGTAAACATACATATATTTTTTTAATTATTTATTTAACTGCCAACTGCTAGCTAACTCTGTAAGTGCAGCACCCTTGATATTGTTTTTTATCCACTTTTTTCTTTTTTTAATGCAAGAGCCGTTCTTTCTTGCGAAAATTGTATACACCTCTTCGGCATATTCCAGAAACCATCATCTCTGTTTGTCGTCATCAAAAATTAACTGTATATTCTCTTCTCGATTCGATTTATATCTAGACGTTGCTCACAGTCTAGTCTTCTTCTTCCGAATCGTTGACATACTGTGAGTATATGGAGTACGGTTTGCGGTGTTTCTTCGTCACAGGAGCAGAATCGATTTTCAGCTAGTTTAAATCGATGCAGATAGCTTTTGACACCACCATGTCCCGTGTAAATATGTGTCCTTAGGTTTGTGGTGGAGTCTGACCGTAGAATCTTATGTGCCCTTGTGATTATTGGGAACAAAGACTTTGTGTATTTTTCATCAAGTTTTAACACTGCATTTATAGCTCTGGATTATCTCTTTACAAGGTTTTTCATTCTAGTTTATTGGTTTGTCTATATTCCATGACCTTTAGACCATGTTCCATATTGTGGACTTATTATTCAGGTTCATCCTCAGTCGTTGAAAAAGTATTTTCATATGTTGTAGTAACAATGGACAGTGGATCATGTAGCAAATCAGGCGATTCCCCACGCGACAAACTTAGGGGGTCATCTACTTGTGCTTTGACATCAGTTTTAGTTGCGTTAGCATCGCTCCTGTGACATGACAGCTCCACTTTATTTTGTGATTTTAGAGCACAAAATTTAGAAGTATTTGAAACAATAGACAACTGGGTGTATTGAAATTACGTTTTCGTAATAATTCCATCAAATTGTTAAAAAAATCTGCTACAGTTCTATTATAACTGAATGACGATGCTGCGCTGGTCACTTCATTGTGGTTTAAGTTTCGTTGCCTGAATTTACGCGTCCAATCTAAGCCTGCCATTTGATTCTTGTCCCATTGCGATGGATATTTTAATAATAATAATAATAACATTTATTCAATAAACACGCTCACACTACACTACATTATCAACAAAGAATCGACATTAAACACAAACAATCACGAAAAGTTTACAAATAACAGAAATAATAAGGACATTAAAAAAAAGAGAAAAATAGATATAAGAAACATATACATAATGTTAACAAACAACAAACAATAGCAAAATAACATATCATAAAAAAATTAATAAAAAAAGAACAGGTATAAGGTAGTGCAATGCGAACAGCTGTCGAAAAGGACTCCACTCAGGTGTACGATCGCGGCATAGTACTCAACTATACCGCAATCCCTGGTGTTCTGTGGATCCTCGTTATTGTCAGGCGACTGACAGATACACACTAGCAGCATCATATATGTCAAATACAATAACAACATGGGACATACCTACATATATATAAAAGATAAGTAACGTTGCAATATATAGATATTTCCTTTACTAATTAGTTATTACCTTCAATGGTTTCATTTTACCTTCAATGGTTTCGCGTATTTATAGGCAAGTGTGCGGATTTGTACGGTGCTTAGCCTATTATCCACCTTGAAGCAATTATTAATGTAGACGCTTAAGCACCCTTCTTCTTCTTGGGAGAAGACTTGTAGACTGGTATACTTGGAATGAAAAGACCGAGGGGACTTATAAATATTAGTGCCATCTTTTAATTTCTTGATTCTAGTTTCTAGAGTTGAGGCTTTGACACTAAATTTAAACGCAGCTTTTCTATAAGACAGTCGTCCTTGTAATACATCATTTATAGCTAAAGTCATGCTCTCCTCATCCACTTCTTGAGATCGCGTATTCTTTTTCATGTAATCACGTACCATAACTCTGTAATAAGATAAAAATTACTAGATTAAAATTAAAAAAGATTCGTTGAACATTCCAAATTTTTACAAAAGCATGTGTTTTATTTAAAAAAAACTTAGGCCTTTTTCATCCGTACAGTACATACAGGATTCTCCGAGAAATGTTAAAACTTTTGAAATACTGTAGTGCCTAGGACAGTCGATTTTTTAAAACGTCGTATGGTTGCCCAAGCACATACGGCATTCTCACAACACAGTCAGCCTAGTCCAGAGGAATGACTGGTCGTTACGTCTGGGGCCAACCATGTGCTAGTTTACTTACGAGGTTTTACTTCACCGTTAGAGCGTCCGTATAATGTACTTGAGACTCTCGTTGGTAACTTCGAGAAACTCTCATTGGTACACGCCACAACCTGGGAAACGAACCTGCACTTTATCGAGTGCGAATCAAACGGTCTACCCCCTAGGCCACGTTTTATTTTACACAAATAATTGATTATAGTTTATTATTATTGTACAAGCCGTACACGGGCGAGCGGAACGCTCTGTAATTTTTACTTCACTATCTGCACAATATAAAAACAATGACTGGTTTTCTAATTACATTTTCTATAATAAAGTTAAATGAAAATAGCAAATATTAACTCCATAAAACTATATCAACTCAAATATATACAAAATCTACTCGCAATAACCTTAAATTACAATTGAAAGCTCGATACGTCTGTTCACTTTACAAGCAAAGGCGGGACTGATGCCCCCCGCGCATCCCTGCTACATGGCTGACGCGATGTGCACACAAACGAATGTGCCCCACACACAGTCACCCTTTTACGTTCCCCAAAATGTTAACGTTACCGTCGCTTCATTTTAATTATACTTATTGTAAAGTAAATATTTGACTAGTATTTTTTTCTAATGGATTTTAAATTAAAAAAATTATGTACTATTTGTGAGTAAAAAAATATTTATATTTGCCTATAAAGAAAAATTTAAGTAACGAAACTAAATATTTCATCATATTTTCTTATGTATATTTTGGGAACAGCTATTTTCTACCCGTCTGTTCTATCCTGTTCATCAAAAGCTTTTAGGCACGATGTTAGGGATGATAGTCAAGTCATCAATGATGACAATGCGTCATTAGTTTCCTTTTGATGTGAAAATGATGAATTTTTAGTCTACCGCCATAGACACAATAATATTATTGAAGGTCGCCTATAAGTTGTGGTAAGAACTCCGTGGCCTAGTGAGTAGACCGTTTGATTCGCACTCGAGAGATTGCAGGTTCGATTCCCAGGTTGTGGCGTGTACCAAGGAGACTTTCAGATCTCAAGACGCGCGCAATACGGACGCTCTAACGGTTAAGGAAACAATCGTGAGGAAATCCGCACATGGTTGGCCCCAGACGTATTAACCAGTCATTCCTCTGGACTAGGCACAGTCTTGTGAGAATGCCGTATGTACTTTCTACCAGACGACATTTAAAAACCAACTGTCCCAGGCACTACAGTATTTCAAGAGTGGTTACTTCGCTCGGAGAATACTATATAAATCATCCAATAACGTATGAAAATGCCTAAGTTTTTTTTTAACAAGTTGTGGTAATATATAATATTACTAGCATTTGCCCGCGGCTTCGCCCGCGGGAAACGGTTTCTTTATAATAATTTAAAAGATTAACCCCTATATAACTCTCCTAGGGGCTGAATTTTAGAAAACGCTGAAACGTAACTCATTATTTTTCCGTGCTCAATTCATACGAAATATCATGCAAAAATGTCCGAGGAATAAACAGTTTCAAACTAACTTTTATTCCCTATTTTACCCCCTTGGGGGTTGAATTTTGAAAAATCCTTCCTTAGTGGATGCCTCATATGAGAAATACGTGTGCAAAATTACGAATTTCTAGCCTTAAGGGTTTGGCCTGTGTGTTGATACATCAGTCAATCAGCTTTGCCTTTTATATATATATAGATAGATGATAAGTACTTTTTACTCAATATGTCTTCCAATTTGTTTTTAGGATATTAATTAAAAGACGTTAAGCCGCGTATAATCCGTTCAGGTAATAAGTATTTATCCATTTACTTTCTCGACTTATCTTGTTACAGTTTGTATGGTAATTTGTGACATAAATCTTTATAGTAACCGTAAATCAGTAGCTAATACGGATTTTAACGAGTAACAATTACGTAAACAAGCCATAGTTAAAGCAGTATTTATCTTGATAATTAGTAAAAGTTGGTTTAGTGGTTTTGATAGCTGCGTGCAGCGCTCGCGTGCCTCCGCGGTGTATATAAATTAAAATATAATTGTATTATCGTGACCTCACGCCTTAATGCGCTAAGTTCGCGACAGCCGACGAAGGGCGGTATTAAAATGAAAAGACAGTATAATGAAGAGTGAAAAACTAGAAAGAGCTATAATTGGATTTTTAAATTGGCTTTTCTTATAATCTGTAGAAATAACTCGAGATTATAATGTTGGTGTGGTAGTTTTGCATGCGCTGAAACAATTACGTAATGAATTCTTTCAGGAAAGCTTGAAAGGCGTACTCATTCATACAGAATTTATTTTAACGCAACAGATTAAAATGACAAATAATACAAAAGCATAACATTAATTCACTTTTTAATTATTATGGTTTAAGATATTAGAATTAGTCAACATCAAATGTAATTGAACATTTGAAACGTCACAATTTTTCCAGATGTAATTTGGATTAGTCCTAATCTAAGTGATAAGGGAAGGTACCCATGCTCGTAATCACTTTTTATAATTTTTTTACCCTCCACGGTATCATCGGAACACGGTCACATAGTAAAGGCTATGTTCCCTAAAGATGATAGTAAAAAATTAATTATAAAAATTAAAAACTATTGAGGTGACGAGGGTTCTAATATTATGGATTTAAACGATATAATTTCACTAAAACCTCTTGTTCTGCTCTGCATGTTTAGATCGTATATTTACTAGAGAAATATCGCGATAATCGATTCTTGTTAAATTGAATGAGCAAGACAATAAATAGCGTTTTATTGCCAGTAGCCAGTAATAACGCCGATAGCTGCTAGTTCAAAATATGTTGCCAGCCATACAATGTCAACTGGTTCCAATTTATTATTTATATAGTTTCAGGGTAACTTGTATAGCCTTATAAGCTTTAAAGTTACATTACAAATAGTTTTTGGAACCGATTTTCTTAAAGGTGACAAAGATTACTAGATAGATAATAATAATTCACACTATTAACTATTAACAGCACACTGCGCTCCAAAACAGGTATCAAGGATGTAGGTGTCAAGGCTGCCAAGCTGAAGTGGGATTGGGCGGGTCACGTTGGCCGTATGCATTTCGACCGCTGGGCAAAGATATCAACAGAGTGGGCACCTGAAGACGGACGCCGCCGCCGAGGCCGGCCTAGAAAAAGATGGCGTGATGAGTTGGAGGCATACCAGCCAGGCTGGCCAGCGGTGGCGCAGGAGAGAGACAGATGGAAGCCTTTGGGGGAGGCCTTTGCCAAGCAGTGGGACAGTTTAGGCTTATAATAATAATAATAATAACTATTAACTATCTCGTGCCAACTTCGTTTGCGTAGAACTCACGGAAACGGAACCCGAATTAAACGGAAATAAAAGTACCCTTAACTCCTTATAACATCCGCTATCTGCCTGTGACAGAGCCGTGAAAGTCAGACCAGCAGTTTATTTATTTGTTTGTTTGGGTCAAATTTAGTAATTGGAATTTTACCCCCTTCCTGACACCAGATCGATCTGATATTTTATACCCACTCTTAATCTTGATGACAATACAATAATAAAAAAAAATTATGACTGTAAATCCAAAATGGCCACCGATACAAAATGGCGGATTACATATTACTTCACAACAACCTCTATATGGGTATGAAATGAAAGGGATTTATTGGTAGAATAGAGCTCACTATAAAAAAATAAAATTCAAGATGGCCGCCGCCACAAAATGGCGGATTACATATTTTCCACAACTACCTCAATATAGGTGTCTAATGAAATGGCTTGATTAGTAGAATAGAGCTCATTCTGAAATAACAAAACTAAAAACTAGAAAATAAATTAAATAAAAAAATATTTTTATGTTAAACGGTTTTATTACAATAAAAATAATGTAGGTAATGTACTAAAAGCTAAAAAAATATTCGGTAAGTCCTAGCTACCAGATCGCATCAATCTTCTCATCAATCTGGGGTATTGATCAGACAAATAATAAAATCGTTGGGCGCGTGAAACTATCATATATTAACTCTAGATACGTTTAACATAAAAATATTTTTTCATTTAATTTATTATCAAGCTTAGGTGATAGGTATGCTTATATATTTAGGTCTTTTACTCTTGGCAAACCTAATTCACAAATCGACTAACTCGCGTTATGCTTAAACCTAATGGCGTAGTGGGCAAAACGAGAGCTAAAATAAGATACTTCCTACTAGTTAGGACCCTGAATCTACCCTTTCAAGAAATAATCTTTCTGTTAATTAGGTAAATAGTAAATGATAAAATAAAGGTCTTAAAATATTATAGAAATTTCTATAGGGTCATAATATACGATGCTCCACATAAGTCACTTCTAACCTCTGATAACGCCACAAAGTCTTCTCAAAACCAGTTGCGCATATTGAAATCTCGAAAATACTATCGTTTATTTCCCACAAAGCAATCCCAGAACCATATTTCACGAATCAATATGCAAATTGCTACTGGCATTCTGACTCTATTGTACACTGTGGCTTATAAGAGCGCCGACGCGACCAACTTGAAACTCCAAATTTGTGGCTTTCGCATGCTATTGAAATTTACGAGGAGAAGTTTCCTTACCTAAGAATACACGTATGCGGTACTGAGCCATTAGTGTAAGTACAAGCTATATTTTAAGTTCGTAAGCGCTCTTGGACAAGAAACGATCTGTTTCAATCTTACGTCTATTTGCAAGAATCTTACAAGTTGAGAAGTAAAGAATTAATGCAAATCAACATTATCACTTAAATAAATATCAGCTATGGACCTTTCAGGCTGTACTTAAGAGTGAGAAATAAAAAAGTTCAACCCTACATGAAAATCTGTTATTTTCTTATTGAACCATTATTATATACCTCTAAATAATAAAAATAGAGTATCTAATATACGACAAAATTAGCTGAACTATTTAAAAAGACTGATTTAAAGACAAGGGTGTTAGAAATGAGGTAACCCCTGTTTCTATTTTAACTCTCCACATCCACAAAATATTAAAAATCATTTACTTTGCGGATGTATCACTTAACATGTACGGGGTCCCCCACATTTTGTTCATAATATTATCTATTTTTAATGGAGTAAAAAGTTGGAAACAGTGTTGCTAGTATAAGACCTTATGATTAGTAATATTAATTACTAGCTTTTGGCCACGACTCTGCCCGCGTAAATATAATATCCCACGAGAACACTGTACTTTTTGGGGATAAAAGGTAGCCTATGTTTTATTATTCCTGAGCCTAAACTACCACCATAATACCAAATTTCATCAAAATCCGTTAGTAGTTTTTGCCTAAAAGAGCAACAAACTTCCATACATCCATCCATCCATCCTCACAGACTTTCACATTTATAATAGTATAGTAGGCTTAGTAATTAGACAAAAGCTTATAATTGGTAAATAAATATTATTTTCTCCGATACTTTTACATAGTATTTTAATGTTAAAAGTGTAATATTTTGCGATAAATTCATTGGATAAATTAGATTAAAGTGGAAACAAATAAAATTGTAGCATCCACTTCCTGTATGGCCAAAATAAACTCTGTATTTTCCCAAGAAAGGTCAGTTTTACGAGAATTTAATGGTTTTAATAAAAGAGATCCCACAAAAACTAATGTTACCGTTACACTGCATTTAAATGGTGCTGTTTCTTGGGGTTTATGTTTGCGAAGAGAGCTCTGTGGCCTAGTGCGCAGACCGTTTGATTCGCACTCGAGAGAGTGCAGGTTCGATTCCCAGGTTGAGGCGTGTACCAATGAGACTTTTTCAGATCTCAAGTACATTATACGGACGCTCTAACGGTGAAGGAAAATATCGTGAAGAAGGCCGCACATGGTTGGCCCCAGACGTATTGACCAGTCATTCCTCTGGACTAGGCTGACTGTGTTTTGAGAAAGCCGTATGCGCTTGGGCAACGATACGACATTTTAAATCCAACTGTCCCAGGCACTACAGTATTTCAAGAGTGGTTACTTCGCTCGGAGAATACTGTATAAATCATCCAATAACGGCCAAAGTTTTTTTTTATGTTTGTGAGGACTCTCAACGACAATGAAACTAGTCACTCTAGTGTTATTATTGTGATACATTGTAGCTTTAATGTGAACTCTTGTTCGAGTCGATTTTCTCACTTTGGAAAACTATTTGAACACTTAGATAGATAACAAACTTAAAATTAATACTAAGACTGTGAAGTATGCAACCAACAGCTATGATTTGTTCATTAATAATATAAATCAGATTGGCTATAATAACAGCCAAACCAAACTTTGGAGGACTAAACATTAAAGCTGATTAATATTAATATTTTAAGAATTAAACAATTTGAATTCATCCTGAGAGTTTATTAATTTACTAAATTTCTCAAGTAAACCACACGTAACATCATTACGAAGCGTGACCGCACGAAGCATATGCACAGACTCAAAAAGACTAACAACAATCGCGTTTAAATTATGAAGTGTAAAAAGTTTCCTTTAACAAGTTGTCGCATGCATTACTCGATCGGCGTCGACAGCGCCAAAAATAGACGCCCTAAACTTTTTAATAGGTATTGCTTTGAGGAGAGGCGCCTTCTACGACGCAGACGACTTTTATGACTCGAACAAATTGCTTCTCCTCATTTAAATACGCTTCCAAACATTTGTCATATTTTTTCGTTTTATTGTACCATTTCACATTCAGCGGTGAATTTGAATCCTACTTTTGCAACAATGTTTTTACTTTCTTAAATTAAAGGAATTTATGATAATTTGATTTCTACATTGTTGTTTTCAAATAGTTCTAGTCGTTTGAAATTTCTGGGCATTTCTATGTAATCTTTAAACCCTTGTACATAATGAAAAGCTGTCAAGCTTATCTAGCCACACACCCGAGTTAGTGCAAAGTTTGAGCCACGCCGCATTCAGCTAATATCAGGAGTATGCAGACCGGAATGACAATAATAATGTAGAGTCTAACTTAGCGACTTAGCAGAAGCTAAGTTAGATAACTCAACTTGGTATCGGGCGCTAAGTTACAAGTTGCAAACTAACCGTTTTGGAAGTTCCAACTAATCCCATTCGGTAGCCCCCGAGTTACGTGATGCGCATCGAAAAATTCCTAACTTTCCAATGTTTGTCATCATATTACATTGAAAATGGAGCGCGTCCAATTTAATAAGATTAAATTTTGAGACTGGATTTAAACGAGGATTACTTTTTAGGCATTATCTAGGAAATTAAAAATCACTTAGAAGAATGTTCCATCATAAAAAAATTAAATATAAGTAGGTACTTAGGTAGACACTTAAACAGTAGAGTAGCAAATTAATTATTAATAATAGATCAGATAGTCAAATCGCAAATGTTAATTACTAATAATTATGACAATGTGATTTGTTACAGCATTATCGCGTGGTAAGCTCATTATGCACTATAATTATTAATAATAATTGTTTATCCACGAGGATTACTAATAGTTATCCTAAATAATTTACTGGCACTTAACAAATACATAATCCGTATTGATGACCCCATTATGACCTTAAACACGAAGTTTATCACTCATAAAGCAATTTGTGGCGCTTTAAACGGCATTTCTGCTGAAACGAAATGTTTTTGAACGGTAGTTTTATTTTTTAATTTTTATTTTGATTTGGTTTTTAATTTGCCCACCTCTTGCGACAGGCTTTTTGATTGCAGTTACGTCTTTGTCTCCAAAATCTGAACATTCAAAATTTTACAGTTTTTCTATTTTCACCTAAATTGCAATGCAAAAAGAACAATCTTCATAATATTCAATTTTGAGTTCCATTTTTCCCGCATAATTTCTTTTGGCATAATTTAATGTGGCATACCTCAATAGGCATAATTTTGTTTGTCATTATAATACTTTGGCATACTTCTTTCTTGGCATACTATATCATTAGGCATAATTATCATTTAGACTAATTGTTTTTGTCTTAATTTAATGTGGCATAACTCGTTAGGCATATTTTCTTGTCATTACAATGCTTTGGCATAATTACTTTTTGGTATAACTTGTTAGGCATAAATAACGTTTGTGTAGTTTTGGGTTAGGTTAAGTTAGAACTTTTTTATTACGTTCAAAACGTCTTTAAATAATTTTATATCATTATGCTTAAATATTTAAAATTATGCTTTGTAAAAGTATGCTCAAAATATATCATTATGCTATATACTATAATATATCTTAAAGTGATTATGTCAAAATGCCTAAACAGTTATGCCAAATTAATATTATGCGTAGCTATTATTAAGACAAATTAAATTATGCTAAGTTAATTTAAGACAAATGTTTTGATGCGAATAAATAGGGGGAACCTTCAATTTTATCAAGCTTCTTTTTTATTAAATATGAATAAAACTTCTTTCTGAATTCATGAAATTGTAATAAGCATCCAAATGTAGTCGTAAATTCTTGCCAGCTTCACGATATTATGTAAAGCACGTTACATACTCGTACAAGTCTAACATCTAAATTCCCGCCCACGAAGCAAATATGATTTGGCTCTCGTTAACGTAGTCTGTTGTCTCTTTCTAGTTTGAGTCTATTTCATTCACAATTTGAATAAAAATACTTTAGTGATAATATTATATTTTAGAGAATCATTTAAAAAAAGAATTTAAATATAAATAAAAAAATAATAATTTAAATATCATAATCTGAAGATGTGCAGTATCGTAGCATTTAAATTGCATAATTAATGAATATGAAAAAATGTTTATCCAAAAACAATTAGCTACCTATAGAAAAAATCTTATGCTAGATATACCGGTGATCAGACTAAATAAAGTAAGTAAATCTTTTGAAGGTCAATGGATACGCCCATATAATAGAATCCCAGAAAACTATAAAACACTTTCCATTAATAAATTTTAAAAAGTAGGTTAATGATTTTATTCTACGGCTTACTACTTTTATGTACTACTACTTATTTGTATCCTGACTTTTGTTATATTATATAGATTTAGTTATTAAGTTATTAAGTAGGACAATTCTGAAAGTATGTGTTTCAAGTTCAAACAGAATTTTTTTTTTTTTTTTCATAAAAGCGATTTAAACGCTAAACGGAACACTGCCACATTGGTTGGTTGTAGCTAAACGAAAAAAATTGGTCATTATTATTCTCCATACTTCATAACCTAACGAGGCAGGGGAACAGAAATGTAACATCATTATCCAATCCCTGTTTAGAATTCAAATACGTTTTATATTACGAAAACTGCCTACTTTTCATATTAAATTTCGAGCGTAGGCTGTAACTCCATCTTCGAGATTGGACGAGGCATAATGTAAACCTCGAGAGTAGACCAAATATACCGCTATGCAAATTGTAAATACACTACGTCCTTACTACGAAGCACAAAATTGCTTGCTATGCAAAGATAAATGCAAGCACCGAGAATGTGTGTATACGTTCATAGGGAGGGAATTCTGCCAGTTTCCTGAAATGTTACGCTATTCCAACCTCTAATACTTGGTTATAAGTCTAGTTATCGTGTGCATTTTTTATTTCTAATAAAATACTCGTTTGTATTGCTGTATCTAGGATTGTCTCACTTAATCCCGCATCCAAAGAAATTCGAGTAGATTGTTTGGTTAGCTCTTTCTTCTTTCAGAACGAATTGTTAATGAATTCTTCTTTTGTTTTTTGTGTCTGGCAGGAAATAAGTTGGCCTAGACAAAATTTTATATTATCAACAGGATTGAGCTTAAGCATTTCGCCTACACTCTTTGTTCTAATACTTTTGTCATAGATGAAGAATATTTATTGGAGTGGTGGGTATTTTTTTCGATCTTTGCCAAACTTATATTGATGATTATAATCGATCGTTTTGTTATGTGGCTTCAATAACCTTTTATCATGTTAAGGAAAAAGGTCTTTGCCGTCAGCAATATTATGCTTTAAATCACAATTATCAATCGATTCATAATTTTACTGAATTTGTTTTGATTGCTTGAATATTGAATTTGGTATTGTAATTACTGTCATATTATTTTTAGTAGGTACAATAGACTTAGTAAGTTTAATTTTCAGATCCTGATTAAGAATCTGATTATTTCAGAACGATAGCCTTATCATTTCATTTAACCTACATCCCTTTTCCACAAACACGCCGTTAAAGAGTCAGCAGAGCTATATAATTTACCATGCGTGTCACTGTTGGAATTTTAATAAGTTGACATTTTTAATGCTTTATGTGGCCGCCTGTCTGCTACAGTTCCACCAACTTAGCGAACTGGTTACAAATCAGGTGCGTGGGCACTTTGCAGGCGATCGTGATGACGTGAAATATACTAATGATAATAATATAATATTTACGATAGTTAAATAAAAGTGAAGAGTTAACTTCTTATGTCAAGTTTTTATACCTTATTTACTTAGGGAGCATTTATTAAATTTGCTAAAAGAACGCCGGGCACTTTTGATTCCGCACGAGTCTACGCAATACATATATGTATTATATTAAAAAGAGGCAATCGAAACATAATATTGATTATCGTCCAACGCGAAAATAACGGGTAGCTTCTACCAGTACTTACATAAATCATAACAAATTCTTACTTACACCTAGGATTTTCTAGTAAACAAGAAATACGTCTTCAGATAGAGACGTGGGTTGACAATTACGGATGTCGACTGCAACTCCGCCATATCGTATATTCATTTATCATCGCGATGTAGTAATGGAATGCAACACCATCAACACATTACTGGCTTTCTGTAGATATTTATGTCATAAAGAATACTATTCATGACAGAGATCCATACAAATTACGCATTACGTTATTTTGAATAGTTTGTTTTAGCTGTAATTTTTTTAAGAAATGCGATGATGTTTCATCTCAGATTACGATATATCACCTTCATATCAATTTTTAATACGACTAAATAAATCACATAACAATAGCCTTTATACTAATTTCAATAGACAATCTATATAAAAATTGACACCAGTTCGACGATGATTGTCTTCCTTTGCAGCAAAAAGCCTATCATAGAATGTGTTTTCCTTCTCCACGTTATAGGAACAACTAGCAGGAGCTAGTTGCTATTCTAATAATATCGTCCTTCCACCTCCGAAGACTACACTCTTACTATGTACATAAATCTAACAACTAATCTTCCTAATATTTGGAAAAGAAATATGTGTATTTATTTACAAAAAACATAGATCGGTATGATTAATTGTCTCTGGGTTCGTCGGCAATGCAAACAGAGGGGACAACCGGTAGCAGGTACGATGTAAATATATAATTGTATTCAGATTTTGGAATTAAATCTTCTGTAAAAAAAGTTTTGTTTTGACCGACGAACCTAGCACCTATTAAGAGTACCTACCGGTAATCGCAAACCTCCAGCTACGGATTACTTTTTCATAATTTATTATATATTCTTTATCTATCTAAAGTTTGCAGCGGGTTATTATAAAATTGTCTTTGGGGCATATGAAGGTTATATTTGAATGTAAATGTATTCTCGCCACGTCCCAATCTAATAAAAATGCCTATTGACTTACGACCATTGTAACAATCATGTTTTTTTACACCCGATGCTTGACTTTCACGCACAGCACATCGTCTCACATTAATATCCTGATTTAAATAGTCTATTGTTCACATTTCCCTTTCTAAGCCACAGCTGGAATTAACAAATGTCTTTTTTTACATAATTAGATGTGTTTTATAATTATTATATTATAATATAATTAAATACATTACGTATGATTCCCTGAAAGTAACAGATATGGAATAGTTTTTGATCGAACAAAATTAAGTATATCCAGCCAGTCTGTTAGTCTGCTGGATGTGAAAGTCAAAAATTGTTATTCAAAGTTGGTATTTTTATTCAATTTCTGAACGTCGGTATACATGATGCCTACCACCGTGCCGGTTCAAGAACTAGCCCGGTGAGAAGCACCGGCGTAAGAAACTCGCGCGGGCCATCATTTGTCATCTCACCAAAAAGATGGAAAATTGTACTTTTAGAATAAAAAAGGTATATAACAATGTCATGACTAAAACTACATAACAAGAGTATAATAGTATATATGTAGAAGTAGCCTTGCAGGGGGCCACCTTATTCACAAGGTGTGCTATCATTCATGAAATCATTAAATTTACAATAAGCTTTAGCACACGAACGTTCATTGACTACTTTTTTAAATTTATTGATTAAAAAATTTTGAACATTTTCTGGGATCCTATTGTATAGGCGTATACATTGGCCTTTAAACGAATTTTTTACTTTACTAAGTCTAGTCACTGGTACAAGTCAAGCTTATGCTTATTTCGAGTATTTCTATTGTGGTTTTCACTTTTCTTTTTGAATAGGCTTAATTTTTTAACATAATATAATACATTTGATAGAACATACTGAGAAGCTAACAGTTAAGATTCCATTTTCTTTAAACTTACTTCTTCTTTTATCTTTTCTTTCTTTTAACTTTTAATAAAGTGTTGGGGGCCAGCTTGTAGATTGCCCGAACAGCTCGCTTCTGCAGCACAAATATAGTATTTATATCTGCAGCATTACCCCATAGCAGAATGCCATAGTCGCCATGTCATGTCGAATTATATCTTGAAGAATTTACTGCTCAAAAACGTTTTTGTTATGTGCACTTGATGTAATACGAGGAATTCCTTTAATTAATGACAAAGTATATATTAAGGAAAAAACCTGCTCTTTATCACAGCGCAAAGAGTTCTTCTAACTTGAACATGACACTTGACAAATTACAGCCACAAAAAAGATTTCAAAAATAAAAGAAATAAATGATAGCAAGAAATGTGATGACCTTTGTATTCAGAATTTTAGTTTGTACTAGCTGACCAGTGCCCACTTCGTTGGGCGTTAAAAATTTTTTGAATCATCAAGATGATGGATACTTTTTATTTTCATCGTCTGATTCTAAGTAACGCCTTATAACATCAGCTATTTGCCAGTGAAAGTCCCGTAAAAATATGTTCAGCCGTTCTAGAGATTAGTCGGAACAAACAGACAGACAGACGGACAGACGCACGGACAGACAATAAAAATTTTAAATTGTTTTTTTATTGTTAGTACCATATATATATTTTCGTATGCATTGAGTGAAAGCTGGTAATTTGAAATTACAAACAGACATTTTAAATTTATTTATTTGTATAGATATAGATTATGTGTAATACAAGTACGTACTTCTTTGTTAGTTGTATTTTTAATACTAAAACTTTTCAAACATCTGGGTGGCGATTCTCGTAAGTATTATCGGTTAAATAATAAACCTCGTTTGGATGTTCAGACTGTCCCCCTCGCGCGCACACCTTTTAAACCATATGCGAATAAGTCAGCGCATTGACTGAACCGAGATTTTATCGAAAATATAAAGAGTTAGTGTTGCCAACAATTTACCAAAAATATTATGTTTTGCTTTAGCTAACTTTTGATAAAATGGAGGATGTAATGGCGATTACCAGACGATAGCAGTTTAAAGTTTCTATCAAATCCCGTTTAAGCCCACGTCCGCGTCCGTTCACGTTGAAGTACATTCTGGAAGTGGCAATTTATCAACGTTCAAATTCTAAAAGCAAATTTTATGGAAAATATTGACGGTAACACGAGTTCGAGCCCGAGCCAGTTAGGAGGACCATCAAATTTTATCATGGCTATTGACACTGTTTTGGCGAGCGTCAGTTCATGTCGACAAGTGCCAATAAACACATTTTTCTAGAAAAACATTTTAGCGCTCCACAAAGAAAATTATAATACCCTTTTGCTTGGAGCTTCGAAGAAAATCTTACATCTTGCTTAGTTTAAAAAGAAAAACTTACTCAATTCTTTTTTAATGAAATTATTAATACAATAAAAGAAATAAGATTTTTGTTTAACCAAGTATTAGACATAACTGTACAAAAGTTTTGAAAGGGAACAATTCCTTTATTAGCATTATGTGATAATTAAGCTCGTTGGATAGATATTTGAATCGTTACATTTATCGTGAGAGACTGTTTGAGTCGGCTAAGTGTTGTAACTGAAACAAAAGGAATTTCCATAAAAGTCGGTCGTGAACGGACAAAAGCTTTCATTGTACGAGTATCATCATTTTTTATTGTAATATTTAGGATGCGTTCTTACAAGGCGACGGCAGACGCGACACCTTTCATGACCATTATCTAATATATAAAATTCTAGTGGCATAGTGTTACACTCCTATATTAGTTATATATATACACACTCCTCCGAAATGGCTGGACCGATTCTTATGAATTTTTCATTACATATACGGTAGGTCTGAGAATCTTTCGTAATCTATTTTTCAACCCCTAAATGATAAGAGTGACCAAACCCATTTTATTTTCTCGATATTTTTTACGTACGTGGCATTTAAAAATACATACAATGGCAAAACAACGTTTGCTGGTCAGCTAGTATTATAGTAACCGTTGTAAATAGACAAGTGTCGCACCGCGTTGTTACGCTACTTTAAGGGTCAGCTCACACCGAAACGAGACGAACGCGAAGCGGCATTTTTAAAATAGCGATTCGAAATTGAACTTTATTCAGTACATAAGAATATACAAGATTCGTCGCAAGAGCGGCGCCGCGCTATGCAGAGCGGTCTATTTTGACATTCGAACTCTTGCTGACCCTAAGTTCGTAGGTACGTTTTGTTTTTATGACAAAAGAAAATATTCCGTCGACGCCAAATATAAAAGCTTTTACAAATGTGTCAAAAATTCAACTCTAATTTTCTCATGAAGAGGGTACAATTGAATTTTTGTCCTGAAACGCCTAATTATGACCATTGTTGTTTTAAATAAATACATCTGCTACAAAGGGACTCCCTTATTTGCATTATTTACTTAGGTGGAATATATTATCCCCAGACAATTTTTGTTTACTGTAACAAAGAAAAGGCATGACGAATACTAAAAACTTTAACGAATTACGTATTGTATGTTAAACGGTTAATGTATATTATTTAAGTAGGTGAGTGAAAACTATTTTAAGGTTTGTAAGGTTTAATTTCTAGTCAAACTGACTGTAATTTAATCTTAAAAAATATATATTTAAGATCAGGTTACAAATGACAATCCCAATGTAATGATGTAACGGAAAAGCATGCGTTTGCAATCACCGAGATCACATTTACGAAACAAGAACATTATATAGGAAATTAACCTTTGGCTACCTACAACTAGTATTTAGATTCGTGTCATAGTAGTAAATCTCGTGTCCTAGGGAATTAACATAGTATCCTATAATAGCTAGGGCGCTGGTGGCAATTTAGGTAGGTATATAATTTCATCGTCGTTGATACTAAACTATGTGATCTAGAAATAACTTAACCAAGAACATGTCAAGAAATGTCTAAGCAGAGTTCCGTAACTATCAACGCGCAATAGGTTTTTTTGCGAATTACTTCAAATTTATTATCCGATTTCGCTCAAAATAATTTTTCTAAGGACTAAGAAGTTTCTAGCATGATCTATCAGCATGGAAACTTACAAGTTTCTATCACATTATAGTTTAGAAATGTCAGGGGGGGACCAATTAATACACCAAAGTGTAGACTTTTGTACCTACTCGAAAATGGTTGACTTCGTAAAAAGGTCATGTTTGAAACCTTGACTTTATTTTGAAAGATCTATTCAATGATACCCCACACGATGGGGTAGGGTGAAAAAAATTTTCATCCCCCCTAAAATATAATAATAAATAGGCAAACCCGAGATCTATACAAATTTTATGACTATACCAAATTTTATCCACTTATATTCATAATTGCATTCGCTAGAAGAGCGGACAGACTGACAGACAGACGGACGGACAGAGCAAAACAATAAGGGTTCTTTGAATATTACGGAATCGTAAAAATAAGTGGAGACCGTTTTTTTTTAATAAATAATTTCGCATTTCTATGTAATGAAAAGTACAAAAATTATATTATCGATTCTGCCAGCAATTATTTGTTAAGAAGTAAATTTGAAATACTCTATAAAACATAAAAATAATTATTCAAAAGACGATATAACATAGAATTATGATAATATAGTAATTTACAAATTAACTTTTTTCACCTTAATAATCTTTTTGAAAAAAATCAGACCAATCAGAAAACATAAGCGGCGAGCTCAGGTACCTAAGCTCGCTGCGTTTTCTAGTTCACATGGTTGCAGAATATATTACATCTAAATATCAACGACGATGGAACCATATACCTAAATTGCCACCAGGTCCCTTGCTATAAAGCTTTAAACATTACCTAATATACACGCTATAATATAACCACGTGAGTGTTCTGCCTTGAACACATTAATTTGCCCACGCTCCTCTTGCACGGATTTGCGGAATTACCACTGTTTATTTCTCTGTCGACTTAAATAACGATCTGTATTTTGGTATTTGTTTATGAAAACGATATATTCAGAATCTGTTTTGATGTTTGACACTCACAGACTTAGGTTTATTATACCTCGTGTCTGCATCTATAAGACGACATTGAAGTATGAAAAATAAAATTTCCTTTTACTGTACAGTAACATCTATTATGTTCGTACGTTTTCTCACTAACACATACGATTATACTTTTTAAAACCAGAATGAAAAAATCAATTCGAAGGACAATCGTAATATGCGGATTGCTACTCAGTATCCATGTGCAAGTTGGGCATACCCATTTAACAAAAAAGCCATAAATTGCCTTTAAGGTTTCCGCAGTTTATGGCGAAAAATTGGTTTCAGTGGAAGCAAGATTTATGCATGAGGTTAATTCTTTATGGCACCATATTTTCGTCTAGGTATAACGATATTTTATTTTAATACCTCGGCGCGGTTGTCGCGTCTCTCGCTATAAGAGGTAGCAAAAATATGAAAATATTTTTAAATATAGAGCTCAATGCTTTCTTGTAATTTTATTTTGTACTTGATTTTTCCAAAAACATTTCCAGAGTAAAAGGAATATTATGCTATAAATAAGGAACCAAATTTTAATACGTCTGAAAAGTAAACAAATATAGATAACCTACGTTCGATCATTCCATTCAAAAAGTGTTGTAGTACATTTTTCATTTTTGATATTTATATTTAAACTTTGCGGAAGTTTATTGTGTTATTTTTCTGCAAAAGTAGCAAAAGCTATTGCAGTAAATTTCTGCAATTCGCGATCGCGTGCAGTCGCTTATTTAAGTAAAATAAAGAGTTATGTTTTAACAGTCTTAGTTTGAAAATTTATATCTTCCTTTTCCATTCCATTTTCAAACTTGCTTACCCTAAGGTTGAGACAAAGGACTGTAAGCCCCCTTTACCTTGCATTGTGGCTGTTTTTTTTCTTCTGAGAAAGGAAGTTATGACTGGCACGACTAGGATTAAAAAAAAAAATATTTTCCAAGTAGACCAATAATAATTTGTCGTGTTAGCTTTTTTATTTGCAAAAAGTAATAGCTGCAAATGTTAGTCACTGAAAGAAATCAATAGAAACAATGTTTTTTCAGTGGTGACCTAATACTGTGGTTATAAAAGATTTATGGTTCAGAGAATTCTCGTCAAAGTAATTCTATTTGTACTAAGTTGCGATAGTGTTTAGGTAGACACTGCACATAATATTGATAGTAAACTTCAAAGAATTAGTGTAATCGAATGTAATTTTGTTGCACAAGTGGATAAGTTAAAAGTTTTTTTTTTTCAATTCTGAATTTGTGAGGCGAGGTGTTTTGTTTTTATAACTTTATTACATTATGTTTATAAATTTCGCCTGTAGTCCTGGACTGAATTAATATATTAAGCCATACATATACTGTAATTTTCGAGTGAAATGGCGAAAATGAATTTGCGTCTGAAATTTCAGCACCTGTCCAAAACACTTACTGGTGCTGGCTGCTTACACCGGGGTACTGCGACGTGATTGTTCATGGAAATTAAATGCTATGAATTTAGTTGTAAATTATGAAAGAAACTATAAGAAAATACCGTCACAATCTAATTATAATTTATTCGCGTCTTCGCTGTAGTAAGGAACGGATTGCGTCAAAATTTAGTTGATAATTTTATCAACTAAATTTTGATGCAATCCCAAAATTTTATATTATACGATATCATTAAATGATATCGTATACAGGGTGTCCCAAGAAATAGTGTCAAGCGTAAGTCCAGAGTGAGAGCACCTCTTGGAGTACCCGAATCACCCCCATGTATGTTCCGCGATTATTCGTAGTTTTCGAGTTATAATTATTTTCTAACTTTTTGAAAAATTTCGATCTAAAAAACTTAAAAATTTAAATAAAAAAAAGTAGAACACATTTTAATGTTTTTCTTTTTGCTACTGAATTATCTTAAATGGTACTTTTATGTCTAAAATAATCAGCTTCGTAACTTTGGTGAAAATTTAGAAAACAGTAGTGTAAAGTCAAAATTTTAATGTTAGTGAAAAATTACTTAAAAATTCAACTTTAGATAAAAAATCTAAACAGGCGAATTCATGGTTTCTAAGTATATGTAAAAACTTCTCTTGACTCTCAGCTTTCATAATAATTTAAAAAAAAAGTACTTAATAGGGCTACTTTGGCTTAAATCGGCCATCAAAGACAGCGAGGTGAAAATTTCATAAAACTCGACATCTGAATAAATATTTTTTTTAATCCAATTATTTATTAATAAACCAAAAATGATTGTAGAAAAGCTAAAAATGAATTATTTGAAGGTCAAAAATAACTGTTCCTGCTGCCATCTTTAATAACCTTTGAAGGTTTATTATAACTAAGAATAAATGAAACAAAACGTTATTTTCAAATCCATCTGTCGGATCGGTCGTGGAGGGCCCATTGCGTGGCCGCCACGGTCCCCCGACTTGAACCCCATAGATTTTTTCGTCTGGGGATACTACAAGGAATTAGTATACGCCAAGGACATTACAAACGTCACAGTGTTAAGAACAAAATTAAGACAAGCAGAAGAAAAAATAAAAAACAACAGAATTGCATTTATAAATTTAAAAGAAAACTTTTTTAGACGATGTAGAATATGTATTGAGCACGAAGGTCGTCATTTTGAAAACTTTCTTTAAGCGATCGAATAATAAATACTTTGAAAATAACGTTTTGTTTCATTTATTCTTAGTTATAATAAACCTTCAAAGGTTATTAAAGATGGCAGCAGGAACAGTTATTTTTGACCTTCAAATAATTTATTTTTAGTTTTTCTACAATCATTTTTGGTTTGTTAATAAATAATTGGAATTTAAAAAAAAAATATTCAGATGTCGAGTTTTATGAAATTTTGACCTCGCTGTCTTTGATGGCCGATTTAAGCCAAAGTATTAAGTACTTTTTTTTAAAATTATTATGAAAGCAGAGAGTCAAGAGAAGTTTTTACACATACTTAGAAACCATGAATTCGCCTGTTTAGATTTTTAATCTAAAATTGAATTTTTAAGTAATTATTCACTAACATTAAAATTTTGACTTTACACTACTGTTTTCTAAATTTTCACCAAAGTTACGAAGCTGATTATTTTAGACATAAAAGTACCATTTAAGATAATTCAGTAGCAAAAAGAAAAACATTAAAATGTGTTCTACTTTTTTTTATTTAAATTTTTAAGATTTTAGATCGAAATTTTTCAAAAAGTCAGAAAAAAAATTATAACTCGAAAACTACGAATAATCGCGGAACATACATGGGGGTGATTCGGGTACTCCAAGAGGTGCTCTCACTCTGGACTTACGCTTGACACTATTTCTTGAGACACCCTGTATAAAATTTTGTATTTATATTTCTATTATTTAAGAACCTACGTAAATATAATGTAAATAGTTCTATCAACTTTAAGCAGCTTCAAGTATTTATTTATTATCCAATTACCTATCTAGTACAATACCGTCATTTTGGTTTTTGGAGAAATATTATATTTACTTAAATATGTTAATCTTTAAAACGCGTTGAAGTATTCCACTTGTATATTCATTACTCGTAACTTTATATTCTAATGTTTGTTTAGGACCCCCTACGATCCGCCTTATGAAAATATTATATCAATAAAGAAGGACCACCCCAGCGACATTTTGTCTAGTTTTTTACCTTACGTCACCGGTCAAATGCGCCTTTGTATCTATAAGTATAATTTGAATAAATATCTCGTGGACGTCGTTTGAAATGTTTTAAATTACATTCTTATACTGGCCAGGTCAAAAGTCAAGGATTAAATACATATCACTATAGGGGCCAAATTTTAAATTTCTGATAAAAACATAGGACAGAGACAGATTTTCATTACGAAAGCTGTCAAATTTCATCCCAACAGTAAATTTTCTTCCAATGATAACAAAAATCCAATTCGTTTCAAACAGAACCAAGAAAATTATTTAACGAGCTCGCCAGATGTTCGAGTTTAGGCGAATAAAATTAGAAATTCAAAATGAAAATAAAAACGCGGTTTCACTGATGTGGCCGAAGATTTTACTCGCGTTTATAAAATCGATACCGTCTCACCACAATTTACTTTTGATCGCCCTTGCTATCGGATCGGTCCTGGTCTAACCGACTTAGACCGCAAAGGTGATTTCCCGGGAGACGCAGGCTCACCAATATAGTAGCGACAGCGACTTGTTGCCTTATTCAAGAAGACTTCCTCAAGTTGACACCAAGAAGGCGTAAGTAGACACCAAATTTTACAAATTGTTACGTATGTAACAATTTGTACAATTGTAGCAAACTATAATATCTTCTGTGATAAGAATTTCTTAGTATGTATTTCTTGTATCTTAGTATGTATTGTTATTATTATTACTATCATTTCTCTTTATAATATCATGGTATAGAGAGATGCATACAGCATGTCAAGTTTTACTAAATATTTAATTTTATGTTCCCGCAAGAAACCGTCACGTTTATGGGATTTTGGAATACACATTTTTACAAAATTTGTACAATACAAAAATTTTTTGACCGCCAATATATACACCATGCCAAATTTTACTAAGTTTATAAATTTTGTTGTGTAATAAGCTGTATAATTTCCTATAGTTTTTTAACCATCCCACGGGAACTGTTTAATTTACCGGGATGAAAAGTAAATCAGTCCAACAGCTTCAAAAATTAGCCCGTACAAATAGACAGAGAAACGAAAAATTAAAAAAAATACTGGATTTCTTCTATTTCTCTTCCTACATCCTCTGGTCCGGTCTTAAGTATTTTTTTCCAGGTACTTTATTTTATTCTGTTCAAGAGATTTTATTCTGTAATCTGTATACTTGTTATCTACCAGGATTTTAAAGCTCTTCAGCCGATAATGATCAAATTCTATAACAATAAAAGTAATATGTTGTGGCAGGAACATTATCAAATTTTGGAATAGGAAAACCGAACAAAATAAACCGATGGTCGATAACATAACTAAAAATCAAAAAAGGATTTACATATACGTAAAACTTCGTAGTCGAACTGCGATTGTCAGGATTTAAATGAAATTATTTGGAGCCAACATTTAGCAGGCAGTAGGCTCGGATCGTTGTAAAAAATGCAGTCAGTCGCAATCCCGGTTTATCTGAACGCAAATAAATCTGTCAATTTCACTCAGCCTCCCATAGCCTATTCACTAGCTTCATCCATACCAGGGTAGGTATTCTGAATTTAGTTGATATTATTTTTTACATTTTCTGTTATCTGACTAGTAGCTAATATCAATAATTATTATCTAATTGTAGTGAAGCATGCCTAGCATCCTTAGTCGACGTTCCGACGAGCGTTTTTAGTCGTCTCGACAGAATTAACGGCACTGTAAATAGAACTCTGCGCTATACAATAGAGCTGAAAATCCGGTACAGCTGTCAAATCTGATATTTGACACTTGATACTTCGTGTTTGGCGCAGTTTTTTCTAAGCCCTCATCTAAGGCTTAGAAAAAACTGCGCCAAACACGATCTTACATTAAAACTTATTTAAAAAAAAGACGTGTTTATTTTAAAAAAGAGTAAAACAAATTGAAAAAACAAACATAACAACAATATTGTTACTATTGTAATATAAAAAAATGATTTTCTTTCTTTTGGCAAATACAGAAGCCATGTGATATTTTTTACGAACGGTATACCAGAATATTCCCCTTTTGCCTATTTACGATTGGAATCGAGTTCATCCAGTCGAAGCGAGTCGGGAGAGCTCCAGTCAGACTCCAAATGAAGCGATCAAATGAACTCTCTTTCCGCTTCGCTTACATAATACATTACAACTCTGATCCCTATTAAAATTATCGACGGATGATTACTCGAAATTAAACGAAGCTGTTAGGTTAATTAGTTTTTTTAATTACGCTGTTAGTACTTGTAATAGGATATTAATTATTTTTTAGAATCTAAAGTATGTTGTTAAGAGAGTGTGTATTAGTAATCCATTTTTAATTTTCATACTTCGTATGTTTTCTAATACATACCTATATAGCCTCGCTTTTATATGTTAGAAATGTATTGGCTTTGACTATTTGTATTTTGTATCGTTCTGCAAGCTATTTGTGTTGAAACATTTTGCGACTTCGGGAATACATGTCTGGAATACATTATGTGAATTTGTTCAGCTTCACCTAGTACTAGACTTTTTAGTGCTACACGTTCTGCGCTTAGTGTTAAATCTCAAAGTTTTGTTAAGCTCATTCGGTTTAAGTGCTTTTAATAATGTCGAAGATTTTCTTTAGCATTTTTCTAATTCTATGGTAATTGTGAAACAAAGGTGTATACGAATTGCCTGATGGTAAGCAATCATTGCTTGTATGGATTAGTGTCATATCTGTTTATAACGAAACTTACGAGTTTTCGTGCTTCCGTGGTGCCACACTGAAGATTAATCTCACTATTACCAAGTTTAATTCAGATTGAAATTGAAGTGCTACCATTTTCCGTAAGTAATTATCATTACGCGGAAGCATCGGATCATAAATCTGTAATGTTTATTGTCTAGGGTCCTATGGAAATTCATATTCGGTCCCCGTATTATGATTGTGTGGAATCCGATTGCCTTTCCATCTCGCAGCGATATTTTATTGCGCGCCATTTCGATATCACTCGTATTGAGACCTTGCACTGGGATTGTCTCTATATTGGTTTTTGATTGCCTCCACTCTCGCGCGTCTCCAGATTTTGGTTTCCATTTTAAGAATTATTGAAGTTATGACAATTTTATCCTGTACTTTTTCTTGAGTAGATAAGTATGTTCATTTATCTAATTTTCTTTATAATTTTACGTCCATAAGCGCCCATATTATGGCAATTAACTTTTACGTTTATTATGCATTTCTTTCTTTTTTGTAAAATTTGGCTTACCACATTTCAGTATCACCGAGCAGTTAATACCAAACATTATGTCAGGTAAAACAAATGAGTAGTCGTAGAACATATTAAATTGAAAATGAAACTAAAGAAGAAAAGCATTCTCTTTCAAGGCGTAAAGAAAGTTACAAAAAAGTTTCTACATAAAAAGTCATAATAAGGAAACTGGGATGCAGTAAAAAGGCTCCGAGGGCCGTCTTTAAGTTTATAGATGAGCTACTAAACTGTAATTTAAAGCACCAGTAACATTTTATAGACTTTTACGATGACTAATATACGTACTGTATATTTTTACCCACTAAGGTGACATCTTTTATACCGTAATATATCACTCCCTCATAATAGTAATGGATAAAATTTTGATTAGATAAAAGGACTATATTGACTTAAAACAACTTAAATAATCGTATACCCAATCCTGATATTGTCATCATTATTTAAACTGTATCAATACATAATCAGTTCTAACTTAAGTTACTACACTAATTGATCGATATAAAATAATAAATATTTATTTCATTATTCATTTATCTGATACATACAATTTCGTGATTGTAAAGTTTTGCTTATTTTCGGATTAATAATCCAGCTAAGCATGTTAACATTCCTATTATCTAGCTAAGCGTTGGGCTTATCAAAACTTATAAAAGTTTTGATAAGCCATGTCCATAAGGACATTCCTAAATTATGAAAATAAATCAGAAATTATGACATATAAAAGCTATGTTGTAAATGGAATTATACAGTTTTTATACTCGGCATTAAGAGTAAATCCACCACCAGTTGCCAACCACACGGCTTGGCGCGGCGCCAAATTATTTTTTAAAGCAACCCCGTAACGATCTCGTTTCACTGGATCACGACATATTATGTCGCTGCTTAAACTTGGTAATTGCATTTTAAAGTGAAATTTCAGACGCATTTTAAATATTATGTTATTCAGATTGGCTGGCAAACGTCCACACTATGCTTCAAGTTACCAGACATTTTGTGTTAATTGTAGACTATCGAGAAAAATTGCAGCTTGTCAACAAGAAATTTTGGAGGTTGAAGAAAGTAATATTTTTACACAAGTATTTTTAAAAGATAAGAAGAAACAATATGTATAATGTATTGCTTTTAATTTAATTATAAACAACACTATATCAAAATTTGAAAGCAGGAATATTGAATTAAATTTGATTACAAAATATATTAATGAATATTGAAATTAATTATTTATACAGTAACGTAACCGTCATTAAAATTTTGTTCCAAACATAAAAAACAAAAAAAAAATAGAAATTGCAAATTAGAAAACACTATTTTTTTCACCAGAGAAATGAGAATATTTTAAAAATAACTTTGTTAGGATAAAGTCATTATATTTGAAATAATTTGAGATCTAGACTTTATGGCTCGTTATATTGAACACGGCTCAAGGAACACAATTAAAGTGCGTGCACACTACACGCGATACAGATTGTTTCACTAAACATTTTATAATCCATTGGTTTCACGACGCTTAGTTCAAAGATGTTAGGATATTTTTTTTATAAGGTAAGAGCTTGGCTTAAACAATGTTTCATCATACTTTACTGCCGCTCCAATAAGAGAGACTTGTTCACAAGTACACAGGCCAAACTATAAACAATGTTAACAAATATCTAAGGGTTCCTTGAGTACCACGGAACCCTAAAAATAATAGAAAAATAAAATTTGTACACCTAGACGCATCCGTACTTTAGAAAGTTAAGTTGTTATGGTAGTTTCCGACGGATGGCGCTATATCCAAAATCGTGTCATGACGCTTGTCGTGATGTGACGCGACCCTGAAATTTTGCTCTCAACGCCGCTGAAGAGTTTCACTTCAAAAGACTAATGCAGGAAAATGCGAAGCTGTTAAAACTTGTCATAATAAAAACAATTTCACACGAATAATGATCGGTTCGAGAGGCGTCTCCTAATGTGTACGCACATTTATGGGGTTGTATATTATATCGCAACATGGCGTCCGGCATTACAATTAAGATATTTTTTTATTTCGGCTCTCCACGCGACTGAGCCGAAGTGAAAAATTACGAACACTTCCGTGAGGAAAAGCGATTTATTTCACTCCGTAATTATACATAAAGTTAATGATATGCGGTAACGACTCAACAATAAAAACAAATTGAATATTACACGTGTGATTCCATACGAAAGCCTTATAGCCAATTTCGTTTGATTTTTATACTGTATAAAAGTTTAATATGAGTTGATTTTACAGCAGTAATTTGTGTGCAGTTTCCACTCAAATGCAGCATATTGTATCCTTCAAGACCATAATAAAAAACTACTTTAATATATCCTGTTGATAATAATATTATAATCAGGATGTGTCGCTTCTTAATTTAATCGAGTATTCTATCAGAACGATGCATAATAAATGTTTACTTCATAAACTTTCCGTTGCTTTAGAGCTGTTAGTCTTAAACTAGACCAAATGTTCCACGAATATATCTATAGTCTAACTAATAATACACATCATTAATACTTTGTAATTCGTGTAACGGTACTAGTCGGTACTGTCAAGTCAAGTACTGGACTATGAATACGTGATTAATGGAAGCCTCATCGACTTATACTACTCGGGTTTTATACCATCGTTTGACTTGATGACAGTGTTATTAACCTTTCAAGTGATACTTATTACCCTTTACTTCGTTAATAGGGCTACCTATGATTTTTAATTATACCTGTAATAGGTTTTTGGATACCGGAAAGTCATTAGTTGAATGAGATCATTATATTGTAATGTTAATTGTTATTTTTAATTTGGATAGTTTTGGATGTTGAAGATTAATTATGCAATGTAGTGGCTATGTTTAAGGTACGGCTCTGAACGAATTTTGTGTTTAAATTTTACATGTTCTTGGTACATGTAAAATTTAAGCACAATGAATAATTAATTGTACATGTTATTATTAACCTGACAACCGTAATATGAATCGTGTATTTTGATGGAATGTTAGAATTACTGTAGTTTCATAATTTATTTACAAAATATATTAAGCTATTTAACTATCTACTTACATAATATACCAAAAGACAATTTTATTAATCTTTTAAAAAGTCAGTGTAGACAACCCTACAAAATAAGGCTATTTAACAAGTTCCACTCGTTTTGTAGATGGCAAACAGTTCCATTCCGACACAATAGGTATCGTGCGTTACCATGTTTAAGTCCACGCTGCTTGTTCTCTAAACAATCGCATTATAAAGCCCTAAATGGCTTCACCTAGAATACCAAAAATTGTGGAAATTCTCATTTACCATGATTTGTGGGATGATGCAAATTAGATCCTATTTCGTGATTTGGAAAATACATTAACTGACTTCGTAGATTGGCATTTATTAAAGTTTATTCACTATTCGTTCATTATTTGAGCTCTTAAAGTAAGTTTAGTTTTATTAAATTCTTACTTCTAAAGTTAAAAATTCATCTTTGATTCCACAAATATTCTATAAGAATTTGAATTTAAAATGAATCGATCATCATTCATATTTACGACGCACCCTCACACAGTCTGATCACGACTTACACTTTTTCAATAAAACACCCCCAGAAGCCGTTCGCAGTGAAGTCACGGAGGCTAAAGCTATTTTATAGCTTTATCCGCTACCTGTTTCCAGACCTTGTATGAATAACTTTGCGCCTAATTTTAGGTCATATGGCCGAATACTTATGTAGCTTAACCATAAAATGTATCTCTCTTAATTTAGTTTCTAGCCATTCTATGTTTTAAGGTTGTGGTGATCATTGCGTCAGTCGACTGAACAAATCACTTGCCATCTTGTTTTTCTGACTCCTCTTCCATAATTATGTAATCTCGATACCGCGGGAACATCTAGTTCTACGTAAATATTGTACAATGTCATCTAACTAAATATGCTTCTTAAACAGGTTCATATTGACTTACCAGATTGCTGTTGACTCGGTGGTTTAAAAGCTCCATTTAAGATCGAATGGTTTACCTTATTCCCACGTAGCAAACATTTGTGTTTGTGTTGTTAGATACTGGTATTTGATTACTTCACTGGTAGCTCGTAATTATCATCATCCTTATCCTTGTTATGGGAGTTTAAAACATGATTTTAATCAACAGTGTTTTTGAATGAAATACCGATTCATCTTTTTAAATATTTTAAAATGTCAACTTTATGTCCTATTCTCCTCTCTGTAATATACTACTCATCCTTTCTTACATAATATAAAGTATTCACAACTCATTCAATCAAAACACAAACATTCTTCCAGAGACTTAATGTGCAAATTTTGTTCTTTACAAATCATTGTAGAGTAATTTTTTTTAATCGTTATTATTTATTCGTTTCTAACAGTAGTTTATGATTATTTAACAACAAATTAAATTGATACTACAGAGAAACGTGTTAGGTATCTAGGGCCAGAATCAAGTATCAAGTAGCGAGCAATCACACTCCCACTCACAGCCTCATAAGGATTAGTCACGCACCTTCATATTCGATACGGGCTGTTTTCATTACTTTTATTTTTATGTTATCGTGTAAAGATAGTTTTTAGTATTGGTGTTTACGAGCTGTATTACAAAACTGGAAGTTTTTTTATTTTGTAAAAGTTACATAATCAGTTAGAAATGTTTTCGATATCACTGTTAGATACTGTAGGTATATTGTTATGTTGCTACTTTGCCGTGTTATTACAATTAGTACGCTTACACATGATTGATTTGTATGGATTTTGTGCGTCAGCGTCAGCGTCAGGCGGTGAAACGCCGCAAGTCCGACGGCGGCGTCGCTGCCACTGCAGCAACAGGGGAGCTGCGGCGAAAAAATTCATTCAAATCCCGCCGCGGCTTTGCCGCGGGAGATGCGGTGCGTGTGTAAAGGCGTCCCGCGTCTATCCCGTGTAAAAATAAACAAATATATTGTATTCAGTTAGCGGCAGTAAGGTACTAATTGTTGGTCGGAATTACAAATAAAGTCAAAGAATTGTATTAAAAGCCTTGATACTCAATTTATAATTCTAGACTTAGAAACAAACCATAACCAATTACCAGACAATAGAGCCTGTTATTTGTGACAGCTACTACTGACTATTTTGGGTTTCGACGTCAACCACTAAGGACCGCGCCCGTATTGCTATTATAATCAGAATTCATTGTGATATTATAAATCCATGTAGTCTCAAATACTGGCACAATTAAAACTCCCTTGTACGGCACAATGTGGGAGGATACGGTCGACTTGAAAATGCATTCTCCATGCCTGCCAAAACCAAACTTTACTTTTTATACTTTAATGTTAACAATTTATTTTTTAAATCGTATATAATACCTACGAGTATGGGATATAAATAATTATCTACAATAATGGTCGATAACCTAAGTTGTGTGCCCCTCAAAACATAGCATATTATACAGTGTGTGTCGTCATGAGGTTAGAAGAATTTAACAGCAGAAAATAGGCTTAATTTTATCGAAAAAACACCCCACAGGATTGTGACCCGCAAACGGGAGGTGTTTTGTCGATAAAATAAAACCTATTATCTGCTGTTAAAATATCTTAACTTCGAAACAGAGTATATACGTATCGGATAGGCATAGAGAACACAGAGCACTACGCCTCGATCGGGGTTCGAGAGCAGAATGAGACGACACACACTGTATAGAGGAATGGACAGGCAAGACTGTAAAGTTTTCTAAAAAGGTTTATAACAGTAGGGCGTTGTATCGCATCACATCAACGCCACAATTCATATTTTGATAGAAGACACACTATAGAAGATTTACCATCGGAGAATAAATCACTATCTCGATGTAATTTATCAAATTGTGAGACTTAACTGTTAACAGGTTTCAATAGGCGCATTTGTAAAGCCATTGTATATTCTAAGGCTTCATTTAACAGGTATCACATCTATCATCGCTTCCTGCATTCACGTCAAGATCGGCGTTTACATGCCCCACCCACTGCATAGAGTGTCGTAAATATTTATAAGTGCAATAACACCTTAATACCTATTCATAAGTGAAAATTATTATGCAAATAGTGGCACAGGGCGGGCTGTAAATCCGAGCGTCTGCCCGCGCGGTAATGGCCGCCGTAGCCTGATGAATATGAATTGTGGAGGTGCATCATCATTTGCGTGCTGAATAATTATGAAAACACAATTCCTCAACAAGCACGATGTGAACGATGACAGATGGACATGAAGTCGTGATCACATCGTTGTGTATGTCAATCAGTGGCTAACTTCAGGTTATCCACAAAATGTGGTCTTGTACTTAGGGATCGCAATCCCACTGTATTCAATCCCGTGTGATTTTTGCTGGATTGACATCGTTACAGCGTAGTTTTTTATGTAATTCAAAATAATAAAGTTAATCAACTTTTTATTAAAAATACAAAAATCAACAACGTCATACTTACTATTAATTTGCTAATTATTTTCAACTATTTTAGCTACTTATTTATTAATAGAAACTTAAAAAACAAAATTATTTGATAGAATTTTCTACTCTAACTCTAGAAAGATTATTTTTTATTTATGTATTTAAATAATATATGAGGTTAGATGTTATTATCAGTCTGTTGTATTCACAAAGAGTGAATATAAAATACTGATTATAGTATGAATTTAGTTTACCTACTAACAGTTTTTTTATTTTTGTTACTAAATAATTCTAAAATAATTAAATAATCAGTCACTTCTCTTTTCACCCGACTACGGCGAAGCCAAAAGGAAGGGCAATTATTTTATCAGCCTATGTATGTATGTTTGTTCCACTACACCGCCTAAATTACTGATTTTACTGATTTGATTTAAATGAATGAGGTGTCAATAGATTCGTTATAATGGTCCGAGTAACATAGGCGTAGGTATATAATTTGCGTAGTCGGTTTAATAGTCTTAAACTTTTGATTATACGAGTATAAATAAAGAAAGTTAAAGTTGATGTAAAGTTAAAGATTTCATTGAGGACAACACACCCTGGAAATAATCCTGACCCTAGAATGCCCTATGAGGCAACTTCAGTATACATACTAACTTAACAACACTTCTGTACTTGTAAAATATTGTATTGTAATTGAAATTATTATTAATTTCTTACATTTTATTGTACAATATTTTTTGCGGACCCGCGAGATATTGCTTCAATTTAGAATAAAAACAAAAAGAAGAAATCTATTGAGTTATGCTTAAAGTAATAAAAGGCAGTTTTTTGTACCAAATTGTATTTACGAGTGTGTGAATAAAAATTATGAACAGAACAAAATGGACAATGAAATTTGTCCGCAAATTTAAGGCACTTTAAATCCCAACTTTAAAAATAAATGCACTAAAATGCATGCATGAACGTTAGACACGCTGGTTACGCTGGAGTTTTTTATACTGTCCATCAGCGTCGAATTAACTCTGGCATTAACGAGCTTAATGTATCGCGATATGATCTGATGCGAAAATTAAATATGCATTTCAATAAACAAAGAGTTAAAAGCCTTGTTAAATGAGAATGACAACTGAGAGTACTTCCACAATTTGTTATGCTTAAAGAACGTGACTCGTTACAAGTCGCTGACGAAGACAAATAATTTCCATGAGATTATTATTTTTAATAATTCACTGACCTTTATTGAATAAGAAATAAGTTCAAAGTTTAAGCATCTGAAGGATCAATGATTTACCCAAAAGTTTTGAGTAAAGTTTTTGTCATAACGCAAATGTGTATATGTAATCGAAGTAGAAACCGAATATATACAATGACCAAAAGATTGTACGCAAAGAAAATTAATCGAAAAACAAGTAGTAAACGATTTATCATTAATGTCAAAACAAATTTACACCCAGCAATGTCCTAGACAATCGTTCTAAATACAGACATCATTCCAAAAACGTTACACAATACCTCAATCAAAGGAAATAATTTGTGTTCACAATACTCGCTTCTAATTATAACCGGTGAAATCAAAATTACAGGTGTGCCAGCAAAATACCAAGAAATGTTGGACAAGAAATAATTGCACTGGAAACTCGAACGTCCATAATCACTATTTGTGGCTGATAGCTTGAAAACGCTAATACTAAGTTTCCTATCAAAGTAGGCATTGGCGCCATCGCCCACGATACAGTCTCGCCTCACGCCCGATTGCAAGACCTATTACCGCGGCAACCAATAGAACCTTCGCGAATGAGGTGAGTCTATAATGAAAGCGTTTCAGTTGATGTAAAAGTTCTTTATACAGATTTATTTCTGTTACATATTTTACTAGGTAACGGAATGTTGTACAAGAAATATACAAGTAAAAAGCAAACATACAAGAAAAAAGCTGGATAAAATAGTATACCTATTGTCATTTGTAGAGTTCCAAATAAAAGTAGGTCTAGTTTACTAGTCGATAGGTATATTTTTTTAAACAACGTTATACATATTTAGCTAAAAATAAAAAAACCTAATCGAATGAAAGTCAACTAAAAAGTTTCCGTACTCGTAACAGCAAGTATGTAAACAACAAAATATCAATACAAGTATATATATATATATATATATATATATATATATATATAATAGAAACTTAAAAAACAGATTTACTATCTAGTGAATATATAGTAGGTACATAATTGTTACTACACTCAAGATGCCGATGAGCTAAATAGACATCATAATCAGCACGACTAGTTCCAATATTATAACCCGCATTTAATAGCAGACATTTCTTAGAAATTTTATGTTTTTATTAAAACGCTATGATTATAGACAGTACCAGCATTAAGCGGCGAACATCCAACCTGTCTCTCGCGTGGGAAGGATAGGCTTTTAATTTTCAACACTCGCTTATCACAAATTATTCCATAGATAAGTAATGTGTAAAGTAAGTGCATAATATGTTCCGAGATAACTGATAATGAAGCGTAAAACTAAAAAAACTATGCCACTTAATTTATGCCGTTTAAGCACAAAGTTACTAAAATTATTGCACTTATATCTTCCTTTTGTCTTCAATTACTATGATTGCTGTTTTCATCCGGGTTCGTGTTAATGTTACTGTGATCTTTGATTTATTGCATTTTTACTCAAAAATTCAAGGCAAGAATTCCTTACTTAGAGAAAAATACAAAGTTTTTAGGTCGTCCTCTTAATAACGGTTTAGTGCACTGGTCTTTTAAAATAAAGGAAATCCTATTTCACATAAATCATACCATATTTTTTAAAAGGTTCAGCTAGCGACATTGATAGTATAAATAATTATTATTGTGCTCACTTTGCGGAAAAATGTTATAAATAAAATATGGTGCTATCTTGGGAAGACAATGTGAAAGATAAACAAATGAAAGATCCATTTAGATATAGATGTAAATTATCATCCGGAAAAATAAAAAGCAAGGCTCAACTTGCAATATAACCTTTTCATGCTACACTAGATATTGCCCGCGACTTCGTACGCGTAAATAGGAATAACGAGGGAACCGTACATTTTGGTAACCAACATCCAAACAAACTGTCAATCGGACTGACATTATAGAGTCGAAATTATTGATATATTGTTGCATGACGAAAGAAAAAACATACATATCTTAAAATTGCGCAGTTTCTCAGGAATAAAACCTAGCTAGACCGATTTTTCTCCTCCAAAACTCCCTGCATACTAAATTTCATGTAAATACTTGCAGCCGTTGTCGAGATTACGATTATATAATATATACAAGATTGTCTCATTTAAAGTATAAGATAATTATCATTTATAAGTCATCTCCAGGCTTCATTGTCTGGTTTCTTACCACACAAGTATCAGACTATCATTGTTATAACAGTTCGCAACATCCTCCTAATGGTACTATACAATACTCGCATAAATTTTGTACAAGCATTAATCATTATGGGGTGAATAACATTAATATAAGATACATTCCTTTTATCAAATACATAAAAGCAGTTTAAGTTTGATGACTTCTTATCTGTCTGATAGTGGGCTCCTATTTACAACAAAAATAAAAAACCTACGTAAATAAAATGTAATTATAACTTTTTATATAAAATACGTACCCACTGTTTTAGATAATAATATAATACAATGTAAATCTTATACTTTAAACGAGCTAATCTTGTATATATATAATCGGGATTTCGGCAACGGCTGCAAGTATTACAAAACGGGAGTTTTGGGGGAGAAAAATCGATTTAGCTAGGTCTTATCCCTAGCAACATCTGTAAATATCAATATCTAGATTTTTTTTTGCATGATATTGCTAAATATAATATTAATTTAACTATATGCTATGGATTTTCGCAAAGTAACGCCTGAACACTATCCATAAATTATATTAATAGTTAATAGTAACTATTAATATCATATAATGTTAGTGTCACTTTCACAAAAATTCAGGAAAGAAAATAAATCCCCTAGAGCATACGGTCGTGTGTAAATTTTGTGACCAGTATCAAAGGAAGACATCCTTTGTACTAGTGTATCCCTTTTGTTGAATCTCATTTGTCGAGCAATGTAAAAGTTTTTATTTAGTGCCAGACTCTGAATAAATTTGCATGACTTCTCAATATTTCTGTTTTGTTTTCCTTTACTCTCTGCATTGATGGTAATTTCAGCTTATGGAGAAGTTTGCACAAAAGTTCTGTCAGGAAATAAATCATTCTACTATTTACAAAGTTTACTCTTTAGACTGTTTATATGAGTATATTATTATTATTATTATAATGAGTATCAACGTAAGCTCTATAAATCTCAAATTAAATCATTGCCACTTTCACCCTTCTTAAATCTGTCTTAATTATCACATCTTTATTTTTTCTTAACACATAAGAGTAATCAAGTCTCCCATTACACAATAATATGACCCTTGTCATTGCAACCATTAATCTCCTTGTTAAAATTTTCCCGCGGTGTTTAATTGCTTCAAATACGAAAACAGATGTGACTGATATACCCATTTTACACATGTTCAATGATTAATGGTGTTTACCCTGCAGGAATAATGTTTCATAATCATATTTCTATTCAATTTTAGATATGACTTTGTTCACGATACTCATAGCGTTATTGACCCATTTGAAATTTAAAGGCTTAAAATAAACTGTTAGCAAATAGACAACAGTATATTTTAACTTTTAAGTTTCAAATGGGTTAGTTGTAAATACATCTAATAAACATCCATCTTCGTCTTCAATAGTACACCTGTATAAATCTTTCGATCGGTCCTAAGTCTCATAATCTCAAGCCCATACAAGATTAAATAGTCCAGCCCTTAAGTTTATTACTTAAACATATCGTAGTAACTCTCCGATGATTGGACTTTCAACTGGCATCTAAATATAGCTCCGAATTGTATCTGAATAGCACACATTAAATATCAGTTGGCCTGCTAAATCACGCTGACAACGGTGATTAATCTTCAGGGTGGAACGCTTGTCGTTAGTCGGGCAATAAAGAGATAACAAAATAAATCAAATAACTATAAATATGGACGGATGAGCGATCAGTCCCAGAACTGTCCGATTCGATACGACTTTACGGAGCTTTTATGGGTCTTACATAGAACAGAACGAAGTAAAAATAAATATTAAAACATGGGCCAGTTGTAAATTATGTTCACTATCCTTTACTTTGTCGCTTAAGTTTGTGTCTATTTGTGTCAGAATGATGATTATGAAATTGCTACAAAATATATGTAGGTCAACGAATTGGTAGTTAATTGCAAGTTGTGGCGTGTGAGTTTTTTTTAACATAAATCATCGTTTGATAATTTTGTACCGGCATCACCACAGCCTACGAACTCCGTTCAGTAAATTGATGTAGCCATCTTTGAAAATATTTCCTTTTATAGGAAAAATATTTACGATCTTGTTATGACTTGAATAGAATGTTAAGACAAGGAACTTGTGGATTATAAACCGGCAGCGATACCATATTAAATTTTCCAATTAATCAAACCAGCAATTTAATTTTTTCAGCAAATACTTAATAATTTTTCCTTTAATACGATTTGGATTTTGAATTTTAGCCATGAAATCGCATTATGCTTATACGTTGGCAAACTCTGACTTTCCTCGTTCAAAGTTTCTAGCTGTCGCTTCATTGAAGCGCGTACGCAGAGATGCGCTTCCTGTCGCTTCTAGTGTTTGTTTAATCGTCTAACGTTTGTTTAGATGAAAAAACTTTGAGCATTTCTGCTCCGTGTCATGGCTTTTTGATGTGTTTTTCTTGTCAACAAACCATTAAACCGTTTTCATAATTTGTCGTCTTGACTTCTTGGAATTGAAAATAACTAATGCTGTTTTGTAGTATAACACAATTTTTTTCTCTTCTCTGTGAAGGGACTTTATATTACCTGTAAATGGAAAAAAAATAACTCTGAAATATTCCCAAGTCTAAATACTACATTAGCGATATCAGACGCAGCTATCAAATAATTTCTCATCGAAATAATAAAAGAGTTTCGTGTATCCGTAAAGTTAAATTCATCAGATAATAATTAATTACTGATAGCTTATGTGAGCCGCAAAAACAGAGAAGATAAAAAAAATGTGTGAAATTCATGAAGAAATTAATCTTAATAAGCTGCCTTTAATAAAGTTACCAAATGATAAAATAGAACTGTCAAATATTACACTATTAGAAAATAGAATTCAAAATACTTTCAAATTTGTACTAGAACGAAAACTCGAAACAAAATTAACGCAACCATAAATTGGTATAGTATTACTGTCAAAACGCACGCTCATCGTCAAAAACATTAATTAACGATTTCACGCAGAACCAAACCCAATTGTGATGAAATAATTTAGGTAAAACAAATCTACAAGGGTTCCACGCGAAGTAACGAAATAAAATCAGGCGATCGTCCATGCTGTCGCCAGGCAATTTATGTGGATGATTCAGAGCTGACAATTATAGCCTAGGCTAGGATAGACCTGCATTTGCACTGGTTTTGTTTTCGATTAACGTGTCTAGAGAATGCGGAATACACTGATTGATTTATTTCGTTCGCTATTTTGAAGCGACTTACTAGAGTGAAATGAACTTTTAAAATTCAAAGGGAGCAGTGTTAAAAAACAATATGCATAAGTAACTAAACGTTTTGAACCATAGACGCATATGTTATAGACGTGGCTTGTTGAGATGAAAACTGGCCCTACTTTTTGGAGATTTTGGGGCCATTTTGACATTTGAGGTATGGTGAAATCAAGGTGGCTGACATTTGAAGTATGGTGAAAAACAAGATGGCGTAAATTTTTCTTTTACGAAGATTTGTTCTGTCAAATGTACGTTATAGCCTATCTTTAGTTTTGAAATCTTTTTTTTTTTTTTTTTTTTTTTTTCGAACGGGTCTATGCTAAGGGTCGGGTTAAGACCGCTGTAGCTAAGTCGGACTATAACTAGCCTGGTGGCTAGTTTGTTTGGTGGTAGACGATGGGAGGGTTTGACCCTCCCTAACATCACCCGGGTGATGTTCAAACCGGATATTGGGGACAGCTACGGATTAGAAGCTATTATTTTGACAGGGGAGACGCGGGTCTCTCCTGCTGAGGGGTCCGACCCCTTCCTCACTCGCTGATGAGTGAGGTTGCTCGCGCGCGGTAGCAGAGACTAGCGGCGTGCGAGTTATCGTGATAGAGGAGCTCTCGATTTGGTCGATATCGGTACTGAGAGGGCCGTCCCTCTCCCCTTCCGCGTACGGTCGGGATGACTCGCGCGCGTAAGTCCTAATGTCGATGAGGTTCGCGGTATTGGTAGAGCTCTCTATATCAATATCGCGGTCGCGGACACTATTTAGGAGTGTACCTAGACTACTGGGATGCGAACTCGAACTCGGGTTCGGGTCCGGTCCCGTGTTAGGGTCGGTCTGTACGTCTGTACGTGTTGTCGTGTCGGATGTGGGACCTCGGGGTAGGCGCCGGCGTCGACCCCGGTGCAATGCTAGCGACGCGGGTGCGTGTGATTTGTGTTTACGTAACTGTACACAGTACGTTACGTATTTTGTGATCGGGTCAACGGGATCGGCTAAGATATGCTTAGGCCGTTTGTGCGGGTGTCGGAAAGTCAGTGCGTCGTGGTTGTAGTCCAGTGCCTTTTTTATAAGGGGGTTTGGGTGGTTTTTGCCTTTATCAAAGAATCTCTCTACGAGTTCCTTGATATAGGCTTTAATGGTGACTAGTTCGCAGTCCCTATGCAAGTCGATGTTACGCATGTACCAGGGGGCGCCTGTTGCCATGCGTAGAAACCGGTTCTGGACTCTTTGCAAGCGGTCCATTTGAGACTCGCTTATCTGTGCGAAGGAGACGCACGCATAAGTGAGTATCGTTCTGATGCAAACCTTATACAATGTAAGCTTATGTCTTAAGGACATTTTGCTTCGCGAATTAAGTAGCGGATATAATTTGTAGAGTACAAATTTCGCTTTACGCAGTGTGTTACTGATGTGACTCGAAAACGTCATCGACTTGCCTAGTACTACGCCTAAATATTTGACCTGAGAGACCTCAGGGATAATGTTGCCGTGCAGGCTAATAGGGCTCATTACTTTACGGGGGCACTTACGCCCCGCTGATTTATTACCATTGAATTGAATGGCGTGACTTTTTTCGGGATTGACTTCTATTCTCCACTTGGAGAACCAATTACCGAGAGCGGTAACTGACTCCTGGAGGACTTTAGACGCGGTACGGGCTCGTGTGTTTGAATAATAAAGGGCTGTGTCGTCCGCGAACATAGCTAATTGCACCTTAGCGTGTTTGGGGATGTCACTAGTGTACAGGTTATATAGGGAGGGCGAGAGGACCGAGCCCTGCGGTACTCCCGCCTCCATATATCTTGGCGACGACAGTGCGCCTTCTACGCGGAAATGAAATTTACGATTTTTTAAAAAGTTACTAATTAGTAAGACGAGATAATCGGGTATTTCCATTTGATAGAGTTTGTATAACAGTCCGTTATGCCAAATTTTATCAAAAGCTTTTGCAATGTCAAAGAATACGGCGCATGTCGTCTTCCTGTCGTTTTTGCTAGATAATATGTACTCCGTTAAGCGGTGTACTTGAGCGGGACAGCTGTGCATTTCGCGGAAGGCGAACTGCTCGTCTGGAAGGAGTTTTTTGTCGGTTATGACGTCATTAAGGCGCCTTTTAATAACTCTTTCGTAGACTTTACCTAGGGAGCTAATGAGACTTATTGGGCGGTAGCTACCAGGCACCTTCCGGGGTTTCCCCGGTTTGTGGATACCTATGACAATAGCTACTTTCCAAATGTCTGGAAATGAACATCCTACTAAGAGGGCGTTAAAGATGTTCACTAGGAGTTGAATTAGCTCGGACGGTAACATTTTAAGTGTTTTGTTTGAAATACCGTCGAGGCCTGGGGCCTTTTTGGCATTCATACACTTAATAATGTCACTGACCTCCTCCGAGTCCACCATCCTCACCCTGTCTACGTCAGGTGGCCTCGAGAGTCGGCTGTTGACCTCGCTATTAACTAAGCTAAGGTGCACGGGATCAATCGGGAGAGTACTCGGCCGGCACTGTTGTTCGAAATTATCAGCTAGGCACTCGGCCTTGTCCATGTCTTCGAATGCAGGAGGACGGTTAGGTCTATCTAACGGAGGCATGTCGCTCTCCGTGTTGTTTTTGAGGGCCTTCGCGAGTGGCCAGTACGCCACGTGAGACGGTTCTAAATCACTGAGAAGTCGATCCCAACTCTCGGCTTTGTGCTGTTTGATTTTAAACTTAACTTCCCTCTCGTAGTGACGGAGGGCTTTCCTCCACTCTTCCGACGGGTAGCGATCATATGTGCGCTTAGCCGCATTTCGGAGTCTGATGGACTCCCTTATGTCCTCAGGGAGGGGCCAACGGCCCTTGGGGGTCGTTGGCACCTCCCTAGATGAGTTCTCTATGGTCGCTACCAGGTGGTCGGTCAAGTGGGAGGCGGCCTCTATGGCTGTCTCTTTACTATCTATAATATCGGGGATTTTGTCTAAGTGGCTAGAATGAAGGACTTTAATGTTCTCTGCTAGTGATTTATAATCTATTATCTTCCTAGTACTAGAATTATTGGGGTTAAGACTACCGAGTGTAATCATAACCGGTCTGTGGTCTGAGTTAAGCTCGTGGAGAGTCTCAATATTGATATTGAGAGAAACATTTTTAACTAAGGCTATGTCTATCGTACTAGGATCGCGTATGACACCGTTGATGTTTTCATTGGTGTCATAGCGAGTGGGGTCGGTGGGGGCTAATAGTGCAAAATTTAAAGTGTCGGTTAAATTACAAAGGATGGTGCCGTTTCTATTGTTATGAACATTGCCCCACTCGGTGTGTTTGCAATTAAAGTCGCCGGCAATGATGACAGCGTTACCTAAATTGAATAGCGCCTGTAGGTCGCTTGAATGGAGTTCTTTGTTGCACGCTAAGTACGCGCTTACTATAACAATGGGTCCGTGACCGGACATACTAATATGGCAAACAGATGTTTCTAAAGTTAACAATGACGGTGGCTCTAGTGGAATACAATGTAGTGATTTTTTATAGTAGATAAGAGTACCTCCGAGTCGGGATCGAGTTCTATCGTTTCTGACTATTTTGTAGTTAGCTATTTTAGGGCTCCTCATGCTAGGTTTTAAGAAAGTCTCCTGCACTAGAAGAATATCGACATTTTGGCTGCTTACAAAATCGCGAATTTCGCTAATGTTATTCCTAATGCCGTTCGTATTGAACGACACTACGCGTAACGAGTGCGGCTTTGTCCTTCCCGAGGGCTCCATTAATTACCGTTTGTGGAGAGGGCCTTGATCTGACGGATCAAGACCTGATGGTCTGACAAAGCTTGGATGCGGTCTGTGGCCGAACCTTTTAGCTTTGTCGCTAAAATAGAAAGCTCCATCGGGTCAATAGGCCCGATGTTGCTTAAAAACTGCTGGACGAAAGAGAGGTCTGCAGTGAAGCTGGGAGTCGGAGGGGGCGTGGCCTTAGGCGCTACGGGCGCGGAGGGCATGGCCTTACTGGGGAGAGCGGGGAAAACCGCTAGCTCCGAACTACGTTTCTGCGCGGGCTTGAACCATGCAGATTGGGAGGGTAGGGGGGCAGCGACGAATCTCTGTTTGGGGGGGGCACTTTTAGTCTGCGGTGCACTACGCTTTTTTACTTTGGGTGCTTTTTTGCACCCTCTATAATTGGCGGGGTGTCCTTTAGACTTACAGAGAACACAGCTGGGGGGTTCGGACTCCTCAGCTGGGCTCTTACGGAGACAGTCAGAGGTGCCGTGGTCACCGAGGCACTTAACGCAACGCGGCCTAGCTTGGCAATTCCGTGCCGAGTGCCCGTAAAGTTGGCATCGGTGGCACTGGCCAGGGATGCCCCTTTTACGGGGGGGCTCGACGCGGATGCCCGTAATATGACAGACGGCTCGGATATTGAAGATATCCTTGCCCTCTGGTGTAAGAGGGAGGGTTACTAGTACCATATTGTACTCGTGTTTTTTAATTGGGTGGTACATGCGATGTACCTCTAAGGCGGGAAAACCTTGGGACTGGATGTCCATGAGTACCTCTTTTGTGGAGAGGCACTTATCGACTCCTGTAATGACGACGCGCAGAAGGCGCTCGTCTTCAAGGGCATAGGTATGGTAGCCTATGTTCTTTGCGCGTAAGAACGCGGTGAGGAGGCGGTGGTCCTCCGACGATTTTACCTGCACTTTGATCCCTATGGGGGTCGTGTGCGCAGAAGAGTATCGGAGCTTTTGCTCGTTTATTGCCGCAGAAATTATATTCCATTTGGCCTTCTCCTGTATGATTACAGGAGGAGGCATTTTTGGCGTACGGACGGCCTGAGGGGCCTGGGAGGCCTGAGGGGCCTGGGAGGCCTGAGGGGCCTGGGAGGCCTGAGGGGCCAGGGAGGCCTGAGATGCCGGAAGGGCCTGGGAGGCCAGCGGAGCCTGGGTGGCCAGAGGGGCCTGGGAGGCCAGAGGGGCCGTCGAGGTAACGGGGGTCGCGGAGCCATGAGCCTGCACGGTTTTCCTATTTTTTCGGACCGATTTGGTCGGGGAAGATAAGACTGGAGAGGAGGTGCCTTCTGGGCGCTTCCTCTTCTTCGTCTTCTTGTATCTGACGGTAGTGAACTCGCCTTGTTCACTACGGTCGGTTTCTTGCTCTGAGCAAGACATCTCTGAAGGAGATGATAAGGCCTCTGTTTCGACCGGGATTAGCGGGGCGTCGCAATCGGGCGACGCCGGTGAGTCTGCTTCATGGGCGCTCGCGAAGCGTTCCCATTTCTTGGCGGCATCAGGGAATTCGTTCTGAAGGAACGTCAGGAACTTCCTGATTAAGGCGTCGGCCATAATTAGGAAGTTTTATCCTGGTTGTGAAAGGAAATTCTGCTCTCTAATTAATATTGGGGGATACAGCCCCTCCCGGCGACCGGGAGGGGAGGTGTGTAGTGAGGAAAACTCCTCGTGTAGTGTGCCTAACCGTGACACGGTACTTACAATTGTTCCTTGGGCGGCTGGAACTCACTCACACACTAACGTTGCGCTAACACTAGGGCGCTAGTGTTCGCGAACGAGACGCGGCGGAGCGCGAGCAGAAGGCTCGCGCTAAGAACGAGACGGACGATGCGACCGGTCGCACGCTCGTCCTAACGCGGCGATAACTTCGCGGCGGGTGTGCGAGCAGAAGGCTCGCACTAAAGAGCGAGACGGACGATGCGAGCGGTCGCACGAATCGTCCGGTAGGCGGCGATCGCGGCGCGGCGCGAGACACGGTACGGCACGGGTCGGGCGGCAAAGGCGGTTGGGTGGCGCCTTGTCTCTTCACTCTTGAGTCTTGCCTCTTGAGTCTTCTGTCTTCTTTCTTCCAGTGGTGCACTATTGTGAGCAATGACACTCGGATAGAGCGAGAGCGCAAATAGAGAGCGCGGGACGACGGCAACGATCGTAGCGAGCGGAGCTGTTCATCGGACGGTGTCCGAGAGCAGAATGTTGACTGACTGTTTTGAAATCTTTGTTTTAAACTCTTTAAATATACGGTACTTATACGGCTTCAATAACAGTGCTTACTTTTAAATATCTTTCATAATTTTTATGAAGCTTAATAAAAACTATCCCAAAGCTATTGTACTTTCTTAGCTACTAGGTATATCTATAATATAATATTATAAAGAGGAAAGGTTTGTTTCTTTTTATGTTTGTTTGTTTGCATTGAATAGGCTCCGAAACTACTGGGCCGATTTTGATGAAATTTGGCACGGATATACAATAGACCACATAGGCTACTTTTTATCGGGAAAATGTACGGTTTCCGCGAGATATACTTTTGCGCGCACGAAGTCGTGGGAAACATTTTGTCTTAAATAGAGTAGCAAAGATAGTAAGTGTAGTATACAATTTAAATACTCGACAAATAAGTATTTAGTCCAGTAAAACTATATTAAGTCTAATTCAAATGCATACTGCAGCAAGGTTTAGGCAAATTAATGATTATTATTCTGCACACAAGATTACAGGATATGCCTATAATTGTACGATGTAATTGGAGGTCTAACCGAATTGATTGTCTGGCTACTGTCAAATAAATCCCCAATTTCGCTGAATCAGGGCTGCAGTTGGACAATGAAAAGCTCTGCATTCTGTGTTCTCGATTGCTGAATACGAACAACATGATTTAAAATGGAATTTCTAGAATTTTCCTTTGTAAATGCGATGTTATTTATGATGATATTATAGGAACTTCCGGCGTTTGATATCTAAACCCTGTTTAGATTTTTATATATTACTTAAAGAAGGCTTAGTCCAAAGCACGATAAAAGACAACATAATGAGAACATGTGTGTGACCAAGAAGCCTTGTTCAATCTTCCAACTTGAAGTCTGCCAAACTCGCAGTGGGTTAACGTGGTAGAACTACATAATATTCAAAGTATACAATTAATGGTTAACGTGCCCATTAGAGAAATTACGAGACCACACATTCAAATTAAAGCGGCATTCATTCGTTTACTCGAGTGTTTGAAGACTGTTGGTTTTTCATAAAAATAATATTCGAATCAAATCGACCTTAACAGAAGATGAGTAAATACGGTTTCTAAAAGCTTTCACTAGAAATGAAATGATCATTCAAATGCTTGCACTAAGGTATGTATCACAAATCACAATTTCTCTATAATGAAAACATTTGCGTTTACTTGTTATTTTACAAGTGGTTGTAGTTAAGCTGGCTTAATAGGTGATACGGTTAGCTTCTACATAGTTTTACATTAGGTATATAAATGAAATTTTAAATATCTTACTCCATTTATATTGGAGTGAAAAAATTGAGTAAATAGAGTGAAATAATAATCATTGTATCTCACAAGTCAAAAAAAACAGAAACAGACAATTTAAAAGGAGGACAGATGAAATGGAGGAGATGGCAGGAAGGATCAAGAGAGCTGGATAAGATTGGCGTACCATAGGCAGGGACGGTTAACATAAAACAAATATCATTGTAATACTAATTTAATGCGTATAACTGTTAAAAATTCAAATATTATACGTTACCCAAAATATTAATCGCATCGTCTTTCAAGTCATGTAATACTTGTAATTTTTCCAAGCAGAAGACTTACAGAATATTTTGCAAATTCTTTCTCAAAAATATATTATTTAATACACAACAATATATGTCTGGACTTCATTTTTACTATTTTTCTTTAACAATAAAGAAATGATAAATTATAAGATACTAGATGTCCCCCGCGAATTCGTGTGCGCTACAGAAAATTTTGCGGGGACCATAAATTTGACCGAAATAAAAAGTAGCCTATGTCCTTCCCCGTGGATCTAATCTTTATCTATGCCAAATTGCCAAATTTATCAAAATCGGTGCCGTAGTTTCAAAACCTATGATGCAAACAAACAAACAGATTTATAAAATTAGTATAACAAAAATGACCACCTAGTCTGTTCATAGTATGATACTACTACTGTTTCACGACAGCGGTAATAGGTGATTATTATTATTACTGCCTAGAAAAGTGTAAAAGGATTTCGCTTACTGTATGTAACTTAATGCTTCATTGCTAGCATGCCAGGCAATATAATATTAATAAATTGATCGAATTTACAGATATTAATTTATAATGTACCCATCTCAAAACTTTTGATAACACCAATATCCAAAATAAACTAACATGACCTTTTGCTGTTTTACAAACAGTAATAGCAATAGCTCCCCACACTGATTTCAGTGACGGTGGCCGGTTTAATTGAAACCAGGCCAGCTACGCAGGAGTTATTTTATAGTGCCCAAGTGTGTGCGCAGTACACAAGAGCACTCTCTCTTCCTTTACTCTCGTAACCCAGTGGGACGAATAACCGACACGACTGGTGAGATATCAGGCGCAGGTCCGACTTTTTACATGCCCATCCGACGCATGGATCATCTTTCTTGTCAGACAATCAGGTGATCAGCCTGCATTGTCCTAACCAAACTTGGAAACAAGATTTTTTGTTATTCCAATGCGGGAATCGAACCCACGACCTCCGAGTCGAGAGCCAAGCTCTAAACCACTAGACCACGGAGGCTGTACAAACAGTAATATAGATACAAAGAGAGAAATTCTATTATTAGACGATAAAATGCTTTGTAAACTCTTTTGTGAACATGATTATGATCGTCTGCGTTTATTTGCATACATGACGTACGCATCTGATAATGACTTTGACTCAACAAACATCTTTGTTTCCTCCGATTAAAGTCGTGAATCACGTGTGAACTAATAATAGAAACGTAACAGACATGATGAAAATCATTCGATAAGCTAAGCGATCTATTCTAAGTAACGACCACCCAGGTTCACGTATTTTCGGTGCGCATATTCAGTCGTGAGCGAGACAAATGCTTGCTGTGACACGTGTAATGCCGTTTTACGTGTACTTACCATCATGGAGATTTTTACGACGGCATATGTAATGCATTTATGATTCCAGGAATTTATTCATCAATTCGACACGGATTTCGAAACATCTGTATCGGGTTCGCGATTTATTTTTGTAACGCTAGTAAGTTACATTGCTGTCGATTGTTTTTCAATAATCGACTGCAATGCATGAGATGAAGAGTCAATGTTCTCGCAATAGTGCTATCGACAGGAATCTACATAGGCAATGCATTACACATTTATTATGATAAATACTAACTCCAGTTTCATTCACAGATAGCCAGGTAGGTATATATACAGCCAGCTTTTCCGTTTGAGTCGACTAAGTTCTTGTACTAAAAATTTATTGAACTCATCATTATTATGATTTAAACGTTCACATACCTTTAACCAAGAACAAGACATTACTTTTATTATAACAACGAGCAGCCAAAGACTGAAACAGCATGAGACTAAAGCTCGCCGCAGGCACCTTGGCCATAAATCCACTAATTGTGTATAAGGAATGACAAATAACCTGCTGAGTTCCCTGCTTAATACTGGCGCTAGCGAGATATAATTTTAATGTTTATTTAGCAAATAAATACCTGGTGTGAACCGGTATAGCCAGTACTCCCGAGTGTTCGAATAAGTTCGCAAGCCTTGCAATAGTTATTTGAGCACAGACAAAGCTACAAATGAACCTGCTTACAATATATAACAAGCAAAGCGAAGATTGGACATTTTTTCTAATCTGGACCAATGAACGAAACTCACGCAATATATCATGCAATCGCGAGCACCTGCAACAGCATGCGTTGACACAGAAACCTTTTGAATTTTACAATAAAATGTTTCGTTCTTCTAATATCAAGGTAGACAAGACTGGGAAGAACTATTTTTTTTAAGTAGATTACTAACAATAAAACATTTAGTATGTTAATTTAGTTTGGTTAAAATACGTGGGTAACAAACTAGCTAAAACTACCATAACATAGAATTTATTATTACATTATATACATTATACGAAAAAAGGTAATTTGGACCAAAAACTTTGTAAGGTAACATTATCAAGCCTTTCTCATAACCCCACGTAAACGCATTGTGCAAATATGATTAATGATTTACCATAATATAACAGATACATGGGTCCATGAAAAATTTCCTGACATTCCACTAATGAAACTGGGTCAGAAAGGACTGAATGTCATGGGGATTAAAACGGACTCGTAATGATCTGATGGAGGTTTTACAGTGTAATATTTTAATCCCAGAACTGATTATTTCATCCTAAAATACATTTTGACTGGGATTCGTATGGATTTTCGTATCTATTTGGAACAGCATCGCACTATTTTTTAAGATCGATTGCAAAGATTAAACAACGTCTATCTTTAAATATGTACATTATATATTTTTCTCTTTTCCCTTATAATTATTCTCCCATTCAGCCTTTATAAATGGGTCTGATGATATTTCTATTATTATATATCTTTAAGAAAATATTAAATTTTAACATGAAAGAAATATTTAAAAATCGCTCATAAAATTTTCGTTTACATGTAACAAGTGCAGACGATATTCATTCCACTAACGAGGGCTTTGCAGACATCTGAAGTCACGCCGCAGAGCCGCAGTAATCCGGCTAATTGGAGATCAAAATCCATGAGGATTCACATACCAATAGCCTTATTAACAGACCATTTACTTTTATCGGACACTTAGTTTTTACGGCTGATACTAGACTGTTGAGTGTAGACACTAGACAGTATTGGAAGGTATATAATTTTACAAAAAGTTATTTGTAAAGATATAAAATCATTTAAAAAAGTTTTAAGAATTATAATATGAAGTTTAATATTATAATGATGTAACTAATACTTTAACTATTAATAATTACTAAAGTATTAGTCAGATCTATGTTATTAAAAATTTGTGTAAAATGTACCTACGTCTTTATATTTAAAACAATACAATCTTAAATTAACAATTATTAGATTTTTTTTCAACTCAATTAAATTAACTATTTTTTACACATGTGTTTAATTATTTTTTTTTACTTTTTAACGACCTTCAATAATATCGTCTAAGACCTAAGTTATTGAACTATGTAACTAATTATTATCACTTACTAATCAGTAGCGAATGGCGATAGACATTATAATATCGTAACGGGTCGTTAGGCATTAAGTGTCGTGTGTATGCAAGCTTCGTATAGAAATGTCCACGACTGGCTGACCTATCGAGGACTTGATTACAAACAACAGACAGTTTAACTTGTAAAATAATGTTGGTAGATAAAATCTGTTCTGTATTTTAAGCGACACCGACATGACGCGGTTAAAAATTTTTAGCTGCCGGGCGTCGCGACTAACCCTAACCCCTAACACAATAAGCAATTGTGGCTGTGAGGACAAAATGTTCTCTGGACATTCGATTTACTACCAAATAAATATTATTACTCACGGAATTATAAATGGAAAAAGAAACAAAGTCCCAATAAAATACGGAAAATAGCGTTACGGCGGCTGAAAGTTTTGAAAGCGTTAAAATATTACAACGATAAATATGAAGACATCACTGCATGCCTCGATATTAAAATATATTTACGAAGCCGACGACGGGCGATAAACGACACTTCATACGTTTCTGCGAACACTGCAATTAATTATGGCCGAACTCGTCTCGGTCTGGGTTTTTGTTTTACTTTTTACCCACCGTTTGTAGAACAATGCGACTTATCTCGGAACTAAACAAATGTCTCGCGACTGCTTTTTCGATTTAAGGTCCAAGAAAGTTTGTATTACTTAATTAAATAACGATTTCTAATTTCTATGTAATAAAAATCTTAAACTTATACTTATACTTACCTTCTTTGTTATGTAGACATTTCTATGGTAACTAACGTTTTGATTAACCTTCTAACTAAAATTTAAATCAGTTAAAAAACTGTAAAAATCTAACGTATTTTTTATAAATCTATTATATCTAGTCTTAGCAGCTAAGGAAATGGTAAAAGCAACTCGTATTTTAATATTAAAACATTTATAGCATGTAAAGTTTAAATAAATGGCTAGAAAGTTTCCCAAACTTTCCGTACTGTTCATTCTTCTAGGGAGTTGGCTTCGGAGTTTTATCTCCAATTTCTTAAGACTATTTCACAATGTTACTCCGCAAGTAGAAATATTTCAGCCGCGTGTGAAATGCCGTCGTAACTGCTTTGATCGGTAAAGAATCGACCAACTTAGATTGTATTCTTATTGAGTTGAAAGTTCTTGTGAATTAGACTACTGTCATAAATGTTTCCAACTTTGTATGCATTCTAAAGCCAAATGGTATTGATATTTATTTAATTATAGAATTTTTGTATTTTATAAGTACTTATAGATAGGCATCCATTCAGTAGATATCAATAAACTTAAACTAACGATAAACATATTAATATAGATATTTAAAATTAATCAAATAAAAAAATATACCTATACCTAATATTAAGACTTAGTAAACCTGAAAAATCAAAAAAAAAAATTAAAACGCACAAACATAACTTCTAGAACTATTTTAGTACATTACAATTACATTCGAAGCTTGTCTAGTACGTGCTGGTGCTGTAGTGTGATCTCGGCGATATGTGTGTCTGGGGAGTCGTGTTCCGTCTGTTGAGTTGTATACTACTGATGTTTACATTTACAGTTCGAGTATAGATAATTGTTATACATTGTTGGCGCGAGACTAGGGTTTAATGCTCTTCTTTATAGATCTTAAAATATTTGGAGTTAAAGTAAGATGAAATCTTTTATGGTTATTCGGAATTTCCACCAGATTATACCCCCGCACCTTAGCCCTATTGCCATTTTCCAATAATTATGAGATTTCGGACGAATTATGTTAATTTTTTTTGTATTTGTATTTAGAAATAAAGTTATTTTCGCCCGGGCGACAGACTCCGAGGGTCGGAGAAGTGTGACGACGACTGATCTAAACGCACACAACAAAAAATACGGATGTAAAATGAATCAAGGATGTTATTTGCGGTCTGGTAATGGAAGATTTACTACTCTATTATCTGTTATTATTACATAACACATTGTTAACACAAAGTAATTGAGTGTCGATAACTTGTTTTGAATAGCGAAAATACGCTTGCACTCAATGATATCATTGTTGTAAGTGACATAATAAATGTCACGTCGATGAAAATATAGCAGCAGCTCGCTAGTGTTGTCTAATTATATCGATATATAACGGCGCACTGGGACATTAAAATTAACGGCACCGCCCGTTTGATCTTTCCATTAGGGCACGGCTGTGAATAAATTAAAAGAATATAGGTATTAACTGCAACGTCTCATTTAGAATGTTCAGAAGAATGATTAATTCTCTCTGACATTTTACTGCATTTTACCTGCTAGTTGCTACTGAAATAGTAAAATTTTAATAGATTGTCTAATGTTTAACGCCGCTAAAATGCATTTTCTTGTAGACGACAACCAAATAACATTATATGCGACAACTATCTTTACATATTGGCAGATCGCAATAACATGCAATTTTTTTCTAGACAAATCAACGGCATTTTATTTTACGGTATTTATAAATTAATTTATTAGAACAATAATTCACACAGTTAGTAGCTTCCTACAAAACTAGTGTAGCAGTTTATCTGTGGGCAGTGAGTACATTAAGGTTTTAGGTTACTAACAAGAAACATGTTTTCAAAATTTTAAAACAATTGATGCAAAAAAGTAAGTTTTGAATTATTCAAAGTTCATCAAAAAAATATCTGTAATTTCTTACAATAGTGTATTTAATAACCATCAAATCTACATTATCACTCCGCTTAAGTGCGCCGTTATCAACGGTTATTTTTAAGGTATAATATTCGTTCGTTATTTCTGTCCGCTGAATTAGCCCTCGTACCCACGAGAGTCTTTTTTTTGTGGTCGCGACAGAAAAAACTGCACTGTAAATAGAACTTTGCGCTGATACAATATCATTGAAAATCGCAGTGTCAAGTGTCAAATGACAGATTTGACAACTCTACACGACTTTCAGCTCTATTGTATTAGCGCACAGTTCTATTGACAGTGCTATTTTTTCTGTCTCGACCACTAAAAAAAAACGCTCGTGGGAACGTAGCTTTATTATATACCACACAAATTCCTCGAATCTTAACACACGAACGAACGCTTGTTATGAAATCGCGCGAACTCTCATCTACTCTAACGAGCGATTACCGCACCTATGGGAACGCCGAGAACCGGGAACCGGGAACTGGCGGAGAGAACTCCTTTACCAAATTCATGCAACGTATACTTAGACGGAAACGGCGTCATTAACGCAACCGCATTGTGCGTCATTTAACTAAAACAGGGCTTATCAGGAATTGTATGTATTATCTTTACATTTTGGATACATTTTGCTATCCGCTTTCAATTCAATGGGATTTTATTTTGGGTTAGGGTTTAATGGTCGCAAACTTTCCGGTCTTCGAAAATGGTCATTCGGTAACGACTTATTTGAGGTTGTTCAAAATAAATTACTGATATTTTGGGCATATGATTTGCTGCTTATGTCAAGATATTAACTCAGATAAATAATTAAAAGTTTCGAAAAAAAATACCTTGTACGGCGCTGTTAAGGTCACACAGCTGATATATTGATGTTATTTAGTCAAAGTCTTTGTCCCCTCTTTAAATCACCTGTTTCTGTGAGGTTGATATACTCAGCGTCTTGGAGAGCCTAATATAATTTTATTTAGTACCTATATTTTATTTCGAAATGTTTGGACATAAATATGTGCCCAAAATATTCGTAATAGATTTTGAATAAAGTTTTATACTCTCTCTACGAAAAACGCTCTAAACGCAAGTGTTTTGTTTCACCCTGTTGCTTGTGAGGTCTTTTAATCGCGCCGGTCCAGCCGACCGATTAGTCCTAAAGTATTGCTCTCTAAAGTAGAACTTGTTTTATTTATTTATTTGAAGTAAACAGTTTTTGAATTGTCCAGTTCAACGCGAATTCCATATCTTACGATTCGTTGAAAAAGATACTCAAACTTTAATGGCTCATTGAAGTTTCTTGCATGGAGAAGAGTAATAAAAGTGTTATTTTATTGTGAACTATATCGAGACGCTTGCTAAGCTAAATAATTCACAGTCAATTCGACAAGCGTCCCCGTCGTGTCCACACGTCGACAGATCTTAGGCTATTTCTAAATCGCGTCACGTCGCACTCACCGGATCCTCAATGCTTTGATGTTTCTCTTTTTGCGGACATTTCAGGCGCGGCAACTAACTGAATTCTTTCTGGAACACTCCATATTCTTTATTTGGCGTGGTGCGTTCTAATTGCTGTTTTGTCGACGGATATGGGAATGATATGAGTATTGTGATATAATTGAACATTTTTATTGGAATATAACTGTTAGTTTATATATATTTCTTAGGATCTAAATCCTTTTATATAAAATTGTTTGTTAAGATACATTTAAAGCTACGTTGTTAAAGATTAATGTTCATTTTGAAGTCACATTGTATAAGCTGATTGGAACTTTGTAGAAACTTTATCCATCGTCCTTGTCTGGACGGTAAACGATGGTAGGCAAAGTCCATACCTAATATTAAACATGTTAATCATTTCACTGAGTAGAGCTCCAACTTATCATAACGATAAGCGTAGCCTATAAAAATTACTACTGGATTTCAAACACAAATATTTTATACCCACATATCTAAAATCTTGTAATCAACAACGAACTCGCTTATTTCCCAGTCAAAGTGGTAAAAGATAGCGCTGGGCCGTAAACCTGGCTATGTGGGCGAACGACAGATAGCTGTATCGCCCAAGTGGTCATTTGTTAGAGATCGTTCGCCCCCTTGATAAACAACCTGCAGGGACTGATTTTTTATGTGTATCATGTCGAAATAAATAGACAATATTGCCTGTATTACTTTGGCGGATAGATAGATAGGGACTTTGAGTAGACTTAGATAGGAAAGTCACAATAGACCCATTTGGATTGCAGTGACGCCAGGGCTCAGTCATGAATTCATGACCTTTTTTCGTAGTAGGTAAAAAAATATAGGGATATGAGGATGGAGGTAAAGATTAATGGAAATATCTAAGGGTCAATTCACAACGAAGCGAAAGGATACGCGACGCGAACTTTATTCGTCACATAGATGATATTGTAAATAATACAGTTTTATTTAGTTTTTGTAATTGCGGTCGCTGATAACTCAGTTGTTCTAAGCGACCTTAATTCAATATTAAAATAATAGTAAGTTCATTGTGAGAGTTCGAATGACTGATGCCATATGAGACGTGTATCTTCTTGTGTAGTGAATAAAGTTCGACTTTGAATCGCTATCTTATAAATACAGTCCCTCATTACGTTGTATCTCGTTTACGTGTGAACTGACCCTTGTACAGCAGGACAGAACGTTCGTTGGTTTTATGGCGATTGGTACAAAATAGTTTCGACGTTTCTAAACACTTAGGCCAACCGCCGTAGTCTTTAAATTTCATGACTACAGAAACTAAGGTAATTGTACTAAGGACAAGCTAAGATAATTAATATTCTATTATGTAATTATCGTATCATCTATAAGTTTTTGTAGCATCGCATTGACAAAATTAATATTTCTCCAAAAATTAAATTACATGCTATTATAATGGAGTAGGTAAATAAAACTACTAATTGCCTGCCTATATTAATTTAGACCACCCAGTACAGGGATATAATATTGATCACCTTATTCCTTGGGTGTATAAAAGGCGTTTCGTGGGTGTTCTAATGTTTAGAAGTAAAAAAATTGTACTGATAAATTGATGGCTAATTCCTAAAAAAAAACAGGTTAAATTATTTTACATCATACAAAAGCACATCTGTTAGGAGAATATTTAATATTTACTGGAACAAAGTTATGTTTATTCGGGAAAAGTTGCCAAAATGAAACATATTTTTATTACTGAATTTCCAGAGGAAAAATGCGATATAACAAATTCATATCAAGTCGATACATACTCGGTATGGTGACAGGTCTGTCGCGACGATGTTTTATGACTTGGAAGTTGGAAGAGAAGCAAATATTATATTTAGTTTATGTAAGAGAACAGTAGTAGTAACAGTAGAACAGTATTAATATTATTATTATAGATTAGTATTAAGACATTACCATTTAAATTTTTTACCTCTTTTTACGAAAATAATTACGCAATCGGAGATGTATGTATACACAGTTAAAGTTTATGTGGAGAAAGGTGTCCAGAAAGCTAATATTTTCTTAAAAAATGCTTAGAAACACATAAAATTAATATAAACAACGTAACACACACTACCTCAGATTAAAAACTCACACTACCACGCGTTTGTATAATCCGTGTTGGTGTCAAATTTACTGTTAATATTTCTTTCAATTCCATAGACAACATTCACATGTATTTTTATTGCGAATCTAAGAGACAAAATAATTCTAATAAAATATAAAAATTGGTCGAATTTCGACAACAGGGCGACCTCTAGGTATGATAATATCTAAATAAAATTCGAAATTGTGAATGCTTACACCACCAATGTGGGTAACGGGAAAGACTGGAGACTCGGAAGAAGAAAACTATAATGTCTAAAATTTGCAATCAACTTTGTAAATGCGAGCATACCAGGAAAAACAAGACTGAAACGTAACCCTTCAAATTATAACCCTATGATTTATACCAACTTACATCGTGGCAAAAATCCGTGAATAATTTAATTCTGTGTATAAATCTTCGTGCGTAGTTATGCTGTCAGAGCTAAATGACCATAACAAAATAAAACTGAAGGTAGATAATGACTGGGCTCACTTACAACGCCCATGAGGGCGTTTATTAAAAAGCAATTTTGTGTTTATTCTATCGGTTTCGTAATTTAATGTTATTAAATAACAGCTTTCGGTTGCGAGGGCACACTTTTGATACAGTTTATCATAATATTAAAGGCTATTAATGTTAAATCGAAAATGTATGTTGCAATATTTTTGATAATAATTTACATTATTAAGACGCGCTTTAATCGCTTATGACCCGTGGCAGCGTTAACGTGATATTTAATTACATGCTCCGTTAAAATAGTTAGCTTTATTATAGTAACTTTTGATTATAATTTCTCAATAAATTAATGGCTTAGGATATTAAAATGTCGGATGTGTATCATCCGTCTATCACTATCAAGTGTTGTTTTCATTCCAACAATGAATAAAGACTGAATTTAGTGCTAGCTGTCGCTCAAAGCAAGGCTGACTTCTGTTTCAGACGTACAGTTGAATTTAATAGCAGCGCAAAATACTATCATAGCAAATTAGCTGATTTTGGTTCTCAAGCCAACGGAATTGCCTTTCGCCCTATATAGTACCATGCATCAACTCATTTTTCTCATACGCATGTACGCCAATATAATCGATTCTTGCTTAAGATTGTACCATACAACAATGGTTCTTGCCTCTACTTTGTACCGTATTACAATGAATCCTGTAAACAACAAAGGGCAGAAAAGACTCGTTACCACGAATTCCATTACGTCAACATGATCACTTCTTGCTTTACATTGTACCATACAGCAACCGCATCTCGCCTCTACCTTACATTATCTGAAGAATCCTGCAAACGACAAAAGGTGCAGACGCCCACGAAGTCAGCTAAACCAGCATGATCGCTTCTCGCTTTACATTGTACAGCAATCGCTTTATGGTGTAAGGGCACCATCCGAAGAATCCTGCAAACGATAAAGGGCAAAGAAGACCATGAAGTCAGTTAAACCAGCATAATCGCTTCTGACCTTACTACCTGTACTATACACCAAACTCATCTCGCTTCTCCTTTACCGAAGAATCCTGCAAACGACAAAGGGCAGAGAAGCCTGTGAAGTCACCAAATCCAGTATAATCGCTTCTCGCGTTACATTGTACAATAAAGCAGTCGCTCTAGCCTCTCCCTTACACCATCCGAAGAATCCTGCGAACGACAAAGGGCAGAGAAGCCTCGTTACCACGAAGCCAGTAATTAAACGCTTTAACTAATTGCCCTTTTTATCCCGACTCTCGCTTTCACCCGGTTTCGTCTGAAAAGCTTACACTTTAATTAATTGTATCAAGTTCAATTCCGAAAATTCTTTGATACAAAATGCCTAAAATAAAACATTACCTTATTTATACTTGATATTTCAATTAAAATTTGGTACAAGTTGGGTATGTTAAATGTTGCAAGTTTTGTATTTTTGGTAAACTAATTTTGGTATAATTTACATAAAGTAAATTTGGATGAAAATTAATGTTACTTTACCTAATAACGAAACTATCTTTACAAAGCCGATACATTTCACATGCTATTTACGTGGAAATATACAGCGGGTGTCCGCTCACTTGATTTTTGGTGTTAAGCTTAGTTTGATATACCTAATTCACACGGTAAAATTTTTTTTATTATTTTTTTTTATTTTTAAATAAAAATAGAAGGCAACGAGGATCGCCTGATGGAATGGCAACACCAGAGAGATCACGAGTGCGTCGCTGACCTTTCAAAAAGGTACTCACTCTTAAATATAATCTGCTAACTTAAGACTAAAAAAAATATGCACATTCTACATAGAACTTTTTTTTAAACTTTCTACATGGAATCTACATTCAGAAGTTTATTGCTTACGTGGAAATATAGAGCGGACTGCGGAGATAAAGGCACAAAAGTTTATTGGCCCGATTACATTCCGTAACAAATAAATACAGGAAGGCATTAAAGTGATGGCAGTTTATGTAAATTGCTTCCGCTCAGATTTCGGCGAGATTTACGTCTAACGTCGGCAACAATTAAGTTTTGGATATTCGGGGCAGATAAATTATTCATAGCGAAGCCTTTACGTTGTCGCTTACGGGTTTTTTTTTTGCCGCTGTCGCTTATTACGGGTTAATTTTGGTTGATATTTTAAGGTTAGTATTTTGTTTGTATGGTCCACTGAGTTACTTATATCGTAAATGCTTTATGATATTAATGTCCCAATAATTTACGTGGAGAGTTACTTTATTGGCCACCTGCGAGATTCACTAGATTTCTTAAAAATATTACAACTTTAATATTTTAGAAACCATGAGACTGGGAAGAAGCTAACCCCATATGAAGGTTCCGAGAAAACTTATCTCGGATATTATTCCCGAATTAAATATTTGGGTTATATTTATTGTATTGTATTTTTATGTATTTGGTATAAGAGCAGGAGTTCGCAACCAGCTCCTCGTCTCCAAGGGTTCAAAACACAAATTAAACATAGGTACTTTTTATCACAAATATTAATCGACGCCTCGTAAGTCGCTATTAGACAAGTTTTGTTAAGTTACAATATTTATTTCTTTCCATAAAATGCCTTTTTGGAAATAAAAATATTACCAATATGAAATTATTATTTAAAATTCGGGAGAAAAAAGTTAGGAATCTCTGCCTTATAGGAACTTATAACATACTGGTAGTTTCTTTGATATATAGATATTTATATTTGCTATCTGAAAATATATTGAGATATTATGACGTATTATTACGTTTTCCACTCAAACCACCATTGAACCCATTGATATCACAGTCTAGATGCACAGAATTATATGTATAACATACAATTTTTTTTAAATAATTGTATTTTTTTTACTTAACTGTATTTGGTCTAATCTTTGCTTAGAGGGGTAACTTAACACCAATTAAAGACATATTGTTCTAAATATTATATTTCTCGGATTCACGGGTCGCAAAACTCGGAAACTAATTATAAATACCTAGCAAAGCCTGGCAGATGTGAAATATTGATATTCTCTTAATCTAAAATAAAAAACTGCACAGATTTTTCCTTGCATTAATAGTACCTAAAATCGGAAATCGATAAATAAAGTTTTAAATATTTTTTTCAATCTAGTTTTCATACCACATCGATGGTCCAGTACGTGAAAGTGCAGGGCTGCACCCTAGGGTAGGGTGACCGATATACCTGCGATATTGGCATATACTATTAACTTTTCATGTAAGGCTAATGGATTAGCCTGGTCCTCCACTGGGAATACTGAAAACTATTTCGGTCGAACATGTTTAAAAATGACAGACGGAGTTAATATATATATTTATTGTTAATATATAATTATATATAGGTCTTTTTAACTACTAGAAACTGATGGGAATTTACATCTTTCTTTATTTATCGACACCGCTTACTCCAGCTGGTTATCTCGTGGTTTACTACTCGTACTCAGAGTAACATAGGTTTCATAGGAATAATAAGTATCATTTCTTAACTTTTAACATGCGTTTTTCAGAAATTTTGAGGTTATGTTTTTAATTTTAGCGCGTATTCCACATTACTAAATTCAGACGTCCTAAATGATTCAGTAACAAAAATCAGTCAAGTGTAATTGCATTTAGAGAGTTAGGATCCTAATTAGCATTCTAAATCGGAAGTGTGGTATCTAACTGACTAAATTGTAAATTGTAATTAGATTTATTTTTGGGAACCTATTTTTTTCTCTCTTTTATTTACCAAAAATAAAAAGATACAATTTTACCACAATATAAACAGCATTAAAAACCACTGAGGTTTGTCCAATGCTGCATACAGCCATATTCGCAATTAAAGTCTAAATGCAAAGGTAGGTACTTGTACATTTCAACATTAATATTTTATACATTTTAACATAAATTTTTATGAATATTAAAACAGTTTGGAACCAGATAGAATTTCTTAACATGTTTTAGGCTTTCTACATTAGTGTTTTAATTTTAGATAGTTAGGTAATATGATTTTAATTTGCATTTTATACTTTTTTCAGTAAGATTATTTATTACATCTGTAGGTAAATCATTAATAAGACGAGGAGCTATGTAGCTAGTCATTCGCTCTCCGTATCGGCTGCAAGCTCGAGTCGACACTAGCCTTTTTTGTGCGACAGCTCGAGTGTGTACAGTATGTTCAGTTAATACTTTTAAACTGTCGTTATAATATTGATCTTTTAACAGGATATATTTAAATTTAGTAAATTAGGACGTTTGTTTTTAGTAAAGTGGACTTTTATTAGGAGTAAAACTTTTTGGAAACCATTTTTTGCAGTTAGATTGATTTTTAATTGTTACAGAAACCGATTATCATTAATCGATCTTCATCAATATCTTTATAAGGGTATGTCATATATAATTTCGCTATAAAAATATGTACACACCATATACGCTTCAAATTATTTTAAGCGGCGTGTGCTTTGTCTGAGCTCTCATCTTAGCATACCTTTGTGTGAGAAAATGTTGCTTGCCGTCTCGACGTTGTTTATTAAATTCATTTATCTTATTAAAGTAATTATGACAGTCCTTTTATCTTATTAGCGCACTTTTATGTTATCATAAGACATTTTTAATTGTGGGCGCCTCTATATATGGTATATGAACATATTACCGCAGTTATTGTTGCAGTGCAGTTGAAGTACTTATCAAGTTATTTGTCATTTTCAATACTATTGTTATTTGTAATTTCAACAATTAAGCGGCGCTTTTGAGGTTATTCGCGCCAAGCGGCTTTTTGCAGAGTAGCTTTGTGTTTAACGCCAAACAATTAAAAGCCTTCTGGAGATTCTTCCTTGTTTTCAGGATGAGATTTTGACAATTTTGTTGTGTGCTTTTGGGCACTTTGCTTACGCTCCTTGTACTTTCATTACATTTACTTCCTCATTCATTTTTACTTTTTGAATAACCCTATTATTATAATGCTCTGTTTGAGCTTTAGCTTTCTACAATGTAGCCGTACAAGTCGTTGCAGAATGCAGAATATTCAAATTAGCGCTAATATCTCCGCCCACTAAACTTATTCCTGCATCAGAACAGGGCAATATGTAAGTGAGATGTAATTTACAATCTCGTCCTGCTCGAACTGCATGTTATGATAAGAACTCGATCAGCTGCCGATAACATTACCATGAATTATACTCGCAAATCACTATCTGCGATTTGCATCCGATATGTTAATCGGACGGTTACGGTGACCAAATTTAAACTGGGATCCGCATAATTTACGGGCTGTTTATACCCCCTTCTTGCTGAAGCGTACCTACCTATGAGGTTTACTTATGTACTTTAGGCTCGGCGCAAACGGGCGACCAACTTCAATTGTCGTGCGACCAACTGCAACCTATAGAAAATTTTCATAATGTTCTATATGAATAGTTCTGAATAGGTATGTAAGTAGGTAAATGACCAACCTACTCGTTTGAAATTCATTTGTGCGTATTTTACATTGAAATTTAATTGAATAAAAGTGCTCATTCCCTAACAACATGGAGTCGTATGTTATGACTAGACATGTTGGCTTAAAAAAATCTTTCGTCTTTTAATTATTAGACAAAAATATGATAATAAACAACCTAAAATCCATTTTTGTAAATCTTGAAAATATCGAAAACACAAACAATTTAAATTAGCAATAAGAAAGAGAGATATATATATCGGCCTGTGACATCAGCAACTGCTACCGCCATACATTTGTCACAAGCAATGTATGGCGATAACAGATTGTGGCGTCTCAAATGGTTTTGCGAGAAAGAAATAGGCAATGTTTCTCATTTGCTTATAATTATCGCGTATATATTAATAAATCGCGACTACCTAAATAACTATTTGTTTTTGATTTAGGGCCAATTTCAACAACGCCTATTAATTTTTTTTTAAATTGATTAAATATCATATTGTTGTCTCTCGTTCTTCGTATGAATAAAAGAGAAGGCATGATATTTAGACAAACGATCAACTCTAACAGGCGTTGGTGAAATTAGGACTTATGTGTCTCTATTCAAGAATTTTTAAATCCCTATTAGAGCTTTGGTTACCCGTTGATAAATAGGAAGAATTGATGCGCCGCCTACCGTGAAGACATTAATCTTGGTTTCAGAGTATGTGTGCCGGATGCCCTGTGTTTCACACCGGAACACATTACGTCGTGTGGCTTAATTAATGGTCTAGTCTACCTGTGTATACCTAGGAGTAGCATGTTCATCAGTAGGTTCAAGCAGCCTTTCCTTGCTTGCAACAACATGTTTTGTCTATTTACCCGACTGCTCCAGAAGGAGGGTTATATTTTCGAGTGTATGTATGTATATTTGCTTGTCGCAATTGAGAATTGCAATTTGCAAAATGGAACATTCGGTGTTTTTTTGTTGACAGGAAGATTATTTCAACCCGAAATAAAAAGTGTGTCGCTTACCATCAGGCGGTCCCTCTGCTTTTGTGCCGTTCATATTGTTTTAATAAATATGAAAGGAAATTAGACGAAAAAGCAAGAAAGCAAGCAAGTAGGATGCTGCTTCTATGCTTTCGTATTTCTTTGTGCTCCATGATGCCACCACAGATATCCATTTTCTCGTTCCAATGTTAGAGTAATTTCACACCTATTTTAGCTATTTAAAATTGAACTTTATTTATTACATAAGAAGATACACGTTACATTGTCAGAGTTCGAATGTCAAGTTGCACTGCTCTGCACAGCGCATGTGCAGTGTATGACTGATGTGTTATGAAACATGAATATTTTTGTGTAGTGACTTATGTTAAATAACCTCCTTTTTTTGGAAGTCGGTTAAAAAATGCAGCGCCGGGTATCGTCACGGTGTAAACTGACGCTTATTGAACACATCCACTATGATTTTCTTTATTTAAACGGGTTATAGCTACAATCCTAGCATGACAAGGCTTTCTAACAAACGCAACCTTTAATAAAGGCGGGTCGACAAATTTAGCGTTGCGTGGCGTGAAATTGGGAATACTTTGTTCTGTGCCATTCAGACGGTTTCATTTGAATATTATGTGCCCTGTTAAATACGCCCACATTAAATCGACACGACAAGTCACGCACGTTAAGAAGAAGGACGTTAAAGAACGTTAAAGATTGTAATTGATTGGAAGGAGACAATGTTGAATGAAATTGAATTACATTTCTTACTATATTCTTTGTCTGAATTTTCGTAACTATTCCGATATAATCTTGGTTCGGTCAACGCGCTGACACATTTGCACACGCGTCATATCGTGCCCGCGCGAGCGGGACAGCCATCCAATCCAAACGATACTTAACCGATGATAATTACAAGATTTTTTTTAGAAAGAAGAGAATTTGCCCATCATCCCCCCCCCCCCCCCCACTTCTCCCTAATCTAATGTTAAAAGAGATGCAGATTCAATTGAATTTGACGTATCAATAAAAAGAAAGGTAAAGAATACGATTACCTACTCACAGACAGTGACTGGAGAAGACTATCTTCTAAGTGTCGTGAAGTCTGCAAACCCGCCGCAGGCTAGAGTTGTCATGGTCTACCGCCTAACTTTTAACATTAAAATAGTATGACAGATTCTTAGGGCTTGCCCCAAAAATGTGGATGTCGATTGATGATGATGATACCTTACAATAATAAATTATGCTTGCACTTTGACGCAAAAGACATTGGGCGTATTTTAACCACTGTTTGAAAAGTGGCGACTACAAAACAAAATACTATTTAGATTGTATAATTTTCATTTAAATTTCATTCTCCGTAATCATTTTAATTCAGATCCATGGAGAAGTTGTCATATTTAAATAAATTATTGATCATATTTTTGAGCATATTCGTTAAAATTAGTTATAATATTATCACAGTATTTACCCTACATCCTGCAGATATTCAACTTATGCCATTGGAATCCAGATGCAATTCCGCCCACTTTAAACCTAATTTTTGGTCGCCTTGGGTTATTCCTCTAAAATAAAATTCCCAATATACTTTAATTCGGGTACTGAAATGGCATATTATCATAGACTCAAGTATTAATGCATTAAGTCGCAGGCCTCCAAATCAATACAACCGTTAAAATATCGAAACCCTTTTAAAACCACGTTATATTGTTCCTCGAGAGCGCGAATGAAATTTGAATGAAACGGTCCTTTATTCCTATTCTTATATCCTTAATAAGGGCTCCGAAAGTAGATTTAGTAAAGACTCGTACCATTTAATAATACGAGAATAAATTGGAACCGTGATTTATTGCGAAACTCTCTTAACCTTAAGTATTTCCTTAAACGGCTCTTTATTTGCTCCAATAATGAATTAATACTCGCTTGATAGGTTGCTTTCAATAATTACAATTTTATAGAGCAAAATTAATAAGTTTTACCTTAGGTACTAGCCTACTCTTCTTACTGTAGAGCACTATAATTGAATTGACTAACATAACCTTCTGGTTAAATTAAATAAAAATATTCTTAAATGCACCTACGAGTATATCATAGAAATTTTAAGCAGTGCCAAATGCAACAATACAACTAAATATATTATCTTTTTTCATATTCATATCGTATTATATTTCATTCTTATTATTACTTATAATATAACTATTGTGTTCTTGTCTTGTTCTTCAATGTTACCTTTATCACTGTGTTGTCTTAGCGTAATTTTTAAATTATATAATAAAAGAATAAATAAATAAAGAATACTGATATTGTTTAATATGATTTGTTTATTGGATAAATGTGAATTTATGCAAAATTTTATAGTTATAAATCAAACAAAATAGCTTAGTAAAATGTCCTTTATTCTGATTTATACAACGCAACTGGCTCTGAAAATATTCGGATTGCAAAAAGAGGTTGTTACAAACAGGTATTGTAAAAGTGGCATAAAATTTTGAAAACCTTGAAGTTACACTAATCATACATTAATTTCTAATACACAAATTTAATATAAATATCACAGTCAAAGATCATAAAACTAAAGTTCTAAATCTAAATGTAAATGGCAGTGAAATAGAGGATGCTACGAAATCTCCAGCAATAAATGGAAATCAGACCTCAAACCTGGTATAAAATCTTTTACGTCCTCCTCAAAATAAAGTCATCGACATAAAGGTGTGTCAAAACGTGTAGCTAGTCTAATACCGTGACTAGAATTAGGAATAAATTACAATACAAATCTAGCTATAGAAAGCGCTAAAGTAAGCAATGGGGTTTCCCTTAATTTAGATTAATATTGTTATTGTGAATATAACTATACTCTACAAATTGTATTACATTTCTTATAACGCAGCTCTATTAAAATCTTAGTCCTATTAAATACATCAAAACGTAAATAGATGCACCGCACCGTATATAATTATTTTAAGTTGAGTATTTAAAAACCACCCTTTTGTAATCAGTGAAGTAGTACAAAATTCGTTATTTATTGTAAAGTGAAATGTAATAAACTATGAGCTATTTAATGCTGCTAAGTTAACTACTTCCATTTTAATAGTTACAGTACGCACTAATTTATAGACACAGAATTATCGTTATTGGCTACACTAGTCACTGTTTCTAATTTCCGCTAAGTTGATATCGATTATTGCTCTGCGTTCTCGTTTCCAACACTGCCATGAATTATTTCATGTGGCTTTTACTTTCTGGACTCTGTAAATAAAAACAAGTATGTAAACATATACCTTTTGCTGTCATTTTACGCCTTGTTAAAAAAATATATGAACATTTTATTCACCGACTTACAAAAAAAGGAGGCGGTTATATAATACGTTGTTTGATGTTAAACACAAATGCAAATTATAAGATATCTAAATTTGAAAAGGGTGCGGGGAATTTATTCTATTTACATAATATTTGGTACTTCTGATAAAAGAATATGAAATTTTGCAGGAACTTTTTTAAAGTTATCGATGGAAGAGTACAAATTAGAAAACAAGTAACCATATTTAATAGACTATGTGTGACTATGTAAACTAATCAAAGTTACGGGCTTTGTCATTGGATAAAGCCCAAATCATTGGATTGAAATAAAAAGGTAGACTATACCTCATATGGTGGCGGAGGCAGTATATCATTCAGATTTATTTGACAGCCCTGCTCTGACCGGACCACATTCGAATGCCTGCCAGTTTGAACTGGAATTTTAAAGCTATTCTCCCTTCCGAGCCAATGCCACTGTGGATAGTCATATTCTAAATCACTGGCGGGACACACTTTGCTTTTGTCCTGTCTACTTCTCGATCCGGATCTATTCGTGTGACAAGAAGCGCAATCATCTTCAACAATATTTACGTCATGAATATTCTCATGTCTTAATTCCCTGTAATCCTTTGTGGATCTGCTGGACGTGCTGTGGCAACAAGTCGAACATTCCCCGTTGGAGTATTGAATGCTACCATTGCACGATCTAACAATGCTATTGTTGTGTGAATGCCTTTCAGGACAACTTCTTGTATCTGTGTCGGTATTATCCTGTGAGAAAATATGAATATCCCATAAATATGATTCATTTTGAGTATGATAATACGCAAATCAAATATGTTAAGCTAATCTTATCAAATATATTCTCAAGCTTATCTGAGATTACCTTGAAATTGAGTTCGGTGTAAATAGCGCTCGAGGCGTAGGGTTCCGGCGGGCCCCTCTTTAGTCTGTCTACACTCGACGTATCTAAACCTTGTATAGAGTTTTGAGGAAGACAATATTCAGGTTCGATGCTCAAAACATTCGGAGATTGTCCTGTTGAAAGAATGATTGATAAAACCAATTTCCTTATTTGATATTCATTATCATTGTAAATGATTTCAGAATTGATTACCTTGCAATAGACTCTGATGACAGCTGCTCACGTCTAAAGTCCCATCGGGGGCGAATACCGGTCGATCTCGCAGCCAAATCGTGTCCTTATTCAATAGACACTGCTGAGCCGTCACAATTGATTGCCCTAAAATGCGATCTACATTTCAATTGCAGTCCCAAGTTACGGGGTTAATGTTCTGAATGAAGCGTAACTTACCATTAGATTTTTTCCTTTGAATACTGTTCCGTCGTTTGATGTAATATATACTGACGGCTCCGATTACAATAACAGAGAACAAAGTCAGGGCTAACGCTAATAACCATGTCTCATTCAACAGATGTGGGATGGCCGTGTCGTTTGGAGGCTCCGTCCTGAGAAAAAAATTTGACTCATCCTATATCATGTTGAATGTTACCAAACTAATCGAATCGTTATTATATTAAATCCATCCTGTCTGTTGAAGTGCCGCTGAATAATTTTAAGCTAGTAAGTTATTAAACCACATTTGTAAAGACGGTGGTGATTAATTTCTAATTAGTAAATGTTTTCTCACTGTTTATTTGTCAAGCAATTAATTAACGTAATGGTGTTTTTATTCAAATGATATGATAATGCTAAAGCAATATAAAAATGTTGACATAGATTGATTTATTTAATTTTGATTATATGAAGATATATGGGAATCAGAAATTACCAAACGAAAGAAAACTTTGTTAACTTTCTTTATTAAGGAATTAATTTTATATGCCTACATTATGCAAACGATATTCAAGCTAAGGTTAATTGGTTTTATTGTTATTGATGTTAAAATTTACTTTAAGACTAAATTAAATATTGTCTAAATGAAATAAATAATTTTAGTTACTGGAAAATAGTGGAAGAAGCCGGAGTCATTTTCGAAGGAGAAAATACAAAGTGACTTTTCACGGCAAATTTTTGACAATTTGAAGACATCGAAAATATCTTCGATGATAACTAGGCAGTTACTTAATTACTTGTACTTACTGCACATAGTGTCTCTGCGTGTGTGTAGGCAGCACGTGTATCTGCGCCGGCGCGCTGAACGGCCCGTGTCCGCGGCGCGTGACGGCGGCGGCACGCGCGCTGTAACGGCCGCCCGCGCGCAACGAGCTCGCCGCTGCCGCCCGCGTGCGCGCACTTAGAGATATCTGACCCACCACACGACCATTGCTACCACTCCCAACACGGATTTCAATCTATAAACAATATTAAAGGTCACTGAAACCATACTAAAGCCAACTGACACGTACGCTTGGAGCAATACAGCTTAATCCCTTCAATCGCTTATTAAGAAGAGTAGAAGAGAAGAGAAGAAGTAGACGCATCAATGATGATGACATGTTAAAGATACACAGATATTGTAATAAAAATATCGCCTAAGATTATTTTGAAAGCGAAGTCTCAAAGATTAGCACCTTGTTATCAAGTGAAAATGACTGTTAATAAATAATAACGACTAAGTAAATATAGCAAATGCGAAGTAAAATAAAAACAAAAGGAACATCCGGGTCGAAGGACTAAAAAATCTAATTGTTGGGGCTACTGTAATTGCAGCCTCCATTAAATTTCATATTTGAGACGTATGATAATTATTTGAAAAGTCCGAACGATCGGGATGATAAATAAACCCGTTCCGTTTAAATGCTAAATGTTATCTTTATTCAAATAAAAATAATAAAAGTCCCATGCGCATATGATACGCGGCGCCATAATATGGTGAAAACGCTTACGGTGCTAAAATTTTTCATGTGCGGTTGGCAACAACCCTTACAAATATAATAAATACAAATAAAACGTACTAAATAACCAGTCAGTTCACCATTCCAAGTGGTAGCAGGTGGTGGTTCCCACCGTATCCAGGCCGATGTTGCGTTTATGACACCCGCAGTCACGCTCTGGGGCGGAGCAGATGGAACTAAAATAATTATCCACATAAGCCACATAAAACTATGGTTACTAGCTATTGGTTTAAAAATAGAAGCAATAACTATCTATTAGTTTAAACTTATATTAAGATTAACAATAAACAACCGAACTAAGCAGTGGTTTCAAAAGTTTATAAGTATTATAAATCAACAAAGTAAAAGCATAGAATATGTAAAAATTACCATCTTCATCAGTGAATCCGCTCATTGAATTAGATGGTTTTCCAAGAAGCATTTTGTAGAAAGGCATTAAAAATATATCATATTGCATGTAAGCAGAAAGTCCGGAAAGAATGTAGCTGGATGACCCACTGTTATCCACATTGATTAATGACCCATTGGGACAAAGCTCCATTTGAGATGGGTTTATTGGAATAACATCTTCACTCGCGTTACGCCAATTTATCGTGGTTCCATTGTACCAAATTTTTACACCCTCCAGATATTCATTGTAATCTGTTAATACCTAAAACATAATATTTTGCTTTAAATCCAAACAGTATCGTGGCAAACCTATTTACGTGTTCCAAACATTCAATCCGATTTAAAGAGAAAAGTTTTTATACAAATTGAACGAATACTTACATCCCATACAACTTTCAGAGAAGTCGACGATAATGTTTCCACCCTTTTAAGGACCAAAACATTTTGCTGTAAATACTTTCTCGCTTGAATAAATTCGTATTCTGTCATACGGGAATCTTGTTGATCATCATCAAAATCTTCGTGTAGCAAATGTCTAGGTAGTGCATTATTCGTTTTCATCAACACATTAAGGTGTGCATCTTGCATCACACTTCCAGCTGCATTGACAGCCACACAAATAACTCGTCCATTGTGTTCTAATCTTACACTATCTAAGTATAGTAGACTTGAATTACTTTTTGTGCACTCAGGAAACAATAATGAATCTTCTGACCCTTCTAGTATCCAAAATGTCGTTGGCATTGGCAAGCCCTTAGCTTCACAAGGAATTGATACAACATCACCTTCCCATGCGGTCAAGTTGGACGGTATTTGTGTAAAGTGTGGTAACGCTGAAACAGATGGCCCTATTAAAACTTGAAATAGATATCAAAGGCATAATAATAAAATTCGGCCCTTTACAATGTAATGTCAGTAATAATATTTATTGTGTAATAACTTTATAAGTGTGTATATAATATTATATAATATTATATAGTATTTTATTGTTTTTTTTTTATGTTCTACACTAATATTATATAGAGGAAAGATTTATTGTTTGTTTACATTGAATAGGCTCTGAAGCTACTGTACCGATTTTGATGAAAATTGTCTACTTTTTATCGCAGCAAAATATACGGTTCCCGCGGGTTATCCTTTTGAGCGCATGAAATATCGGGCAACATGTAGTCAAATATAAAACTTATACCAAGAAATATAACTATCATTAGATAATTCAGTGTGCAAGTTGTAGCATGATTACAAGTTAAATATGTCATAATGAAGTCACTAAATAGAAATAGATATGTCACTTACAATACACAGTTAATGTGGCGCTGGCTATACTCGTGCCGGCATGGCTATCAGCCCGGCAGGAATAGACTCCTGCATCAGATGCGGACACCTGCTCCAAACGCAGCAATCCTCGGATTATGGTTGCATGTAATGGGAGTACGCCGTCCTCTTTCACCCATGTTATTTTTACGTTCGAATCATAGCTCTACAATAATAAATCATCTTTATACATCAAAGTTAAACTATATTTGGACCACACCTCTTCTTTAAGATTTAAATCTTTATGTTCTATATAGATTAATCTAAATTGGATCATGATTATGCATTAAGAGCTAGCTTTATAAATATTCAACTTTCAAAGTAATATCATCATCTACTTTTATGACAATTTATTTGGCCACTTTAGCATAATATTGTGATCTTGATTCTCGTTATATTTTATCACTTTGCTTTCTCCGAAACTTTATAATCGTAATATCTTATTTCTGATCTATATTTCATGAATGTTTACTATTATATTATGTATATTTTCTAAACTTAATTCCGTAATGAAATACTTGATACCTGGCAGTTGAACTCCACGTTATGGCCAACCAGAGCTGTCATATTGCTGGGTTTCATAACAAAATGTGGCCGCCTGATAACGATTAATGCAGCGGCTCGTGACTGTCTCTCTCCGGCTATATTAGACGCCACACATCTAAACAATCCACTGTCGTTTGGAAGCGTTTCTAAAATTTTCAAACTACCCGTATCGGTAACTGTCACCCTGAAAATAAAATATTCATGAAGCTGAATCAAATTTTAATAAAAAAGCTGAGTATTCTTCTTGCTAAGACTAATTTCATTTTTTTTTTTAATTTTTTATAGTACAAGTTACACAATGAGATATATAACATATACCTAAACTAATAATGTTCATTTCTAATAATTTCCATGTCACTAACCGTCCATTCATTTCTATATCGAAAATCTGTCCGTCTTTGAGCCAATGCACAGAAGGTTCTGGCACGCCTCGTGGTGGCACACACTCTAGTAGAGCGGGCTCGCCTGCCGCTACTTGTACATCCCTAGGTTCTACCCTAAACTCATCTCGCAATACTGAAAAGAGTTATGAATATTAAAACTTTCTTCAATCTTCTTAAACACGGTTGGAAATTTTAATCCATTATCCTTAAAATAATTTTGTTTGCCTCACCTGCAACATTCAACGATGCATTTTGACTAGCTGCTTCCCCGGCTATATTTTTTGCGACGCACCAATATATTCCTTCGTCACTTTCTTTTTTGCCACGATTTACCCTACAAATAAATCAATTAAAATTTGCATAATGTCATCATTGATTATGCGTCTTCGAAGTTTATGTGTCTAAATTCTGTGTTGCCGTTTTGCTAGACAGACTCACCTTAAAAAGAGAAGTCCATCTTCTAATAACACTCTATGTCCGTCGTCAGCCGGGGGCAAGGGTGAGCCGTCCTTGAACCATTGCACGATGGGCTTGGGTCGACCCTCCACCACACATCTGAGGGTCGCAGGTTCACTTCTGCCAGATACCGTATTTGATGGGTGCTCCTTGATTCGTGGTGCTCGATTTTGTGCTGAAACAAATCGCTATTGTAATACATTTAAATATTGTTGTTACATTGTTGTGGCGCTTTGCAACAGCTGTACTTTGTTTCAAAGTTTGCTGTCTTTGCTGTCTATCGTTAATTACGTAATTTATTTTGTCAGAAATTTTATTTTATTATGTTTAAATAAAAAAAATAGTACTCTATAAGTAGATAATAATTTTCTCAAACATGTTTCAAACGCGTCTTGAAGCTTAAAATATAGAAAACAATAGATTAACTGGAAACATCATATTTAATGGCTAAAATGTACTATGAAAATTTTCTACAAAAGAGTACAAAGTATTCATAGTTCCGCACATCAGTGAGAATCGACTTTTTCGATTGCTTCAGATTTACCCTGATATCGCTATCAATTTCGTACTTTACCGGAGAATATTTGCGCAAAGTATATCCAATACAAGCGAATAACTGGAAGATTAGCCTGCTTACTGCTTAGTGCTTACACATTGCACGAAAATTGTTTCTCATCAATCTAGGATTTGTAGGCTGACAGGAATAGGGTCGTCTTGTCTTGTCTTGGACAGAATACAAAATCTCTACTACAATATGGTGATACAAAATACAGTTGGGCGACAAATATTTTGATTTATGGAGTTATTCACACAACGACCACATGCGCGTGAATCATAAAAGGTTCTTTATATCCAGCTGGTATGAATACTTTATTGATCAATATATGCCTAAAATGTGAGCGTAAAATATCTCAACAAACTATGCCTTTGTTTAAATGTATTTAGATAAATTTTGATAATATATGCCATATTAAATTAATTTATTAGTCTCGATACAAAAGAGTGACACTCATAAGTCGATAAATAAAAAAAACATAAAATATACCACGGCGCAAGGCGCATAATAAAAGGTTAGTACACTTTTACGAGTATTACTTTTGAAAAGGCCGTTTCCAAAAATGCATAAAATTAAATGCATAAAAATTACTCTATTTTTTGTTAAATATTTAAAAATACACTAGAGGTCGCTCTGTGGTCGACTTTCGGCTATAATAATTCTTATAATTTTTGAGTTTGAGGCTACCTAAGACTGCATCATACATAGAAAAAAAAACATACCGATTGTCTGTAAAGTCGGTTTACTGACGATAGTTGAACGTGACAACGTCAACAACAACAACAACAACAACAACAACAATAATAATAATAATAATAATGAGGTAAAGTACTTGGTAACGGCACTTGGTAACGATAACGGGTAACAGGTAACGCATGACGTCATGTTTTTTCGTGCGTGCAGCCGGCTCCATCGATTTATAAGACGTTATCACGTCAAAAAAAAACAGTTGTGTTACATTGACAAACGTAACTCAACAAGTGTAACAAATTTGTATTTATCAAACGCACGGTAGTGTGTGATAATAATCTGAGGTAGTGTGTGTTGTTGTTATTTTATTAATTTTGTGTATATCTAAGCATCATTAAAAAATATATTAGCTTTCTGTACACCTTCCTCCACATAAAATTTAACTGTGCCAAATATCATCATATCATCAAATATGTGCCAATAATTATCACATCCTCCATTCGCACTATGATTCTCTATAAATAAAGCTGCACTAAAAGATACTAGATAAACAGACAGTCGGACAAAGGGTTCCGTAGTACTGCCAGGGTTCCATGCAAGAACTATGGAACGCTAAGTAAGTTGAAGTAAAAAGATATATCGACACAGAATCGACAAAATGACAGATTGAAGAAACATAAATACCATTCGGAGCAAAATAGGTCTTATTGTAAGGCAGCAGGGTCGATGCATCGTCGTTATGAGAAACAACACTTCTTTTCTCCCCGAGCATGAGCTCACAAAATGGCCTCTTTTGACAGCTAAAGTAGAAACGTTTTCATAATTAAACGCCAAATAGTCTTACAATAATGTCAACTACTCCATATCATGGCGGTCTTAAACTATACATATACAAATATTTTCTTTACATTCTGTCATTTACTTGAAAATTTGTTCGTTTTTATTAAAATATGGTTAATATGGTTGTTTAGAAAAGTTGACTTCTGTTGTTACCATGGATTAAATCTATATTGCAACGATTTGTTTTGGATAGAATATTTCTTCTTTAAAATTATTTCTTCGGATCGCCATTACAAGCCTGCAGGTATTAATTAGAAGTTTTAAGTTGACTACAGCTATTTTCACTAGAGTTATCGATTTTATATAACAACAAAGCACCAGGATTCAAGTGTAACTATAACGGTAATTATCGCTTTAAAAAATCCTATAAATCGACTAGGTACTTAAATAATATAGCGGATAGCCTATGTTACCTGTTATTCTTGTTGTTTTCTGTTATTACGAATCTATTGACACCTCATTTATTTAATGTGATCAGTCGTAACATGTATACATACATATAATGCCAAAATCATTAATCTTCCCATTGTCTTCGCCGTAGTCGGGTAAAAAATTGGTTGAATTTTCATCATAGACATAGATACAGGTGGATAAATAGGTGCTCTATGAGTCTATGCCACTAAGATCCCATAGGAAAACATAATAGAGAAACATATAGTTGTTAGAGTGGTTATTGATTTGTTATAGTGCAATTTATTCAATTACAAATTGTGTTTCTCGTAAGTGATTGTAATCTTTTGAAAAATAAAAATCTTTTAACCTAAAAAACCTAATCTTAACCTATATAGGAGCTCGTGTGTACTGTTTAAGGCGCGTTAGTTAGTATAAAATATTATAATTTTCTACAATTAAGCATAATATTAAAAATAATGGTAGGTATCGTTACCATTTGAATAGATCACAAAGGAACAATCACGCGAGATCAACATTTAGGGTTAGTGCAGACCGCGGCGAAACGCGACGCGGCACGGCGCTGCATTTTTTGCAACTTCATTTCCTACACTAAAAGATACCCGTTTCATATGACATCAGTCATTCACTGCACAATGCACATGCGCTGTGCAGCGCGGGCAACTTGACATTCGAACTCTTACAATGAAACTTGTATCTTCTTGTGTATGGAATAAAGTTCAATTCTGAATAGATATCTTAATAATGTAATGTAGAGCCGCATCGCGTATCGTTTGTCGCCCTTAGTGTATGTTGCTACGATCACTGTCATTTGATTAACTATTTTGCATTTTATTATAGCCAAGCGTGTAAACAAGGTAGGTATTAGTAATTAAAGTAGAATTAAGTATGAATAGAATATATTATATAACATATTATTCGACACCTATATATATACATCGTACTATGAAACATCGACTTTTGAAGAGGTTGCTCTAACAGTAACTTCTAACAATTATATTTTGACAGTTTTCAATAGAAATGCTTAAAATGGTACACATAATAAGAATTGCTTACTTGTCAATTATGAGAATTAGTAGAAGTTACAGTAACAGCAACTTCTTCAAACGTTGATGTTTTATAGTACGATTCACTTTAATGTGACCAGTTTAGACCAGCAGGCATGCGTACCCCAGAAACACCGAAGAATCGACAAAATGACATATTGAAGAAACATTAATACCATTCGGAGCAAAATAGGTCTTATTGTAAGGCAGCAAGGTCGACGCATCGTTTTTATGAGAAACAACATTTCTTTTTTCCCGAGCATAAGCTCACAAAATGGCCTCTTTTGACAGATAAAGTAGAAACGTTTTCTTAATTCAATGTCAAATAGTCTTACAATAATGTCAACTACTCCACATCGTGGCGGTGCAAGACAAATAGTTTGTTTACGTTCAGTCATTTACTTGAATATTTGTTCGTTTTTGACAGAAGATATCCCGGCAGCCCTTTTAAAAATATGGCTGTTTAGAAATGTTGACTTCTATTGACGACTTTGTTACCGTGGATTTTGTAACGAACTATTTGGATGAAATATTTCTTCTTTAAATTTATTTCTTCGGATCGCCATGCTAAGCCCGCTGCTGATGGCATTAGATCTAAACAATGAAAAAAATGACGTGTACAGAGCTTACGAGACAGAAGTGAACCTATATTCATAATTTATCGAAAATCGTGAGTCGTGACGCTCGTGTAGTGACGCGACCTTCAAATTTCATTCTCAACGCGCCTAAAGTATTACAATTTAACACATTTTATTTTAGACTGATGCAGATAGCATCATCGGACGACCTCTGTGGCTCAGTAGTAATATAGGTACGGCGCCTAAGCCGGAGGTCGCGGGTTCGAGTCCCGCCGAATGGACAAAAAGTTTTCTGTGTTCCGGGGTCTTGGATGTGCACAATATAATTATACACATCCAATATATTATATATAGTATTATAAAAATATTAAATATGTGTAATGTGTATAGTATATTTCCGTTGTCTGGTACCCGTAATACAAGTTTTTCGGATACTTAAGTACATAGTTAGGACCAGATTGACGTGGTGTGGTAGTGTACATAGATATTATTATTATGTGTTATTATTTCTTTGTTAGAATTTGTTAGGACCTTTATTTGAAAGTTAGATTCAAAGGCGGCATATCTTTGTAGAGCTTGACAATGTCAGATAATGATCTAAGATCCGGTATAAGAAATATTATATACCCTTATATGTTATTTATTAGTGATAAGAAATAAATGATAGATAATATTCACATTGACACATTGCAAATAGGTTGACTAGTTAAATTACGCCCTTAGGGCCGATTCACACCGAAATGTTAGCGTAGCGGCGGCATAACTGTCATATACTTAATTTTAAACTTTATCTTCATTACTATATAACACAGTTTCGCTTGAGACAACCGCCGCCGCTCACGGCCGCTGATGGCCGGCAGCGACCGTAGCGGCCATCGGCGGCAGTGAGCGGTGCAATGTGTCAATGTGAATATTATCTATCATTTATTTCTTATCACTAATAAATAACAGATGAGGGTATATATTTCTTATACCGAATCTTGCACTATAAGTCGTGTTGGCGTCCGTGACTGTGTTTTACACTGGATCGTTTGTATTTAAATAATTGATACCAAGTCACGGAATAGGTATTTTCGTAACTGATACATCGATTACCAAATGAAGGCGGCGCAGCCCTAAAAGACCGACTCACGCGCCCCCTCCCTAGATTCTAGAACAGTCATGGCCGTATTGCGTCATACAGAGAACGAAAATGCGCGTTTGAATTTCGAACGGTGTTCTGTTAATTCGGAAGTAAATAAATTAATGGTGATTTGTTTAATTGTGTTTTTAATTGTCTATCTTATAAGTCGTATTTTTGTTTACATGTGCAGTACTTTTTAGGGTTCCGTAGTGCAAGGAGCCCTTAAAGTTTCGTTCTGTCTGTCCGACTGTCAGTGAGTAGCTAGGGACTTGAAATTTTTACAGAAGGTGTATTTCTGTTGCAGCTATAATAACAAATACTAAAAATAGAATAAATTAAATATTTAATTGTGGCTCTCATACAACAATCGTGAATTTTTTGCCATTTTGTACAGTACACTTCGTGCGTCTCGCACTTTGTTATTTTGCTTGCAATTTTTCGAATATAATATAAACCTTTCCTGAACATCCACAATCGTTTCAAAATCAAAATCAAATTTAGCCAAATCGGTCCAGCTCTTCTCGAGTTTTAGTGAGACACAAAACTACTCTATTCTTAATCGTTTTATTTAGTAATATAATTTTATTTAGAAAAGTGGCCACTGAAACGGTGGAGGGTTGGTACCCTGAGACACAACAACCTCGTAGTTCAGGTATTAATCCACCAAAAAACTCACTTTTTTTTACTTTGTGTAGTGTGTTTTTATGTGTGGTGATATATAAACTTTACTTTAATCATAATATTAAACATTCAAGCATAAAATAGTTCCTTTAATTTAACACTATAAATACAGAGTTGCTTGCGTTTGATGGCAACATTAAAGGGTCAAGTCTGTTTAACATATTTTAATAAAACCCTAAATATAGGTAATTGTGGTTGCCTTGCCCCAAAAGGGTTTTTATTTGATGCCCACACGGGGTTTCCCATGCCACTAAACTGAAATCCTGGCTAAAATTAACTGGCACATAAACGAAAATTCATTGCACTACGATATTGAATAGTAACAAAATTTTATACATTTTTTCCGAATAATATGGAAATGCTTATATAAGATTGTAGTTATATAAAAAATTAAGATACACTCGATACAATCACACTTTGACCCTAATAAAATAAGAGTTCTGAATCATAGTTCAGAATACTAAGTATGTATTATCATTAAGGGACCGAGGAGATTTATCAGTAGTCAGGGCGGCGACAATAATTATGCAACATTATAGTAGCCTACACTTTATACTATTATGCAACATTATAGGAGCCTACACTTTATACTATTATTTTATGAAAATATATTTTAAATAAAATTCTCGTATCGCTGTGTTTGTGCCAGAACTCCCCCGAACACGACTTGACCGATTTTATCAATTTTTGCAGTTGTATTCGGTAGGCATGAGAATAGTTGTAAGCTGTTTTTGATACACCTCAGTGATCAAGGTTGCAAAATTTATATTTTTGTCTATTTTTATAAATAGCTTAGAATAAAAAAGTACATCATATACCATTCAATTTTTCACTCTTCTAACACGGATGGTGTTCTAACACCATCCCTCATTGTTTATTAGCTATATTAGTAAAACTGATATAATCTTCAACCCTCAGTGTTCAATAACTCTTTCTCTCATTACCTGTGGTTGTAGGTGTAGGCTGTGGGTGTAGGTAGTAGGTGTAGGTTGGTTTAGGTAATTGTAAATGTAGGTAGTAGAGTAAGAGTTGAGAGTAGGTGTGGGTTGTAGCCCGTGTAGGTGTAGGTGTTGGTGCAGAAACTGTGCGTGTATGTAGAACATAGTTATTTATTTATTCCAGTTCATAGTTAAGACAGAACAACGTCTGTTGGATAGGTACTGCTAGTCCTACTAATATCCTATTCTACTACTATTATAAATCTAAAAGTTTGGGGGGATGGATGGATGGATGGTTTTTAACTCTTTTAAGCAAAAACTACTGAACGGAATTTGATGACATTTGCTATGGAAAAATAAATTTGATGAAGCTTAAGCTCTGAATTAACACATGTATTACTACTTTCTAACCCAAAATAGTACAGTGTTTCTGTGGGATCCCTCTCTTTACTTATTATATTGTTTTAACCTTCAAGCGGGCGCGCGTAGTCGAATCGACCGCGCTTAGTACATTTTTGTTTATATTATTGTTACTACCCACCACATTAATTTCTCATTCCTAGTAGCCTGTCGCTATGTCATTGGGAGTAAAATAAACAATAAACCGTCGCTCGAGGCGCTCTTCCCACTCCGCAGATCGCAATTGTTTTAGTCCCGGCGTAGTCGTCGAAAAGATTACACGCGCCTGTCGTCGAAAAGATTACGCGCGACGCTCAACGCGACATACACTCGTTCATGCTTGTAATAGTTCTTCGGACATTATTCAATATTATCTAATTTATTTTGGATTTTTATATAGCAATGAGTCGTAGACAGTTATCACAAAGTGCAATCGAGGATTTACTAAGAGAAGACGAAGAAGAGAGTGAATCAGAGCTCAGCGACCATGGCTCTGAAAATTCCGACCACATCGTGGCAGAGGAACCTCGATCTGCTGAGGAGTCAAACTGCTCAGACGAAGAAGAGGATGATTTGCCACTTTCAGTAATAAATAGCTATTTTACAGGACGCGATAAAGTAACGAAGTGGCAAAAATCTAACAATAACAGAGTGAGACGTCAAGTGCAAAATGTTCTGACGGAAGATGCGGGTATTCGGAGAAATGGTGTGGGAGCAACAACATTTACGCAAGCCTGGAGTTTATTCATTTCAGAGAATATTATTGAAAAAGTTGTTAGATATACCAACGAATTTATTCAAAAAAAGGCGCAATCGTATAACAGAATACGTGACTGCAAACCAACTGATGCGGTAGAAATTCGAGCACTTTTCGGATTGTTGTACATAGCAGGATCCTTGAAGACATCACACGCCAATTTAGAAGATTTATATGCAAGTGATGGAACAGGTATACCTATTTTTCCTACTACTATGTCAGTGAAAAGAGTAAAATTTCTACTGAATTCATTGCGGTTTGATGATGCTACTACGCGACAAGCTCGTCGAACTTTAGACAAAGCTGCACCAATAAGAGAAGTTTTAGATATGTTTACACAAAACTGTCTTTTGCCATATTCAGTGGGAGAGAATGTTGTAATCGACGAGATGATGATTGGCTTTCGAGGAAAATGTCCTTTCCGACAGTACATGAAATCAAAGCCCGACAAATACGGAATCAAACTGTATCCACTAGTAGATGCTGCTACGTTTTACGTTCTAAATATTGAACTTTATGCTGGCAGGCAGCCTGAAGGCCCATATCAATTGAGTAATGCTGCGGCAGACGTCGTAAAGAGGCTAATTACACCGATTTCTGGCACTGGAAGAAACCTTACCATCGACAATTGGTATACGAGTGTGCCGTTGATAAACGATTTGGCCAAGGATTATAAAATTTCTGTTGTGGGTACCATGCGTAAGAACAAGAGAGAAATACCTCCTTGCTTTATAGATAAAAACCAACCTGAATATTCAAGTCAATTTGGATTTTCAGATACATCTACACTCGTGTCTTACGTACCTAAAAAGAAAAGATCAGTAGTTCTTATATCATCACTTCACTGTGCTGCAGAAATAGATGAAAGTACAAATGAAAAGCGCAAACCTAGCATCATTACTTTTTACAATAAAACAAAGGGGGGTGTTGATGAAGTCGATAAAAAAGCAAAAATGTATTCGGTTTCAAGGAAGAATAATAGATGGCCATTGACACTCTTCTTTCGTCTCCTGGATATTGCAGGAATAAATAGTATGGTGATATTGAGGGCAAATAATGTCATTCTAAGGAAAAGGCGAATGTATTTACGGGCATTAGGCATTGAATTGATAAAAGAGTATGTCCAAAGAAGATCAACGATGTCAGGCCTTCCAAGAAAACTAAAAAGAAACATAAGGGAGCATTTGAATATGGAGGATAGTGCTGCTGATGCAGAAGCAGGTAGTTCTGGCACATGCAGAGGAACCTGTAAAATATGTCCAGCCAAAAAAAGGAGGCAATCAAAAACGCAATGTAACTTATGTATGAAAAATATTTGCAGAAGTCATACAACATTTATTTGCAATCAATGTTATATGAACGAAGAAACTGATTCCAATGAAAACTAAACCAAAGTTAATTATTATTATTCTTATTTTGAATTTTTATTATTAGACTAGGTATATATACTAGTCTTAGATATAAAAAAGGGTTTTGTGTTCCTAATTTTTGTTTTGATTTATAGAATGTTTGAGTTATGTTTATTAATGTAAAAATTGTTTCTTTTTCATAATTTTAATTACTTTTTTTGACAAATTACACTTTAAACACAATCATAATGTATCTGAGTACAAATAAATAAGAGAATATCGAATAATTAGTGCTTTATTTGTCTTATTCATCCCATAGGTCTTTTCGGTTACGCGCGCCCGCTCCCGTTACAAATGACCGCGCGCCCGCTTGAAGGTTAAAAACGAAAAAAATGGATTGAGAACATTTTGTGAGTAGGTAATAAAAGGGAAACTAGTCGTATATGAAACTCGTATGCATTCTGCCAATTACCATGGAATTAAAAAGAATCCATTGTTTCATTATCGTGCGCTTACCGAACTACATTTTGTTAATTGCCTGCCAGCTATTTTAATTAGTTCACCGTGAAATTGAAATGTCCACAGACAATTTTAAAATGTTTTTAATTTGATTGTTATCCTGAAAGGCAAAGTTTTGTTCATAAATAAAATAATTAGTAAGTACCTAATTGCCTAAGTGGAGTCTGAGTGCAGGTAAGAAACCATTAATAGTATCTATGGACTCCTTCATACCACTTCAATCTGGTCCCGTAATAAGTTCTACAGAATATATTTAATGCTTTTATACTGTACATATATTTAGGATTTTTATTATGTTATACACATATTTAACACACATCCATGACCCAGGAGCACAGAAAACTTTTTGTTCCTTCGGCGGGATTCGAACCCGCGACCTCCGGCTTGAGCGCCGACACGCTAACCACTGAGCCACAGAGGACGTCATCCATTGCAGTGGCTGGTTAAAATTAGAATTCCTTTTGTTTGTTATTAGAAGCGCTAATAGGACTTACGAGTATCTAAATATTTTTTGCACAGCTTTTTATGTCATTTAACGTACCTAGTTATTCAATTTCCTATTAAAGATATTACTTTTTTCCGTTCTTGCCGAAAAAAAGTATACTAGACTACAGTTTATTTCTATTCAACTAGCTCTCTATTAGTATGATTTCACAAGATACAAACAAAATATATGTAAACAAATCATTTTCCCGAATTATGTAACATTACACAACACGGAAACGCAGGCTTCATTCCTAAAAGCTTCCAAAAATAAATCTTAATTACATTATGGTGACATTTTTACGTTATCACGTAAACAAACGCGATAATTAATAAATGTGTTAATAAATTAATGTTCATTCCGACTCCGACATGAACAGAAAGATAAAAAAAAACTATGTTAATGCGCTCGGGTAATTATGACTAAAGTCTCTGTTTACATAACTGGTGGTTACTTTACAATCGGAAAAGTATTTATTGTTTTTACCCGTCTACGGCGAAGCGAAAAGAAAGGGTAATGATATTGGCAGTCTATATATGTATGTTTGTTTCATCGTAGCGGCTAAACTACTGGTCCGATTTTAATAAATGAGGTGTCAATAGATTCGTAATAATAGCCCGGGTTACATAAGTTATATAATTTACGTAGTCGGGTTATAGATTGAAAAAAAAAACAGTAGTCGCATGTGACGTGTGACATTTTATGAAAATATTTCAAAAAAACACAATACTTAGTACGATTTTCTAATGTGATAAAAAAATACGGAAACTTTTTCATTATGCAGTGACAGAAAGCAACGTCAAAATTATATCCAAGCCATTTTTAGGTTTGTAATAGTCGGTTTAATCCTGACTACTTCTTTACAATATTTGTTTCTTATTTCTACAATCATAAGTGTAAATCCTTCTCGTTTGTATAAAAACAAACTCGGTGGTAAATCCAAGTATAAGTAAATATCCAAGAATTGTTTTTTTTATGCGGCGTTAAATTTTAATAAAGCTATTAGCTGAAAAATTGTTACGATGAAAACAGACCGCAGCACTTAACACAAACTAACCTGGTTTCGTTCACCCACTTCTGGCCCTTGTTAAGAAATTCTTTTTAACTTGCATAGTGTTTGATCTCGTCTGTTTATGAAATGTCTTAACAATTTCGCTGATGTAAAACAACTTTAAGTTTCCGTTTTTGATACATTAAGTGATTCTACTGAAAGCCTATACACTTGCAAAACACGTGTTTTCGAACATACAATTACTGATTTTAATATTTTAAATATCTCAATAGAATGGACATGTTGACTAAATATTTTTCGTCTATTCAATGTTAGACAACATGATAGTAATAATCGAAACATTTACAATAAGAAGGAGAGTGATATATCGATTCGTGTCGTCAGTCGTCACTATGTCCTACCGTCATGCATATTATAATGTGATATGTCATTAAACAATATATAATATGGCGGTAGCAGATTGTGACGTCACAAATCGTTTTGCGAGAAAGACATAGTAACATCTTTTATTGGCTTATAATTTGTAAGAAATTTAGGTAGTCGCACCTAAATTTCTATTAGATTAATGTATCTGTATTCGACGATTTTAAATTTATAACTTCACGTAAAAATGTGATATTTGATACTGAGTAACATGAATTTTGTTATATTTATTTAGTCAGGTCTATAAAGTACCCTAAAATTTATATTGTTATGATATGGTTAAATCAAAAGAATTTACTATTTACTACTTTTTTTTTTTTTTTGCGAATTGTAATGCATCAATTTTGTTTATTTTAATATTAATTATTTGTAATGTGATTTAATTAATTATGCAGGTTGTGTTTATCTTTAAGAAATTGATATACGTTTTATTGTGATTTTAATTGTATTTTGTAAATGTATTACGTGTAATCTATTGTTGACAAACCTAATAAAATAAAATAAAGTAAAAAAAAAATAAAAGAACGATGTTTGACCGCTTTGAGTAGGTACAAGATGTTTATGAAAATATTTGCAACTCAAATACAATAGATATTATTACCTACTAGTTTAGGTATTCAAATTTTGTTTTTAAATATTACGTACAATAGTTGAAATAGTAATAATAGAAATTGTCACTAGTCGCTACGAGTATTTTTCCATTCACTGATTTAAAATATGCATTCTAAGAGAGCTTTCAAACTTCCAAATAAGTACCTACCCAGTAATCTCAGATAGCGCTAACTGTAGACACAAAAAACCAAATCTAAAATTAACTGTCACTCCAATTCAGTGCTTCTCAACCAATGGTTCTCAACCAATTAAACAGGAGCGCAAAATGTAAAGTTTGACTATCTTCTATACGAATATACGAATGAAATTATTGATAGACGGCATGTCGTTACATCTAATAATATAATTAATGTAGCTGTGAGTATATACAAAAAATGAGGGTTATCAAGCTTACACAGAAATTACAACCCACAAAATGTGACGATATTTAAAAAGTTATTTAACTTTCAACATAAAACTGTTACATTTAGCTTTTGTTTTAATTTTTTAGCTCTAAAATATAAACCTGCGAGAAAAAAAAACAAACAAAGAAAATAATAGGGATCCTGGCCCAAAAAAGATTGGTGACCACTGGCAACACATGGTTACGAAAGCTCGCGATAACGCTCCAACCCACCCATGACGTCAGCGTTATCTTGTGTGAAAAGATTGTGACAGACGATTGACGCACGACAGGACAAATACTATGAGCTTCTCTTATCACTGGTAGAAAATAGGAGCGACTTTTTACTTGAGTTCGATTGTTTTTATTCAACCCTATAGGTAGCCTTCCGATGGACGCGACCCGATACCCTGAGAAATAGGGTCGCGGAGCTACTTTTTAGTATGAATGGAGTACTAAACAATCCCCGCGACCCACGTCGCGCGACCGGTGACCGTGGCCACAGAACCTTAAGAAGATTCGCTGGTTTGCTGGTCGCAGTCGCATTGATCCGAAGGCTACCTTTATACTGCCATGTAACGCCGTGCCAATCGCCATGTGACTGATATGACATTCAGATAGCTTTAAAATACATTCAAATTCCTACCATACGTGGCATTTCTAGAAAATAAAGCGCCACTTTGATAAAATGTATATAATATGGTACAAAGTAGAGTACTTGAGTTAGATTGTTTTGAAATCGGGATGTAGATGGCTTAGTGCAGTTTTAAAAAAATTATACATTAAATGCTTTCCCACAAGTAGACGGTTCTCTTATCATTTGTAGAAAATAAAGCGCTTCACACTTCTCTAGATAGAGCAGTATAAAAAAATCCGGCCAAGTGCTAGTCGGACTCACGCACGGAGTGTTCCGTACAAACGACAAAATAACGTTTGTTGTATGGTTAAATATTAAACTTATTCTGTTTTTATTTTAATTGTTATTATAGTGGCAACAGAAACAAACCATCTGTGAAAATTACGACTGTCTAGCTATCACGGACAGACAGACGGACGGAAAAACAGAAAGACAGACAGCGAAGCGTCAGTAATAGGGTCCCGTATAATTATAATTATTAATATATAATTTACCCTTTGGGTACGGAACCCTAAAAGTAGTACCTTTATAAATTAAATTTCGGATTTTTCTTCGAAACAAAATCTGATAATTAAACTTATAACAAAATAATTAGAGTATTTAATTGCTTAAAAAATATTATTTTAATTTTATACAAACCTACTACTAGACTACTACTACTAGACTAGAAATAAGTATTTTTATGAGAATTATTTTTTTTATTAAATTTTTATTGTTAAAAAACTGGTATAATATTATTAATAACTCTACTTAAATAAGTTTTAATTGAAATTGATTGGGAAACCAAATTAAGTTTTTTTTAGGAGCCTATACTGCCCCACTGCTGGACAAAGACCTCCCCCAAGGTCTTCCAGTCCTCTCCAGCTAATAATAAGTTTTACTATTTTTTTAATGTTCTCCATTAGAAAATTAATTTTTTGGTCATTTTTACGCAAAAAAAAATGTTTAAAAATTGTTTACTCACCATTAGTTCCATTAAGTCCAATTAGCAACAAATGCACAAAAACGAGAAATACAAAGTGGTTCCTCCCATTTATGGTACCATCACACTCACTGACATCCACCATACTGCCTCCGATCACTAACACGGTATTTACATGTTACCTAACACAACTCTAAAAAGTATTTTTCACAATTCATATCGTTCTCAAATAAAAACGCCGTTATTTGAAGTTTAAAAGTTGAGCTATATTACGCGGCGGAGCATTGCGTTCGGGTACTGGCAGCGGCACGCGACCATCCCGGTAGGGGCCGTGCGTTGTACTACTCCACGTCTCGTCTATGTTTACTCTGAATTGGGGGGATAAGGCGCCGTAGAGTTGATCTAATGGGATATTTCAACTGCTTGACCCAATGTAAATAAACTACGAGTGCTATGAACCATCATCGATCATTTTGTAACGAATCGCTTAATTGAAAAACTTCTTTATCAATTGAATGACAAATAAAACTCATTGTTTATTATTGTGTACAATGATAATATGCAAACGCCTGTTTAATTTCAACTAGGTGTTTGGAACTAGGTAGATAGTAGGAATAAACCAATTATATACTATAGAAAAACATTCATTTTCTTGGTGTCGATAAGCTACTTTACATTTGTTAAAAATTTTAATACGAGTACATGTGCATGTAATTTAATATGTGTTAATAAAAATGTATGAATAAGTACTAAAAGATAATCTAATCCATATGTGGGTTGAGTATTCTCCTAATTTGTTCATTTTATAATGATCTCATATTAAACTTTGGCACGTAATTGATATTTATATTGTGACGGTAGGTCGTCATTAAAATACGTGCAAATCATAAGGGCGAACTACTTATGAATTAGATTCCCTGATTGTACATAAATGGGGTAATTTTACTACGTTCGTAGTACCGTGCTATACGTAGATAACGTAGACAACGTAGACCGTAGCAGCGTATCATCTACGCCCGTGATACGTAGAGTTGTACGTTCTTTCGTAATTGGATAATTCAGGAATTTTCTACACGTTATTTGTAACTTATGAATATTTTTTGTGCTTTTGATTTCTTTTTTTTTTGTTGAATTGTTGATAAAGAACAATAATTTTGGATAATTATTTTGACAGCCTATGTATATATTGTATATATGTATGTATTCATGTATGTTCCACCGTGGCGCCTTAACTACTGATCCGATCTTAATGAATGATGTGTCAATAGGTTCGGAAAAATATCCCGGGTAACATAGGCTATATCATTTACGCAGAGTCGGGTTATAGTTTTTTTATTGAAAAATTAGTTACTGAAGTGTCAATTACACATAAACGTACTGAAATATAACAAAGTCAGTACGAAGTTAGAAATGGGCAGCCTTTCGTCATGCCTCGCCGTAACGGCTGTCGAGAAGGAGCGCGAAACCGGCTGTCCTTGACTTTGATAAACACGGGCAGTTCATATTCATAAATAGAGTCAGAGCCAGGCAAGTCTAGACTCTCTATCTAGGAAAAAAGGGTGCGTTTGTGTAATTTGGACAAACAAAAACCTTTTTTATTGACTCCATACGATGCAATAAGTATGTTGTTCAAGTACATAGTATTTTAAAGCTATCAATTTGTTGTTTTTATGAGCGCGTTCTGGCAATTAGGCCTTACCGCAGGTGCAGCGTGCCATATAAAACCTATTTATTGCGAACTAAGCTGTAGGTACTCCAATAGGCTAACCAATAGCCCCAGCAAGGGGCCTAGCAGCGGCGTAAATGTAACGTTATTAAATGAATTTTGTGTCTTAATTCTCATACAATTCTCATTCGATAACGTTACGAATACGCCGTTGTCAATTGTTCGTTTAACTCACAGGAGCAAATTGACAAGTACGTATTCGTAACGTTATCGAATGTCAGTTGTATGGGCGCAGTCTTAATTTTCTTACAATTCTCTTACGATAACTTAACGTAAGCTGTCAATTGTACCTGCTAACCCAACGAGTACAGAGTGGGTACTGTGAGTGTGAGTGAGAGATGGACTGAGTGAGTGGTAAACAAAGCTACTATGTACTCGTATATTAAATTTTAATATTGAAAAATCTCGAAAATCGAAAAACTAAATAAAAGTTTTTTTTTATTATTCCAAAAGCTTAGTCTTTACACATAGATCACATTTTGAACGATACAGGAAATATTGCACCTCGACCTCTTGGCATCGGCCCAATCTTCAAAAGTTTGAATAAAAATATATTTATGATCCTCAAAATTATATTTGCCCTGCCATGGGCTATATCCGGTATTGAATGAAAATAAAAGTTAAGCTAGAAAAAATATCGACCCCAAATCGTTGCGCCCCAAAAACGACACAAAAAATACAAAAGACCATTCAAAAAGGAAACGAAACAAAATACGGTTTATTTCGTTGGACGTATTTGTCGAGTTAGCGTATGCGCACCGGGCGGGCACCGACAAAGGCGCTTGCGCACATAAAAAACCGGCTAAAAGCGTGTCTGCCCACGCGCTTTGGGTTCCGTATTGACTTTTTTGTACATATTTTATGAACTACTAGACCGGTAGATACTAGATGTCTATGTTGTCGACTTGTAAATATAATATGTAGTTTTTTATAAATTATAAACAGTTTTTATAATGTCAATTTCTTATGTGCTAAATGTTTCAAGACACGTGAGATGTTTCTATGAATTTATTTGCAACTAGATGTTGCCCGCGAATCGTGCGCGTAAAGGTAATCCCGTCGGAACCTTACTTTTTTCCGCGAAAAAAGTAAGCTTAAGTCCATCGCCATGGTATACTCTATATATGTGCCGTAGTTTCGGAACTTATTCATTGCAAACAAAGAAACAAATCTTTCTGCTTTATAATATTAGTAAGATTAAAATTGTAGTCCGAACCTTCTCTTGCATAAGCTAGAGATACAACAGACGACCCCTGTGGCCGAACGGTTGAGCACGTCAGCGCTCAAGCCTGAGGTCGCGGGTTCGAATCCCGCCAAAGGAAGAAAAAAGTTTTATAAGTTCCAGAGTCATGGACTCATGGATGTGTATAAATATGTGTAAATTATAATAAAAATCTTAAAAATGTGTGTTGTATAGAAGAATGAAATATATTTCCAGTATCTGGTACCCGCAACACAAGTTCTTCGAGAACTTACCACGGGACCAGATTGAGGTGGTATGGAAGCGTCCATAAATATTGCTATAAAATTTAAGTGTCGCCCTTCGTCTTAAACTACTAAGGACTTTAGAAATTCGAACCCCAAAATCGTTCTAATTTCAAACCGGTCGCCCCTCGCACGCGCTCCTGCGCATCCCTTTACCATTATGCTGAAGAGGTCATTCACAGTTCGCACAATGCCGCCCATGAGCCTATTCTCAGCGCATACTCGTTAATAGGCAAGGCTGGCTTCCCATATTCGGTATTTACTACATTCTTTACAGCCCCTTATGAGTTTTATAAACTTGCGCAAATGTAAAAAAAAACCCTTTATGTTCCAATTTTGGGCGACTCCTTTATGTCTTCTATAATTATTGGATGTCTACACTCTTCTTATTGTGCATGTAATAAGGTTCAAATTCATATACACAAGGGAGAAGAAGATTTTCTACTTGTACAAAAGTAGAACAAAGGGGTTAGAACATTAGTTAATTGTTGTTGGTTAATTAGGCTTTTAGTAGAGACGCCTGCTGAGTTTTGCCATGTCTAATGTATTATAGACACGGCACGACACAGTGGGGTTTTTCGTTCAATATATTATTACTCTTTATAAGCGCTACTAGATGTTGTCCACGGCTTCGTGCGCGCAAAAGTTAATCTTGCAGAAACCGGTCGTTTTTTAGATAAAAAGTAGCCTATGTCCATCTCCATGATCTACTCTATATCTTTGCCAAATTTCATCAAAATCGATCCAGTAGTTTCGGAGCCAATTCAATGCAAACAAATAAACAAGCAAACATACAAACAAACAAACTTTTCCTGTTTCTAATATTAACCCGCTGCCACTCAAAAAAAATACTATGGCGTGTCAGGCACATGTGACTGACACGGAGTTCTAAGTGTTAAGTATAGAGTATAGATAATATTTTTTTTCTATCGTAAAGCTTGCTAAGTAAACACAAAACGGCAACTTAGTTAAGGAGGATTTTAGAATTATATTATTTATATTAATAAATTTGGAAAACTCTAGAATTATCAGCAACTGGTATAGGTAACTTACAGTAGCGAGGCCTGTATACAACTCAAAGTCATATCGGCTTCCCTTGTGAATATCAAGAGTGCGCTAGTCAACGGCTCGAACTCATTGCGGGTTAAAGGCTTGTTATTTCACCTTACATCGGGGAAAACAGGTATATAAAAGATTATATAATAATATATATTATAGGTATATATTACTATATATAGTAATATATACTTATAAGAGAAGTTATAGTGCACACATTTATACCGCTTTGTATAGTATTGTTCTAGAAAAGACGTCCTCAAATTGCGCAAATCGACACTCAGCTTTTGGTGTTATATGAAAAAACTGTTTATTATTATTGTCTGAAGTAAAGTAATATCAATCGCTGAACAATCAAACTGTGTCAGTACGTGCTTGTTTTTTTTATTTTTATTCTTCGTTTGTTTTGACGTGATAACGTCTTATAATTCGATGGAGCCGGCTGCCCGCACGAAAAAACATGACTCATGCGGCGTTACCTCGCTCTGAGGCGTTCCATTTAAGGCTTGAAGTGCAAGCGAGAGCGCGGAATCTGTCTCTCTCCTACTTGAGTGAGCGATCCATCAGTATTTTCTTATGACGTTGTCACGTTCAACTATCGTCAGTAAACCGACTTTACAGGCAACCGATTTTTTTTAATTCACGGACAAAGTTGCGTTAAAATCCGATGTTTGCGGGCGATTATATTGTAAATTTAAATTTTAGAAAAATATTAAGCACTGACCTAGATAATTGTAATAAAAATCGATATTACACTAAAATTTGGGTCCCCAATGTTTGACTTTAGAGTAAATCACCAAAAGCGTTTGTATGGAGAAAAAACCGACTAGTGCAGCCTTAATATTGTATATGGCGCTAAGTGGAATTAAAATAAAATATCGTTATTATGTATTACAACAGATTACGCAGCTTACCATTCTGCTTCGCCACTGGTAACATAAAATATTATAGATCTTGTCCATTAATGCTTTTAAAGCGAAATGCTTTTAAAGCGAATGCGCTTTAAAAGCATTTTTTGATTGGTTACCAAGGCACTTTTTTGTTCATAGTAACATTCGTCAGTGTAATCGATACCCTATTCATGAATTTAATAGCTGTCGATCAAATAGAACACCCTAATTTTAAATAACCTATGAAGCACTACCAACCTCCCCATAAAAGGTGATAAACCATCACACCAATATTACTCGCTCATCATATTTCGGCCTTTGGGTTTGTCTGTTGTATGAAAGTAAAAAAAAATATCTTATGTATGATGATTTATGCAAATAAGCGCAATGTTTCACATCTGCTTAGTCTCGCTACATCTCACTGTTTTCGAGTCATATTTCCGAAAAATGTATAAAGTAATATCAAACTCAATATAAAAAAATAACCTAACCAGGAGCATGTCAGGTCATGTCTAAAGAGGGTTCCGTAACTATCAACACGTAATAGGTGTTTTTTTTAATTGCTTCAAAAGTTACTGTCCGATTTCGTTCAAAATAATTTCCCTAAAAAGTTTTTTACATCGTCCATCTGCGTGGAAACAAGTTTCTATCTCCAATAGTTTAGAAATTCTAGGGGCGGACCAACTTACAAACCACTTTGAAGGCCGATTACTCAAAAATGGTTGACTTTGTCAAAAAGTCATGTATCAAACTTTGCCTTTATTTTAAAAGATCTATTCAACGATACCCCACACGATGGGGTAGAATGAAAAAAAATAATCGGTTGTCTGTAAAGTCCCCACACGATGGGGTAGAATGAAAAAAAATAATCGGTTGTCTGTAAAGTCCCCACACGATGGGGTAGAATGAAAAAAAAAATCGGTTGTCTGTAAAGTCGGTTTACTGACGATAGTTGAGCGTGACAACGTCATAAGAAATGGAACGCCTCAGAGTGAGGTAACGCCGCATGAGTCATGTTTTTTCGTGCGTGCAGCCGGCTCCATCGAATTATAAGACGTTGTGTTGTTACGTCAAAAATATAGCATACCCCTAAAATACAAAATTGATATGATTTTATGACGCCAAAACCGAGATTTATATACGGTCTTTAACTATACCAAATTTAATTAATTTTATTCATAATTACAGAATGTAGAGGCGCGGACAGACAGACCGACGGACGGACAGAGCGAAACTATAAGGGTTCCTTGAGTATTGCGGAATCCTACAAATCAAACATCATGTAGTTTGATGATATTTGATTTTTAGAAATGATTCTATTTAATTTCGCGTAGGAAAGTAAGGGTCAATTGACACCGAAGCGAAACGATAAGCGACGTGGTGCTGCATGTTTGAGATAGCTATTCACGTTGCACTGTGCGGCGTGCAGCACAGCGCTTAAATTGTTTTTTAAATGCTTTTTTCGACAACAAAGGTGTGATTTTACAAACTTGTGCTTAATTATTCTAATAAGAATATATTCTTATTAGAATAATTCCAATTGTTATTTTTTTTAGATTATATTAAATACTTATTAAAGCAAATTTTACGTTGATTCCGAATATACTAATATAAGCTAGTGCACTTATACGAATTTTCGTCGAAATCTGCATTTTAGCGCTGACCGGCAACCTAGGTCATACGTCAGATTTGATCAGCTTGACGTCATATGTCATTTATCGCTTGGGGCGTCTTCGTCGTCGTCGTCGTCGTACTTATTAAAAATTATTTGGAAAACTGATAAAATTTCATAGTTATGTGATAATTTACGAACAAAAAATCTTTGGAGTCGTCTTTCGTCAAATCTTTTTAAATGTTCTTGTAAGACATAAAAATTAACTTAATTGACTATTTTACATAAAAATATTAGTCGTATTTCGTAAATTTTTTTTAATGATTTGTTAGGCATAAAAATTAACTTAATTGAGTATTTTACATAAAAATATTAGTACGTTACATTATAGATTTTAAATTAAATGTATATATTTTATTTATTTATAGTTATATCTATCATATAGTTTTTACGTTTTTTATACGAAAATAAAAAAGTGGGTTGTATGTAGAAAATAAAACCGAATTTAGGCGACTCCGCAGTTGTATGTTCATTAGTAATATAACTTTTCGAAGCCATTTTGCTTTGAAAATGCCGGGCGTCCCGACACCGTACAACGGTTACTAGCAAACATCGTATTATTTTTTATTTTCTGATTTATTTATAACACTAACTAGTTCTTTTACTATAGTAAAACAATCGTTAATAATAGGCTATAGATTTTTATATTTCTTAGGATTATAAATGTGTGTCATCCTTTTCATTAGCTTCAATATTAAATACATTGAAAAGAGACCACCATATATTTTTTGTACGTAATTTAATTGGTTTTTGGTACTATTACCCAACTGCCGAATCGACCGTACAACGGTAACCAAAAATATAAACTAACGCATATAACCTACAAACGGTGATGGGACGCCCCAGAGGGTAGTGAATAAAGTTCAATTTTGAAAGCTATCTTAAAAAATTCAGCGCCACGTCGCGTCACATATTGTCGCGGTGTGACCCGCCTGACAAAGTAACACGAATAACTAACAACGTAAAGCTCGGGTGTAAATTAAAGAGAAACCACACCATCAATCGAAAATTCGCGTTTTTGCGCCCGCGCCAGTGACGATGGCATAAACATTAATTACTTTGTCAGTTACGTACTAAACTATTGTTTTTGTTAATATTATGTTAAAGTTGGCACTTACGAAAGTAGATTGTTTGATTGGTAACTAATAACGGGTAATGACATATTTTTTTACGAAAGGTCCGATTAAGTAGCGTTTTTTTTGTTTTAAAGCTGACGTAATCGAGAGTGGTCGTAGATATAATTCATCATCTTCAGCTCGCTCACTACTTTACAATTGGGATGTTACATGTATAAAAATGATAACTATTTTAATTAGTTTTCTTTGTTAAAAGTACATAGTGTTGTAAGGTTTATTTTACACGGAGCATAAATGATAAATTGTTTACTTAGGATGATAGATTTCAAATAGTAGTAGCGTTGTATATTCAGCTCCAATTATTGTAAATGGAGTTCATATAATTGTCAGGCCATCTTGACTACCATAAAAAAGTGATAATGATTTTATTTTGTCTACATCGACAATAAGTTCACACATTTCATCAATGGCAAACAGAAGTCCGAACGACATACGTGCCTGAGCTGCCAATGAAATTTTGTGGCACTAAAATTTGGCCTGACAATGCTATCTCTTTCTCATGTACCAGTATTTATCTTGAAGACAATGCCGTCTCTTTCTTATGACATGCCATAATGAAGGAACTCGTTTATCAGGCGTACCGAGTTTATGGTGTACGAGAAAATCCATAAAACGTGCCAGCCCATGGAATATTAATTTGGTCTTTGTGTTATATTTAAATGAGATAAGGTTCTATTCATTTTCATTCTTTTTGGCGGTACTATATTACTTTCGTCTAACCAAACCAGCCAGCATAAGGTATGCCATAAAATTTTTCTTAAAAAAGGGCTTCGTCTATGTATTCAAAAACCACGTTGTAACGACAGTGTACTAACATCATATTGTGACGAACGTTAAGCTTCTAACGTAATCTTTAGCAAAATAATCAACACGTGGAGAAAATAATAAATAATCAACAAGTGAAAAAAAAGATTAAAAGGGTTTTTATCTTACCGTAATCACGGAACCTTTTCTCTTATAAAACCGAACAGCTGCGTAGGTATTGCGAATTCGTTATTATAAAAAATGTTTCACCGTGCAAAAGGAGTATTTAATTTGGAAAAGGTTTTAGCTTTACTCTCTAAAATGAAAAAAGGGGGTCCTAAATTCCATTAGTCTTAAAAACGTGATAATCACAATCTTAAATTTGAGCACTTAATGAATATATATTAATGAATTGTGTCATTAATTGTCTGAACCTTTAGATAACACTAGTTATTGTGCTTAGCTTAAGTGTATTTTAAAAACGCTAGGATACATAATAAAAATGTTAGGTATTTATGCTTTCCACAATCGACTACTATCATCAAAGTATGGGTTACAATTACTTATTCCGTCATACTATAAATTGCTAGAGCAATTTTCCCGTAATTGCCACGATTTATGGCATTAGAAAAGCCAATAAATATGGCATTAATCTCTATAAATAAGTTAAGAAATATCGTGCCAATTTAATTAAACAAATAAGTCTAAACACGACGGTTCTCGGAACGTCCGTAAACGTTTACTGAAAATACGATGCATTTGTTATAATAACGATCTGGTTTATGTGATGGCGAAAAGCCGTGTTGTACCGTAGCATAAAAACTTAATTAGCCAGTATCAGGAAGGTGATTTCGTGCGGTTTTACGGTAACTAGCCGAAGTTTGTTTTGATTTTTAAGGTTGCTATGAAAACTTCCTACGAAGTAGTTTTTGAGCTGTTAGATTATTCTTTTGATTAAGATTTGGAGATTTGCAAAACCATAGTTAGTCAAGTGATCCAAATTGTGATATATTTATACATATATATATATATATATATATATATATATATATATATATATATATATATATATATATATACGCTTTATACCACGTCAATCTGGCCCGACGACGACGGGAGACAACGGGAAGAATAATTATTTCTTTTATACTATACAAATATTATGATTTTTATTATATTATAAACAAATTAAATGCACTTTCACAACATAGGAAATTTGAAACTTTTTGTTCCGTCGGCGGGATTCGAACCCGCGACCGCCGGCATGAGCGCCGACGCGCTAACCACCGGAGCGCAGAGACCGTCAATCAATAATGCCCCAGTTTCTAATTGAAAATAAACGAAATAAAGCCTGTTTTGGATCAAAGGCAAAATGCAAAGTTAGACAGCCTGATAGCCTTTAAAATCGTAAACTGTAAACAAAGGCGCCGTCATGTACAAACCCTAACATAATTGATTGATGAACTGGCATTTTGCATTATGCTATTTACGGGCATTTCCTCTCAGCCCGTCTTCTTGATTAATGACACCACCTACTAGATGTGTGGGATGTGCGCTTCGCTTCATATGGGATTTTGCTTTCTGCCTGACGAACTTCCTTTTAAGATTTTGAATCGGTGTAGACGGGCTGCAAGCGACTGCTGTAACGTGCCACCTCATTGACAGTTAAAGTTGCAGGCAACCGCTTTTTTCAGTGGTTGCTACAAATATTGAGCGGGATGTAAAGTCGACGGCAAAGATGATGGTTATATATAACACGTGTGGGGCAACTAAAAAAGTATTAAAGAGCGAGTGAAGAGGCCGTCGCCACTGGTCATGGTGTCAAGTGGTCCGTATGCACCAAGCCTTATTCTTACGTGTGTAAATCAATAGCAGCCTTATATGTGTGTGGCCATACCTGAACCTCTGCTATTGCCATACACGGAAAAATATTGTGCAGATATTTTTATGCATGAGTAAATGATAGCTAGGCGCTAGCCCCTGTGCAATTCACCAAGCTTAGGCTGGGGCTATAGTGTCCGGAATCCGGAAGCCCGCTGAAAATTCAGAGGATTGTAAATAGAACTCTGGATAACAGAGTTGAAAATCGAACACATGAGTGTCGAGATTTGACATTGACATTTGACTTGACATTCTTGTCTATTTATTTTAGCCCAAAGTTCAATTTTCAGTGCTCTGAATTTTCACAGGCATAACGGATTCCGGATAAATACTCTTTTAAACATTTAAATTGTTATTTTCAACACCTTATAGAGATTCAAAGTTAAGAAATAAACCATAGGTATGTAATTTAACTTACATTTAAATTGACTTCACTACACACATCACCTATATCAATAAATTGGTGTAAAGTAATTTATATTACAAGCTCATTATCGAACACTAGAAACCATTTCTGTTCAAAAGATAACTTGCCTCACGGTCGATTTAAACTGCGAAAATTATCGCAGGTACCTCGAATAGTTTGCGGTAAGTATTATGGTGCGTGAAGAAGCTGCAAGAAACTGTAAGAAATGGCATATGAAATATTGTTTAGTTTGGGTAATTTTTAACATAATATATTTTTTTTTTTTTAAATTTGACCGAACGCAAAGGTAGTTTGATCGTCATGAATTTTGCACTAATCGTTTTAAATATTTTATTAAAGGTTATACAGTTTTTAAAATAAATACCCACGTTATAAGCCAGCTTATTCAAGGTACTTACATGCGTAGTGCAATACTTTTTAGGGATCCGTACCCAAAGGGTTAAAACGGAATCCTATTACTGAGACTATCTGCCCGTCCGTCTGTCTGTCACTAGGCTGTATCTCATGAACGTAATAGCTAGAGAGTTGAAATTTTCACAGAAGGTGCGTTTCGTTTGCCGCTATATAACAACAAATAACAACAAACACAACAAAATAAATATTTCAACAATCGTGAATTTTAGCCGTTTTGTATGGAACTCGTGCGCGAGTCCGACTCACACTTGTTTGGTTTATTATAATTATTGTAGGTAAGTACTATTATTTTCTTCATATTTTATTTTCATAATTCTTAACTTCGAAGCTAACAAGTCAAATCTCGGCTAGCAGACATAAAAAGGATTTATCCTGAACCCCAATTCTCGAATTGTAAGTTAAATTCGAGAATTATGGGTTTATTTTTAATTTTATTCAGATTCAGATTGATATCTGAATCTGAATAAAATTAAAAATCTGTATTTAATTACCAGAATCGACCTGATGGTGGTTTTTAAATACAGTTCTAAACACGATTTTTTCTTTGTTCTAAATAGTTAGTGACGATTCAGTTCCAATATGTGAAAACTGCAATTTTTTATAAACATTAAATCAACGTCAAACTCGTTTTGGTTGTTCAAAACTCTAAAAATCAGTTTATGATATAAAGACTCACTTACAATTCAATAAAATTAAAATTAAAGTGTTACTAAATCACGAGAATTATTGGGGTTCAGCTATTACCCAACAGCGGAATAACTATACTTCCTAGGTCTATGGTATACAAATTATGTATAGGACGTGCCGCTGTAAAGGTGCCGCGGAGCATCGCTTTGCCTACGCGGATAATTTGCAGCCTGAAATAGTAATTGTTCCCTGTCAGACAAAAGTCGTTCCTTCGTCGTCGTCCTGCACGTTGTGCCACCATAACCAGAGCTACACAAAAAAGTTCATGGGCAATGCATTCGGGCGCAATATCGACAAAGTTCCTGTTCGACCAGTTTCTAAACATTTTCTGTTGCACTAGGACACAAAGGAAGTGACCGCAACAACTGCAGACAACGTATTGACACGTGAGTATGTATGCGTGCGCATGATTCAAGATATTCATATTATGCCTGGTCGAGCGGCAAGTGGCAACTTATTCGATTAAAGGTACCTACTTATGTTTATTCATGAAAATTATGTTTTTATCTAACTTTTGATCTCTATATCTATCTAATTTTTTATATTTTTTAATTTATTTTCTCGGTATACTATTATCTAAATAAACAATTAATAGTGAGAGTATTACGTTAATTATTATAATTTGTGGTACTTATAATGTGAAACATACTTTAAGCAGTAATATTTTATGTATCGCTTTTTAGTAGGTATATTAAAGCAGTAGGTTAGAGAATGTGAAGTATCCTAAATACTTCACACACATAATAACAACTTAGGGTCAGCTCACACCGAAATTAGACGATACAAGACGCGGCGCTGCATTTTTAAAGTAGTGATTCAAAATTGAACTTTATTCAGAGCACAAGAAGATACACGTTTCATTACAAAAGCGGCGCCGCACTATGCAGAGCGATCTAGTTAGACATTCGCACTCCTGCAATTAATGAGGTTTTTTAAATTCGAGACATATGACAGCTTTTTGACACGACAAGGACCGTCGGGCTACCAAGCGCCGCCTTATGACAGAAAAAGAATCGAAAATTATTATTCACCGATTTCGATACCACTTACGCCACCAGATGACGCTTTGTGTGCGTTGGGTCTGCCGCCTAGCGGCAGAAAAAATATCAAAAACCCTCATTAACGTGTATCGAATTCTTGTTTGGTGTAAAAGCCGCGTCTCGCAAGTCTCGTATCGTCTCGTTTCGGTTTTTAAACTTAAAAGCCATCCATCCATACCTACTCTAAAAAGTCTTAAAGAAACATAAAAGTTTCTCCACAACTATTTTGCTTGTTTTCATGTCCACTATTCTATATTCTGCGAGAACTTGAAAGCAATACGTCTTCGTGTCTGAAATGGTTTACGCGAATGTTATAACTTGTTCTCTAGTTTAAGCTTTTAAGTACGGGTTATTTTAATTTTCTACGGAAATTTTCTAAAAAAACAGCGCGTGTCAGAAATAAAGTAGACTTTTATGGAGCCATCGTAGCAGCCATTTTATCTTCCGAAAGTTACACCTAAGGTGGACTTTTGAAGTAAGCGACACTAAGGCTACATTCCCACGAGCGATTTTTGTATGTGGTCACGATAGAAAAAACTGTATTGTAAATAAAAGTCTGCGCTAATACAATAGAGCTGAAAACCGCGTACAGGTGTCAAATCTGTCGCCTCACAGATGCGACGTCTGTAACGCGCTGGTTGCCGTTTGAAGCACGCGTCAATAACCTCAGTAACCTGGCCGTATCTATTAGCTTGGATATCGTAGCAAAGTCTCGAACCAGATTTTATTGTTAGAAGAAGAGGATGAGTTTAACTATTCCAATCCCAGACCATAAAATTTCCTTTTTGCGTGTGCTTAGTACTCTTTGAGGCTATAAATTATAACGTATCGAATACTCAAATAATAAATAATTTAAAGTTTTATCTTCTTCTGCCGAAAACACATCGACTGATGTTATTTTTATAAAATAACCTTAGAAAAATGCTTTTGCGTGGCTCAAACGCCAGCGTCGACCATCAGCGACACTAACGCCGCGTCACCGACGCTACTTTCGAAAGCAGTCAAATACAATTCAGTACTACACTGATCTGTCGCACTGCCGCAGCGTCACCAACGTTCGCTTCGAAAGTTTACCTTCAGTGGCCACACAGACGCAAAGACAGTGTCGCGCTGATCGACTTTCGAAGCGAGCGTCAGTAACGCCGCGGCACCTGTGAACGTGGCAAAGTCTCTAGACAGTTTTTATTGTTAGAATAAGAATAACGTACGTAAAGAAGAATCCGGGCAGGGTCGCCATGTAAGGTCGAGTCAACGGAGATATCAGACAACTTGATCCATTGGAATATGATTTATTACTGACCTATCAATATAACATATTACATATTTTATATACTTACTCATTCACACTTACATTAGTATATAATATATATACTACTCACACACCACAGTACGCTACAGACGCCACAGCAGTGACGCTATTACGAACTGTGTCTATAGCGACACTGCCGCTGCGACAGTGGCACTGCGACGGTGGCACTGCGACGGTGGCACTGCGACGGTGGCACTGCGACGGTGGCACTGCGACGGTGGCACTGCGACGGTGGCACTGCGACGGTGGCACTGTTAAACACACCACGTTAAACATTCTTGGTGGTAGGTAACTGGTAAGAAACAAGTAGATATTCGGTTTGTTGCTAAACCTATTGTACTTCCACAATAAAACAATAGAATAGATAGGAATAGCGTCTCCAACTCTGATAATAATCCATAGGAATTTCAATAGTATTCAACGTCCTTTTTACATTACAATAGTTTATCTTACATCTACACTTAAATAAGGGTCTGTTCACACCGAGCAGCGATGCGGTGCAGCTCGAAATTAGAACTCTTGCAATGAAACGTGTATCTTCTTATGCAGTGAATAAAGTTGAATTTTTAATCGTTATCGTAAAATGCAGCGCCGGGGCGGGTCGCGCGCGCTGCGTAACGCGGTGAAGCTCGAAATTCAAACTCTTGCAATTATTTGATATCTTAAAAATGCAGCGCCCTGTCACGTCTCCTCTCGCTTGGGGTGAACCAACCTTAAGTATGAAAACAATGTTGTGTAACCATTAACCACATACACAATAGTAATACCTACCTACTATGTCAAGGAGAATAGCCCTGTAGTCGGCCTCTTTATCAACGACAATGTTTTGATACTTTTATGTCTTCCTCTGACATTCTTTACTTATCTTATAAAGCAAATAAGTGTGTATAAACACATAAGGAAAAGTGTTAATGTTAGAGACTTTTCTGTAAATGAAATAAAGGAAAATATATGTTACTAACGGAAATGTATGCATGTAAGAATTTTAATGTATATGAAAATTACGCGTATCACATACTGACAACGCCTCTACACGCGGGGGTGCGTTCCAACCATGGAGCTTTTTACTAGCTCCATGTTCGCGTCAATGTATTCTCAGTCAAATATCTCCATAATAAAACGGCAACCCGTACAATATGTATCAATATTTGATATTCTTCTTTATCGATGTTATGAGCCGTTTCAAATTCATGTTTGCACCTTCAAAATATAATGGTGGAATCCGACGTATCGCCAGTAATGTAGGATGAGTGGCTGTTTTGGCAAGAAGTTTTTATCCGAAATGCTCCGGAGCTAAGCCGGATTTGCAACTCATCGCTGGGGCTTTCTGACTTTAATTAAAAAAAAGTTGATACGGTCCAAAAATTCGGGAAATGTATGAGCATATTTTAATATTTTTTGCGTGGCTGCTCTCAATATCGCGTTATTTTGTAGAAATTGAACGCGTTGTTAAAGTATTTCAATGGAAATCATTCACAGTATTTGTAATGATAATATAATGTATATAATTATGGCTTTTAGGTGGTATATTAAAACATCAATTTCATTATAAGCAGGTAAAAACTGAGTAGAAAATTTCTACTCATTTATACCCCAAAATCATTTCAAAATATGAAAAAGTAGACTATGCTAAACGTTCTTCAGTCCCGTAATGCATTTCTTAAGATTCGCGTTACATTGGCAATAATGCTGCGAGCGGGCAGCTGGGACAATGAATTCCGATCGTTCGACCGTCGACCGTTCGACCGTCCATCCGACCATTCGAGCGAGTTGGTCGTAACTCGGTCGAGATGGCCCGTATACGTGGGAACTCGTTAACAAAACGGCTGTTTCCGATAATAAGAACCTGCTTAAACCTGGAACATTTATCACCCTTTAGCCATTTCTTTTCGGACGGGAATATACTTTAAGGATGCATTTTTTGCCTGTTTTTATAACTTGGGTATAATTGATCACACTTTTTATAGTAGAGTTTACACAAGCTAAAGAAAAATCGAATTAGTGGTACTTGTGTTATTTTGACAAAATATTGTTTTGTAAAACAATAATGTTATGGCAAAATGCTCCAGACTCTCGTGAGGTTTATGTAATAACATCACGTTTTACTTAGAGAGTAAACTGTAAAAGTGAAAAATGATGAAAAATGTAGAAAATATGTGACTCGGCTTGATTTTTCTCTGAGACCGCTCTCAGTTGAGAATACTCACTCACGTCAGGATTAACGAAGCGCCATAAATTCACCCCCGGGACATTATATGAATATGTATAATATCTGTTTATTGCAACATTATTTATAATAAAGTATATTATCAAGGAATTAACCCTTAGGATATTCTAACTAGTTGAATTTTCTTCTATCATACAAATGCTAACATTTGCTTGCACAAAAATCCACATGTAAAGCTAGCTTCACCTCGCTGTGTAATTACAGCGTCACGCACACACATGAAACGCAACTACGCCTGTGTAAGGCGAGGTGTTGCGGAGTGTGATTTTTTATGTATGTAGTGCGTAGCTACACTCGCACTACATACATAGAACTCCTTATGGTGCAGTCAGGTAATACAAACCGACCTTAGATTTGTTTGACAAAGCTCTGACTTCCCTTTTCCTTCCCTCAGTACAAATAAAAAATGGAAGACATATATTAGCAAGATACACAGTAACCTTGTCTTATGAACACTGTATTGTTCATTTTTATAGAGTAATTACCACCGATATTATCACAAAATAATTTGCAAAAAGAAATAGTTCAATATAAAATTAACTTTAATTTACAAATGCAACTCAAAGAAAACTTCATCTGAGTTCATGAAGCGCTCTAACTAAAGTTGAAAACAATTAAAAGTCCATTCAAATAATCCTCGAGCGCTTCAGATTTGCCGATATAAGCCATATTAAAAACGGAGATTTCACCCAAGGGGTAAATCGGATCAGACACAAAAGGAATCCTTTCCCCGGGCTTCGAGTATTTATTGTACCCGGTGGAACTTCATTTACGTTCTGATTTCTAATCAAAATGGTAAGCCTCATCGTTTGTGTTATTGAATAATATTTGGAGTGTTCTTTATCGAATAAGGAAAAGTTCTTCCATTGACGGCGGAGTTTTGGGAGTTATGGTATTTTTCTATTGATGGCGGATGTAAAAATATTTTTTTATTTTCATTTTTATTGCGTTTCGTACTTTCGGAATATTGAAAATATGTCGAAAATTAGGGTTCTTTAGTATACCTCTCGTTTTATTAGCAAATAGGAAATCTACCAGCTTTAACCGTATTTTTACAATGTATGGTCATGATTCAAACCGGAAAGTGATAAAAAGCCTCATTTCAATAAAGATCAAAACGTGGATTTACGACCACACTTGGAATTATCCCATCAGTATAAAAACGTAAGACTTTACGGTATCAAATTAGCATACGAAGCGTGTTACGTGAATTGCGAGAGGGTTCCCATATTTTTAGAGATCCGTACCCTGGGAGATAAGGGAACCCTCGTTATGATTTCAAAAAGGTTTACATTTGAGGTTTACCAATAATTATTTGTTATAACCAAGTTTTTCAGCAAATTTTCTATAAAATACCTTTAGTAAAATATACATTTCACTGCGTATAAAAATATAATAACATATCCTTATGAAAATCACACGAATCCTTGTTAATATAATAATAATTTTATTATTCCTAAGTGATCAGTATCGAACTCGCAAAAGGTAGTGAAACAAACCATGGGTTTTCATGAGATATTTAGATAAGAACGTTGGCATGGAATAAAGCTATGCTACTAGGTACTTCGCTAAAATTGTGGTAGTATATTATGTAAGATTAATTATCCATAGGTTTATAATAAACAAATAAACTATCAAAATATTAGTGAACGTACTTCCAAATTTTTATCTAGCGAAATCATTTTCATTTTTAACCGTGTCTGATCGGAGACGGTACCAGTATAATATGCGTGGACCAATAAATGTTGTTTGTCGATTTTTATCATTAAGGCGTGTCCTCATCGGGAGCATTTGCCTGGAATGTAACGTTACAGATTCGAGCATTGCATCAGTGAGGAAGGAAAATCGGGCAGATTATAATATTAAATAGATTACAGGTGTTGTAATCTAATGCTCAAAGTCGAGTATGTAATGTTACATTACACGCAAATGCTCCTTGTGAGGGAGCACCTTTAGATAAATAAAACATATAACACATTAAACTTTTATTTTATTTATTCCTTCAGTCATTCCATCTCTGTTCGAATCCTAAAATTTAAAATTGTTTGCTTTAATTCATTTAATATTCAATAGACCTGGACCACAATATCATTCACTGCAACATGTAACAAAAAAATTCAGTTATGTTTACCACAGCTCTGCTCCTGTATTTGTTCGAAAGTTTTATTGAAGAATTTGTATAACCTGGATCTATCGCGGCATTTGTCGTTTTCCAATTTTCGTTCGTGAAGTTCCACGTGCAGCATAATTCGGTTTCGGAGAAAATATTGGCCATATTTTAGGATAGCACTTATTGCTTCCCGTTATTTACAATTTTCGCTGTGATTATTATGCCGTGAAAATATTTTATGTCAATTTAATAATATTATTTAAGTTTATTGTCGAAATATAAAATTATGTAGGGGAGGTGGAGCAGATAAAGTGGGAGGTAAAACGTGATACTAATACGCTTTTTGTTTTCAATAGACCAAGCACATCAGCTGTTCTAACATCTAAAGATCAACCGTCGTGAAGTTGTAAGATATACGAGTTTTAAAAAATCCGACGTCATATTTTGTTACAATTATTGGATAAAGAAGTGATTTTAAAAAAATCGTAAAAATTTTATAAGTGTTATATTTGAACCGCCTTACTGATAAAATTTTTAAACAGTGGATAAGTAATACAATGTTTTGTCCTTATCTGATACGTGGGAAAAGTCACTTGACAGACAAGGACAAAACATTGTATTGCTTATCCATTGTCTAAATATTTTTATTAGTAAGGGGGATTGTGTATTGAAAATCAGCAATTCAAAATATTCCACAATATTTTTTTTTACATTTACTTGTTTTATTAAATTTTAAATTTAAAAAAAGACGAGGGGGGCAAGTTTTGGTATAGTATATAAGGTTATTCAAAATCAATTACGGATGTTTTGGGTATATGATCTACTGCAAAGACGTTTAAGCAGAAAAATAATGAAAAAAAATCGAATTAAAATTACATTACGCTCTCTGAAGAGCTGAATTCATTATGCTCACAGAAACAGGTGATTCAAAAAGGAAGCAAAGACTTAGCATAAATAACATCAATACAACCAGCTGTGTGAGGTCAATGACCCGAACAGCGCCGTAAAGAGCGCCGCTTCGCTGTCTCGAACACAGCGGAAAATGATGCAGCGACGTCGAGCAGCGGCGAGCGTATGCGGGCGCCATAGTCAATGGTCAACACTCACCGCTTGCCACACTGCACTTCTGTTAAGCAGTGTTCGGGGCAGCGGCTTTAAAAGTGAAGGACTCAAACTGTGGAAGGCCTATTCGTGGAGTCTAATATATTAACACAATTTTAAGTAATACCAACTACCAATTCAATAGGTGCATAGTCTTACTAATATTATTAAGAAGAAATATATGATTGTTTATTTGTTTATTTGCATTTAATAGCCTCTGAAATTACTGGACCGCAACATCTAGTAATAAATAAAAAGAGAGTTTAGTATTAAGATTTGTGATGGACTTGACGTAATAAAATTTATATTGCCTGGGCAGATCACGCCTCAAGCTACTGATAAGTGGACTGTTTATCAAACAGCGGCATCAGCCAGGATCCGTGTAATGAGAAACGCCAAGCAGCCAGCTGCCGTTTATAGCAAAAACTGTCTAAATTATATCCTCTGGGGACAAATCTCATCTCGTCTAAAACACGATCTTTTGAATTTCAATCAGAATAAAACACGACTAAGTGCGTAGGGCTGACACTTTCATACTAACCAATTTTTTTCATGTATTTTTTATTTGTATTAATCGAAGTAATCACCCACGGAATCAATGCATCTTTTCCAACGCAGTGGCAGTTTATTGATGCCCTTCTTAAAGAAATCAGCTGGACGGGACGCAACAAATTCTTCAAAGGCATTTTGTACTGCCTCTCGGGTATTTAATTTTTTTCCCGCCAAGAAGTTATCCAAATTCTGGAAAAAGTAGTAGTCTGTAGGCGCAAGGTCTGGTGAGTAGGGCGGATGATGGAGAGCTTCCAACCCCAGTTCTTGCAACTTGGAAACCGTCTGCTGTGCAGTATGAGGTCGTGCGTTGTCGTGCGGGAGCAGCAGAGACGAGCGATTGACCAATGCTGGTTGCAGATGTGCCAGCTTCTCCATCATTGTGTTCAGATCTTCACAGTACACTTCTGCAGTAATGCTCACCCCGTTTGGTAAGAAGCTGTGATGAATCACACTGGCGCTAGACCACCAAACAGTGACCATCATTTTTCTAGGGGTAAGTTTTCGTTTAGGGCATTGTTTAGGTGCTCAACCAGGATCCAACCAACTTGCTGAGCGCTTGCGGTTATCAAACAGAATCTATTTTTTATCGCAGGTAACAATGCCGTTCAAAATTACTTAATTTGTTTGTCTGTTAAGCAGTGCAAGGCACGTCTCAACGCGTACTTTGCGCTGGTGATCATTGAGTTCGTGGGGCACCCATTTGTCAAGCTTTTTTACCTTGCCAATTTGACGAAAAGGGACCATTCGTCATTGTTGACCAAAGTCTTCGGACGACCGCGAGGTTCATTTTTCAGGTCGAAATTTCCAGAACGGAAGTGAGCAAACCAATAACAGGTGGTGCGTTGGTTTGTAGTGTTAGCTCCGTAAACGTCGTTGATGTTACGTGCCGCTTGTGCCGCGTTGCTGCAACGACGGTACTCATATTCCATAATTACTCGCATTTTTTTTTCCGGGGTCGACGCCGGCGCCTACCCCGAGGTCCCACATCCGACACGACAACACGTACAGACGTACAGACCGACCCTAACACGGGACCGGACCCGAACCCGAGTTCGAGTTCGCATCCCAGTAGTCTAGGTACACTCCTAAATAGTGTCCGCGACCGCGATATTGATATAGAGAGCTCTACCAATACCGCGAACCTCATCGACATTAGGACTTACGCGCGCGAGTCATCCCGACCGTACGCGGAAGGGGAGAGGGACGGCCCTCTCAGTACCGATATCGACCAAATCGAGAGCTCCTCTATCGCGATAACTCGCACGCCGCTAGTCTCTGCTACCGCGCGCGAGCAACCTCACTCATCAGCGAGTGAGGAAGGGGTCGGACCCCTCAGCAGGAGAGACCCGCGTCTCCCCTGTCAATATAATAGCTTCTAATCCGTAGCTGTCCCCAATATCCGGTTTGAACATCACCCGGGTGATGTTAGGGAGGGTCAAACCCTCCCATCGTCTACCACCAAACAAACTAGCCACCAGGCTAGTTATAGTCCGACTTAGCTACAGCGGTCTTAACCCGACCCTTAGCATAGACCCGTTCGAAAAAAAAAAAAAAAAAAATCGCATTTTTAACGTATCCATGATGACGAAAAAGATTGAAATGCGATGAAAATGTAACACTAATCAATAAACAAATGACTACTTTTGGAAAAAGAATTCCATGTTTTTAAAATAAAATTAATTTGAAATTTGAATTCTTAGCCAAACAAAAATTATTTTGATTTGAAATGGCCAGTACTGCAGAACGGCAATTTCATAGGTAAAGACCTATTAGATACTGTAACTTTATGTGGAACTATTGATTAATGTACATATCTGTTTTAGATATTCGATTTAACGAATATAAGAGTTTTCAAAAAATTTGAGTAGCTACCATATCTTCTCTTCGAGATAGAGCCGCAATTTTAATAGGTTTATTGATTTAGATAAGCCTAAATCTAAATCGGTTTTAATTGCCTTGATATTTTTTATTTTACTGGCTTAGAAGTATTTTCTTCAATAAGGATATTTGTCAGATGGTACTGTTACAAAACTCACTTCCTTTTTTATAGATTAGATTTAATTAGATTTAGATTAGAGAATTAGATTTTTATAGATTAGATTTTAATAATATTATTTAAGTTTGTGACTATTTTTGCGTAGCTTCCGGTTTATCTTAATTTGATTTTAATAATTATTAAATCATTTATTAATCATAGAATAGTAATATTTAAATACTAATTTTAATAATTAAAACTTATTTACTATATATAAACATTTAACTGTTTATACTCATAAGATGTATAAAAAGGGCGGTAACTGAAAAATGGCCACGTATTCTGCTCTCGGACACCGTCCGATGAACAGCTCCGCTCGCTACGATCGTTGCCGTCGTCCCGCGCTCTCTATTTGCGCTCTCGCTCTATCCGAGTGTCATTGCTCACAATAGTGCACCACTGGAAGAAGGAAGACAGAAGACTCAAGAGTCAAGCTTCAAGAGGCAAGACTCAAGAGTGAAGAGACAAGGCGCCACCCAACCGCCTTTGCCGCCCGACCCGTGCCGTACCGTGTCTCGCGCCGCGCCGCGATCGCCGCCTACCGGACGACTCGTGCGACCGCTCGCATCGTCCATCTCGCTCTTTAGTGCGAGCCTTCTGCTCGCACACCCGCCGCGAAGTTATCGCCGCGTTAGGACGAGCGTGCGACCGGTCGCATCGTCCGTCTCGTTCTTAGCGCGAGCCTTCTGCTCGCGCTCCGCCGCGTCTCGTTCGCGAACACTAGCGCCCTAGTGTTAGCGCAACGTTAGTGTGTGAGTGAGTTCCAGCCGCCCAAGGAACAATTGTAAGTACCGTGACACGGTTAGGCACACTACACGAGGAGTTTTCCTCACTACACACCTCCCCTCCCGGTCGCCGGGAGGGGCTGTATCCCCCAATATTAATTAGAGAGCAGAATTTCCTTTCACAACCAGGATAAAACTTCCTAATTATGGCCGACGCCTTAATCAGGAAGTTCCTGACGTTCCTTCAGAACGAATTCCCTGATGCCGCTAAGAAATGGGAACGCTTCGCGAGCGCCCATGACGCAGACTCACCGGCGTCGCCCGATTGCGACGCCCCGCTAATCCCGGCCGAAACAGAGGCCTTATCATCTCCTTCAGAGATGTCTTGCTCAGAGCAAGAAACCGACCGTAGTGAACAAGGCGAGTTCACTACCGTCAGATACAAGAAGACGAAGAAGAGGAAGCGCCCAGAAGGCACCTCCTCTCCAGTCTTATCTTCCCCGACCAAATCGGTCCGCAAAAATAGAAAAACCGTGCAGGCTCATGGCTCCGCGACCCCCGTTACCTCGACGGCCCCTCTGGCCTCCCAGGCCCCTCTGGCCACCCAGGCTCCGCTGGCCTCCCAGGCCCTTCCGGCATCTCAGGCCTCCCTGGCCCCTCAGGCCTCCCAGGCCCCTCAGGCCTCCCAGGCCCCTCAGGCCGTCCGTACGCCAAAAATGCCTCCTCCTGTAATCATACAGGAGAAGGCCAAATGGAATATAATTTCTGCGGCAATAAACGAGCAAAAGCTTCGATACTCTTCTGCGCACACGACCCCCATAGGGATCAAAGTGCAGGTAAAATCGTCGGAGGACCACCGCCTCCTCACCGCGTTCTTACGCGCAAAGAACATAGGCTACCATACCTATGCCCTTGAAGACGAGCGCCTTCTGCGCGTCGTCATTACAGGAGTCGATAAGTGCCTCTCCACAAAAGAGGTACTCATGGACATCCAGTCCCAAGGTTTTCCCGCCTTAGAGGTACATCGCATGTACCACCCAATTAAAAAACACGAGTACAATATGGTACTAGTAACCCTCCCTCTTACACCAGAGGGCAAGGATATCTTCAATATCCGAGCCGTCTGTCATATTACGGGCATCCGCGTCGAGCCCCCCCGTAAAAGGGGCATCCCTGGCCAGTGCCACCGATGCCAACTTTACGGGCACTCGGCACGGAATTGCCAAGCTAGGCCGCGTTGCGTTAAGTGCCTCGGTGACCACGGCACCTCTGACTGTCTCCGTAAGAGCCCAGCTGAGGAGTCCGAACCCCCCAGCTGTGTTCTCTGTAAGTCTAAAGGACACCCCGCCAATTATAGAGGGTGCAAAAAAGCACCCAAAGTAAAAAAGCGTAGTGCACCGCAGACTAAAAGTGCCCCCCCCAAACAGAGATTCGTCGCTGCCCCCCTACCCTCCCAATCTGCATGGTTCAAGCCCGCGCAGAAACGTAGTTCGGAGCTAGCGGTTTTCCCCGCTCTCCCCAGTAAGGCCATGCCCTCCGCGCCCGTAGCGCCTAAGGCCACGCCCCCTCCGACTCCCAGCTTCACTGCAGACCTCTCTTTCGTCCAGCAGTTTTTAAGCAACATCGGGCCTATTGACCCGATGGAGCTTTCTATCTTAGCGACAAAGCTAAAAGGTTCGGCCACAGACCGCATCCAAGCTTTGTCAGACCATCAGGTCTTGATCCGTCAGATCAAGGCCCTCTCCACAAACGGTAATTAATGGAGCCCTCGGGAAGGACAAAGCCGCACTCGTTACGCGTAGTGTCGTTCAATACGAACGGCATTAGGAATAACATTAGCGAAATTCGCGATTTTGTAAGCAGCCAAAATGTCGATATTCTTCTAGTGCAGGAGACTTTCTTAAAACCTAGCATGAGGAGCCCTAAAATAGCTAACTACAAAATAGTCAGAAACGATAGAACTCGATCCCGACTCGGAGGTACTCTTATCTACTATAAAAAATCACTACATTGTATTCCACTAGAGCCACCGCCATTGTTAACTTTAGAAACATCTGTTTGCCATATTAGTATGTCCGGCCACGGACCCATTGTTATAGTAAGCGCGTACTTAGCGTGCAACAAAGAACTCCATTCAAGCGACCTACAGGCGCTATTCAATTTAGGTAACGCTGTCATCATTGCCGGTGACTTTAATTGCAAACACACCGAGTGGGGCAATGTTCATAACAATAGAAACGGCACCATCCTTTGTAATTTAACCGACACTTTAAATTTTGCACTATTAGCCCCCACCGACCCCACTCGCTATGACACCAATGAAAACATCAACGGTGTCATACGCGATCCTAGTACGATAGACATAGCCTTAGTTAAAAATGTTTCTCTCAATATCAATATTGAGACTCTCCACGAGCTTAACTCAGACCACAGACCGGTTATGATTACACTTGGTAGTCTTAACCCCAATAATTCTAGTACTAGGAAGATAATAGATTATAAATCACTAGCGGAGAACATTAAAGTCCTTCATTCTAGCCACTTAGATAAAATCCCCGATATTATAGATAGTAAAGAGACAGCCATAGAGGCCGCCTCCCACTTGACCGATCACCTGGTAGCGACCATAGAGAACTCATCTAGGGAGGTGCCAACGACCCCCAAGGGCCGTTGGCCCCTCCCTGAGGACATAAGGGAGTCCATCAGACTCCGAAATGCGGCTAAGCGCACATATGATCGCTACCCGTCGGAAGAGTGGAGGAAAGCCCTCCGTCACTACGAGAGGGAAGTTAAGTTTAAAATCAAACAGCACCAAGCCGAGAGTTGGGATCGACTTCTCAGTGATTTAGAACCGTCTCACGTGGCGTACTGGCCACTCGCGAAGGCCCTCAAAAACAACACGGAGAGCGACATGCCTCCGTTAGATAGACCTAACCGTCCTCCTGCATTCGAAGACATTGACAAGGCCGAGTGCCTAGCTGATAATTTCGAACAACAGTGCCGGCCGAGTACTCTCCCGATTGATCCCGTGCACCTTAGCTTAGTTAATAGCGAGGTCAACAGCCGACTCTCGAGGCCACCTGACGTAGACAGGGTGAGGATGGTGGACTCGGAGGAGGTCAGTGACATTATTAAGTGTATGAATGCCAAAAAGGCCCCAGGCCTCGACGGTATTTCAAACAAAACACTTAAAATGTTACCGTCCGAGCTAATTCAACTCCTAGTGAACATCTTTAACGCCCTCTTAGTAGGATGTTCATTTCCAGACATTTGGAAAGTAGCTATTGTCATAGGTATCCACAAACCGGGGAAACCCCGGAAGGTGCCTGGTAGCTACCGTCCAATAAGTCTCATTAGCTCCCTAGGTAAAGTCTACGAAAGAGTTATTAAAAGGCGCCTTAATGACGTCATAACCGACAAAAAACTCCTTCCAGACGAGCAGTTCGCCTTCCGCGAAATGCACAGCTGTCCCGCTCAAGTACACCGCTTAACGGAGTACATATTATCTAGCAAAAACGACAGGAAGACGACATGCGCCGTATTCTTTGACATTGCAAAAGCTTTTGATAAAATTTGGCATAACGGACTGTTATACAAACTCTATCAAATGGAAATACCCGATTATCTCGTCTTACTAATTAGTAACTTTTAAAAAAATCGTAAATTTCATTTCCGCGTAGAAGGCGCACTGTCGTCGCCAAGATATATGGAGGCGGGAGTACCGCAGGGCTCGGTCCTCTCGCCCTCCCTATATAACCTGTACACTAGTGACATCCCCAAACACGCTAAGGTGCAATTAGCTATGTTCGCGGACGACACAGTCCTTTATTATTCAAACACACGAGCCCGTACCGCGTCTAAAGTCCTCCAGGAGTCAGTTACCGCTCTCGGTAATTGGTTCTCCAAGTGGAGAATAGAAGTCAATCCCGATAAAAGTCACGCCATTCAATTCAATGGTAATAAATCAGCGGGGCGTAAGTGCCCCCGTAAAGTAATGAGCCCTATTAGCCTGCACGGCAACATTATCCCTGAGGTCTCTCAGGTCAAATATTTAGGCGTAGTACTAGGCAAGTCGATGACGTTTTCGAGTCACATCAGTAACACACTGCGTAAAGCGAAATTTGTACTCTACAAATTATATCCACTACTTAATTCGCGAAGCAAAATGTCCTTAAGACATAAGCTTACATTGTATAAGGTTTGCATCAGAACGATACTCACTTATGCGTGCGTCTCCTTCGCACAGATAAGCGAGTCTCAAATGGACCGCTTGCAAAGAGTCCAGAACCGGTTTCTACGCATGGCAACAGGCGCCCCCTGGTACATGCGTAACATCGACTTGCATAGGGACTGCGAACTAGTCACTATTAAAGCCTATATCAAGGAACTCGTAGAGAGATTCTTTGATAAAGGCAAAAACCACCCAAACCCCCTTATAAAAAAGGCACTGGACTACAACCACGACGCACTGACTTTCCGACACCCGCACAAACGGCCTAAGCATATCTTAGCCGATCCCGTTGACCCGATCACAAAATACGTAACGTACTGTGTACAGTTACGTAAACACAAATCACACGCACCCGCGTCGCTAGCATTGCACCGGGGTCGACGCCGGCGCCTACCCCGAGGTCCCACATCCGACACGACAACACGTACAGACGTACAGACCGACCCTAACACGGGACCGGACCCGAACCCGAGTTCGAGTTCGCATCCCAGTAGTCTAGGTACACTCCTAAATAGTGTCCGCGACCGCGATATTGATATAGAGAGCTCTACCAATACCGCGAACCTCATCGACATTAGGACTTACGCGCGCGAGTCATCCCGACCGTACGCGGAAGGGGAGAGGGACGGCCCTCTCAGTACCGATATCGACCAAATCGAGAGCTCCTCTATCGCGATAACTCGCACGCCGCTAGTCTCTGCTACCGCGCGCGAGCAACCTCACTCATCAGCGAGTGAGGAAGGGGTCGGACCCCTCAGCAGGAGAGACCCGCGTCTCCCCTGTCAAAATAATAGCTTCTAATCCGTAGCTGTCCCCAATATCCGGTTTGAACATCACCCGGGTGATGTTAGGGAGGGTCAAACCCTCCCATCGTCTACCACCAAACAAACTAGCCACCAGGCTAGTTATAGTCCGACTTAGCTACAGCGGTCTTAACCCGACCCTTAGCATAGACCCGTTCGAAAAAAAAAAAAAAAAAAAAAAAAAAATGGCCCTCACTCTACTACTGATTGCTGACCAATAAAGGTGAATCCATCCTACAAGTGTACCTTTTGTTGCTGTTACTGCTGCCGCTGACCCGATTCCTATTTCAGTACATCATTAAAAATTCGCATATCCATTAATCTACCAGATCAGACCAAATTAAAAAATTGAAGACAGAGCTTTGTCAACATAATCTACACATTATTACTTATGTATGTAGTGCGTAGAACTGCACAACGCGACAGCTCGCCTTGCAAGATAAGGCTGATAAGGCCTAATTTCGTTAAATGTGTGTGCATGACACTTTGTAATTACATGGCGAGGCGTAGTTTAGATTGGCTTCACTGTGTAGACTCTGAAGTTACTTAATGTGCCCTTATAGTTACCATCCACAGACATTTTGTATTCTTAATAGACACCATTCTAGTATACTTGTATTCGGACTATTTTGCATAATTTAATAGAATTATTTCAGTTGCTAGAGCCAAAAAAATAGCATATATCACACATTACCATATTTATGTACAGGAAATGCTCGTTTGAAGTAATAGGATTAGCGAAGTTGACGGTAAAAGCTGCTTAAAGTAAATAATGGGGGTTAGTTACTATAATTTCTGTACGGAAACTATGAAATGGTTTCAGGAAATGGACTGTTTTTGCGCGGACAAAAACCATTGTTTGGCGTTCTGTAACTGAAAATCCGTTTCTTGTGTTATACGGTATAGCCCTTTTGGACTGGGTTTCCCAATTTAAATCAAACATTTGATTAATTTGTACATTGTTTTCAAAGGTTTTTGACAGTTTGATTTATTATCACCACTGCTTTCACAATATTATTGATTAAAAATTAAACTTCAATTTTGTACCAATATTTTGAGAATGATTACATTTTAATTTGTCTTCGCCTCTTTATTTAAATTAAAACTATTTAAAATAAAAAAAGAACTTTTAAAATCACTGAGCTTAAATTGAATCTAAGCGAAATCTTTGAGAATATTTATCAATGCTCTCAACGCCATGTGGAAAAAGGAGTCTACATTTTTCCTGTCGTCCATTTTTATCGTCTGATTTTTTTTTTTCTCATTAAATCTTAAAGCTTGTCGATTGTTATGTAATAATTCTATGTTTGTGCGGTCCTTTGTTTAACATGTAACTCCGACCGACACAGTGTAGTTTTGAACCTTATTCCCATAGTAATAAGATTGAAAAGTGGTAACTACACCGGATCTGTTGGCAACCGTACATGATTTACTAAAAAAAATTACGAGAAACCATAGCCACGATTCACCATCTAAATAAATTAAAGACTTAAAAACTATCCGAAAACGAGGTATAAAGTTGGACTTTAATAAAGCAATTTAGAACTTTATGAGGTGTACTCAGAAATTCATCGCTTATACAGTCTCATTGCAATCTCCCTTGAGCTATAAAACTAACGCCAGATGCAGGTAATACGCTATCTTTTTAAACTCGAGACTATTGTAATATGATTCGAAGAATGTGAAGACAATTTGGATGAAAGCGTAGCATGTGCAGTTTAATTGAATTTGTTTATTTTCTTAATAAGAGTACTGTACTTGTTAGAAACAGAGAAAAGGAAACAGCAATTATTTGCAGAATCCTACATAGTAAAGATCATAAGTATGTGCGAATGGTAGGGTAAAAATGCGATAATCTCACGTATCTCTCCTTTAAAACTCCCGTTTTTATACCAGAGTGTGTTATCTCACCGTTTTTATATAATTACGGCAGGTAATGAACGTTAATGCCATTCAACGATAATCTTGGTCGATAATAGTCTGTAATAGTCGATTTGCCGTGCAAAAAAAGGCGGAGAAAAACCAAAAGGAAATCGATAGAGCCCCAGTCCTTATCGCAGATCGTAAATTACCTTCGCACCCTCAGGGGTGTACGGAGGAAGGTGGAAGATAGACTAAGTACGTGATCCAATTGCGCCGTTGCAGTCGATTTTTGAATCATTTTATACTGGAATTTACAAAAATGTTAAGTGTTTACTGTCTTCAATTTTTTAGACAGATCAGATGCAGGTAGAACAATCTTATTAGTGCAAATTATCCAATAAGCAAGTATTTTTTATAAGTATGTAATCATTGAAGGGACTTTTCCCTTGAGGTAAGACTGCACAATACCGCAATGAAGCGTAGTGCGTTATGTCTCATACGAGTACAATTTCATACAAAGAATATTTGGCCGTGTCGCGTCGCGTAGTTCCGCTGTCGCGTAATTACGCCTGGTGTGGCCCACCTTAAGTAAACTAATCTGTCTATATAACATTTATTTAGGTTTAGATATTTATGTACACCATTTGTTTTGACAAAAAAATGAAGTAACTATAATTATAGGGATGATGACTACATCTAAAATTTTAGTTTCATTATTAATGAAACTAAAATTTTAGATAGTATATTAATATACTCAGAAATATTGAAACATTACTATTTGGTAAATGTAAAAAATATATATTTTATGGTTAGTTTAGTATTAAGATACATCAAGAAAGTACAAAAAAGTTTATTTTTTTGCTAAATTAGCAAACAAAACCTACATAATTAGTTTACTTACATCATATTATACAAAAACATTAATTATGGTAAGTATGAACATAATCACATAAATATGTTTACAAATATGTTCCTTTGGCCTTATACTGCATACACTTCAACCTAGGCGTGACGTCAGAGCTAGGTACGACTTTAGTATGGAGCGTTTTCACAAGACTTTTGTAAGGCGAAATTTTGTAAACAAATCGCTGTACCTTTGAAAATATAGACTTTTGATATACTGTTTCTTCTGAGAAGTTACTAATATTTAAGAGTACTATTCATTTATGCAATAAAAAAAGTTAGTCATCTAGCATATTAATAGCTACTAGGTAATATATATTTATTCCCCGTGGTCTACCTATGTGGTATTTTCAATTCCTTGTTTCATTTTTGCGCCCGCGATCAACGTGGATGTCTATTTTTTTTTTCCGAGATAAAATGTAGCCCATGACATGGTATTAGTTGTATCACGGGCACAAAATGGAGCCCACGGTACACCCAGGTGAACCACGGAGTATAAACGACAATACAATTAAAATGTATAGCAATAATAATAATTTATTAGTAACAAATTATTGTAAACGAACCCAGAGGCAAACAACTTAATTTCCATTAAAAATATTCGCACGCACATTAAAGTTCGGCAATAAATTCCACCGCTTCCTATATCCCCTGCGACCACGCCTGACAGCCTAATACATATCACAATATTCAGAGAATACGGGTAAACTAAATTAATGGACACCCCTCTGAAACACGCGAAGACTTTCTGCGGTAGGTAGCAAGGTCCTATTTTCAACGATTTGCCCGGTGTAGATGAAAACGTGTGTTTGCCAGTTGAGTTTTGACAAATATCTGTAGGTGACGTAACTGTGGCTCGCCCTGGCGGATGCGTTTGATATATTGCTGTGGTGGAACATGCGGGGTCGTAAATTACAACAGACTGATGGGTCCTACCATCACAATAGGAGTAGACAGGTGAATGACATTACATTGTTCAGTTTTTGCCTTTGATACCTGGTACCTGTTCCTAATCATCATAATAGCATTGTAAATTAATTGCTTTTGTATCAAAGAATGGGATCAAAGCAGGTATTTAAAGGTGGTAATTTTAAATATGAATTGAAAAATTAAAGCTGCCGAACATTTCATGCTTATTTAGAACACTTTAAATCACTATCAAAATAAATAATGTAAAATGAATTTCAAAAACATAAACAATTAAACATGCTTTAAGAAGGTATACCTTGTGAAAAAAAAATCCAATATTTTTAATGAATAATCCATTATTATAAAAAATGGTAACGATATTTTTAATGAATAATCCATTGTTATAAAAAATTATTCCAATATTTTTGAGAATAAAACAATTGTTATTTTTGATATCACCACGATGAATACAAAAACTTTCAATTTATGCCGCAGACTCAAACAAAATAAAGTGGTTTTACTTTTCAAAGGCTTATAGTGTAGTAAATAAACATTTTGAGGAGATTTCGTGCGGGGATTGTCTGTTAAGCTGTCTAGACACGAGACGCTCGTATTTGCGCTCCCTGCAGCTCGCTGAAGAAAGAGCACACTTTAATTTGGCTCAAAATAAACAATATACATGCTTTAAAAAGTTTCAAGAGTTCTAGATGCTAGGAGTGATTTAAAAAAAAAGATAATTTTAGGGAACATAACGGAAACAAAGAGAACTATGAGAGAGTATGGATTATTTTAATGTCAACACTATGTAAGAAACCAGAGGTATACAAAAAAATATACGTAAACAATTTTGTTATAATAATAAATAATGAAACATTTGAATTATTCCTCATAGGTACGGTACATTTTCCTCGTAGATACACTTTCGAAAAAAGTTCGCCTTTATTCCTTACAGATCCACTTTCATATTGTACAGCAAAGCAGAAAGCGATAGGAATGACAAGTTAAGTTTTGTCACTCGAATTTAAAAAGAAAATAAAATTCTATTTGTTTTTTAAATAATACAAACAAATTGGATTCAGACAAGACTAAAAAAATGTTTCTGTTTATTTAAAAAAAAAAAGAAAATAAAAATTATCTCTTCTTAATTAATATTTTAAGTAAATATCTTATTTCTACATTGTTTTAATGCATTTCTTATTTCAACGCAAAATTATGTGCGTTGCCGGCACGACTAGCAGTGAATTTGTTAATTACACTTTTGTATACACAACTGTACCCAAAGTGGACCTAGTAGGAAACTACATTCGTTTTTAAAAAGTGGATCTATAAAGGCGATCTTTTACAAAAAGTGTATCTATGAGGAAAGTATACCTACGAGGAATAATTCAAACATTTTAATATTATATACATATTTTATACACAATACACATCCATGACCCGGGAACAACAAAAACATTTTTGTTCCTTTGACGGGGATTCATACCTGCGACCTCCGGCTTAAGCACTGACGCACTCAACTACTGAACCACAGAGGTCGTCATACAGTATACATAGCTTTGATGACTTTATAAATTGTTATTTAAATCGCATACTGATAATAATTATTCGAAAATGAAAATAAAAAACTTCTGTTGAATCCAATTTGTTGACCTATCACCGGTTCGGGAACTAGCCCAGCGAGAAGAACCGGCATAAGAAACTCGCGCGGGGCCACCTTTTAGCAATAATATGGGAAATTGTCCCTTAAAAAAATATATCTACATTTTAACAATGTAATAACTTATTCTATTTATTATAACATAACAAACGTCAAGGTACATAAGTACATTGAAGCAGCCTTGCAGTGAGTCAGCTTATTTCCAAGGTGTGCATATGGAGTCGTTAGATGTGATTTTACATTTACCATATTATACTAATTATTATTAAGCACACAAACGTTTTTAACTACTATTTATTAAATTTAGCAATGGAAAAATTTTGAACGTTTTCTGGGATTCTATTTTATAGGCGTGTACCTTTAAAAGTCTAATCACGGTATATCTAGCTTGAGTTCAATCTACTTTTAGCATATCAGAAGTGAAATCAGATGTGAAGTGAATGAAAGAAATTATTTTCAATAAATCCCGTATTACACATCTCTTCAGCGGAAATAAGATTTCTTTCTGAGTGCGAGATATCGAAGTGCCTAATTCGATCAAATGTAATCGTATTTTCCGGGTCACGTTGATGCGAGATTTATACGACGGTTCCTAATAATTAATATAAGGTTATGGAATTGTTATATGTAGGACAATGAATTTGGTTATTTGCAGCAAATGCGTAATATCATCACACTGATTATGAGTTGTAACTTTTTCAAGAATGTTATAAGATTTAAGGGTGGAATTACAATTTTGACATATTAAGTTGTATGTTTTTCAGTCGATATAGAGACTAAATAAAACCAAATCCTGCAAAACTAACAATTATCACAAATGTAGTGCCTACCTACTTCTTTATCAGTATAATGGTTTATAAATAACACATTATAAAAACTATGACTTTTAGTAAAACGAAAACAATTTTCCAGAATCTCTTCACCCAATATTTACAAAAAGATTAAGACAATATTTATAAGAGCATAAAAATTATCCTAAATAGGTCGTATTTAGGATATGTATAATTTTTCTGTTCTTATAAAGCTTATTTTGTTTGTTTAAAATACTCAAAGACAGCGGATTCACCTTAAAATTGGCAATACAATCCAACAATATGAAAATAATTCAACAATATTAAAAAAAATTGAGAAAAAAAGCATAAAATATCTTCTCAAAATTGTCTCGCGTTTTGCTATTATGCATGAATTTAATGAATGGCAATAAGGTTTATTATAATTGGTCACTGTCTGGATTTAGTGCACAAAAATATGTAAAGAAATGTCAGTCCGTAGACGGCCGCCGCCAAACAATACATTTTGCAAATCGTCCATTAGGCAATAGATGAAACAAAATATTGCCAAACAATACATTGTCCATTAGGCAATAGATTAAACAAAATTTCCGGCTAAAGGAAAAGAGCAATCAAATAAGTAACTACTAACGAGTACCTAACATACCGACCGCTGGTACCGACTTCAAAATGATGAAGATTGTGCAGAGAAATAGTTAAAATTTTAGCCGAATTTAAAAGGGGAATTATTTAGAAACTAAGATTTAATTCATACTTTTTTGTGTATTTTTACTTTGGAAGTCGGTTAAAGTCGATTTTTAGCCACACACGAAAAACTGGAGCACTTCTGGAAAGCTAGAAAGCTATCTACAATAAGCCATAAAAGTAGCATTGAAATCGATAAAGTATCCCCTTGAAATGATTGTCAGTCCTCATTAGACGGATAAAAATAAATGGCACACCAGATAGGGGAAGCCAGGAAGTTGGCAAGAAGTCCTCTTTATTCATTTTCGTAATTGGCCACTCGTAATAAGCGGTGAAAGCACGTAGATACATTTATTCAAAAAATGGCTGACATATAATTTATTGGTACCGTAATAAATAATGCTACATCCAGATACGATGTATGTCTAGTGTCTTCGTATGATTGGTACTAGCTTTTATTGTCCTTATTAGGTTTGGTTCATGTTTTGCCTTTTTTGAGTAAAAAATAATCATGGAAAATTTTTCTCTATTGACTAAAAAAAGTTTTTATTTATTCAACCTTTTGTAACTTATTTTAGCCCTTAACAACTGACGTGTATTTACTTGCATTAAGGCGTTACGTCTCAGGGACGTACGCTTTTTTTAAATAGCCCTAAGTCAGTAATTACTTACGATTAAATGGTTATTTCATTATATATCGTTACCCCAGTGTATATCGTACTAGTAAATAAAAGAAACTGCTCTTTTTATTTTGCATTTATTTAAACTTTTCAAAACAAAACGATAACTTAGAAAAAATCAACCGAAACAAAAAAGCCTTCTTCCTTTCGCACAAAAACTTAACTTATCAGTCTAAAATAATCACAGAACTGATAATATCTAACTACCTAGATTATAGCGTATGATATGGCACTTTTTAAAGAATTTAATATTTTTTAACGGCATGTGTTACACACCGGTTTTGAGGACTGCAAACACACGGGTTTCTTGCATTCATGACACGTGTATGAAGTTTTGCTATGTTTTTGCTTATAGCGTAAGTGACAGCTTTTACGGACATTGATACGATTAGACTCAGGCTCTTCCTTCAGTCGTGATGTAACGGCTGTACCGAGAATTCGAGTTAGAAGCCCTTTGAGTTCCAAGGAAAGTTGTGGAATATTTATACTTCTTTCGAGATGCGGACGAACTAAACTTTTTGCTTCGTTATTCATGAAAATCAATCGGTCTTCTGGTTTGTAGTTTGACATAATGAAGGAATTTACTGCAGCAATGTCTACTATTCTAAAAAATATAGCCACTGGCCAACGTTTGGTGCGTCCGGAGCAAGAATATTTGGCGCATTTTTCGTCCAAGGAATCTATACGCTGTCTTTTGAAGAATTGTAAAATGAAATGATCTCAGGAATTTCTCTTTGAACATCCACTGCTTGATCCAGATGCATAGTTGATACCATGATGACTTTTTCTTTTTTTTATGAACATACGACGGTAACGTTGTATCCCTAGTGAATCCGTACATAGTTGACTTGACAGCGCGATTTTTTTCCGGAAACTCTGGAGGTTTTAAACTCTCTCTCTTGTTTTTTTACGGTACCTGCGTAAGTAAGCCCAACTTTTTGTGGTTCGTTACAGACCTCAAAAGACGAGAAATAGTTATCTGCAGTGATATTACGATTGGTGTTCTGGATCGGCTTTAACAAACGTAGAACACATTGTGTCGGTAAAAGCAAATTTTTTTCAGTTTGAGAGAGACCCAAGCCATCACTGTTCTTTCCTGTATATAAGTAAACATTATACAAATATCCTATTCTTCCGTCAGTCAGACACTCAATTTCTAAACCATATTTACATAGCATATTTGGCATATATTTTTTCCACCGACATCTTCCTCTAAAAGATACAAGCATTTCATCAATTGTTGTAATGTCGCCCAGTCTGTAATATTTTTGATAGCTTGAAACAAATTCCTCGAATATTTCGGATACAGCAGCAGCTACATTAGCATCTTTTCTTTCTTCTCTAGTTGAAAAGTTATCGAACCGAAGAGCGATCAAAATCATTTGAAATCTTTCCTTAGACATTACTGCTCTAAAAATGTATCGACCAGTACCATCAGTCGCAAATATAGCATTCACAGTGACGAAGTCATTCGATTTGAAAGCCGCACTGTACAGCAACAAACCCAAAAAAAGCACCTAATTCAATCTTATTCATGTCTTTCAATTTAGGTATGTTTGTCTTTTTATATTTCTCTCTCCATATCTCGAGTCTTTCGTGTGTTCGGAGTATAATTTTCTTCTTTATGTTTTGAGTAAGAAGCAAACTTAAAAAACTTACTGTTTCACTTTCTGCTGGGACGTTTATATTAGCCATTGGTATGACGATGTTATGAGCAGGAGTACGTCGATTTCTAGACGGAGGTTCTGTTGCCCACTTCGTACATCTTTGTTTCCCATAATAATATTTTCTTCTAGACGTCGTAGCCCCTTCGGTATTGGACTCACTTTGTGCATCACGCAGAAGTTCCGCTAAGGGAACATTGTCATCACTATCTGACAAAGAGTCTACTTCAGACTCTTCAACCTCTACAACCTCTTAAATATCTGACTGGTAGTAGGACCTCATTTTCATCGGCGGAAGATTCGTCAGACTCCGAAAACGGGCGATTGCCAAGTATCCTGTTCATGTAGCGTGAAAGAAGTTTAATTGGTGTGAGTTGTAGGGAAGGATGAAGATGATTTAAGGAAGCGGCGGACTATAGAGCAGGTATCTATAACGATTGACTTTTGTAACTGTATATATGTGTTTTTGTGAAGGTTAAGCGATTTAAAGCGTTTTTGGAATAACGCCCGTTGAGGAGATGACTATCGGGATTATTTTTACTGTGTTTTGATGCCACATTTGTTTCATCTCATCTGCAAGCGGATTTTTGGATGTTTTCTGTGTGTTTCTGTTTCAGGTTGTTGGTGTTTGGAACGGCGATGTCTATAAGGTAAGTGGTTTTTTCAGATTTAATTGTGAGGGTTATGTCTGGTCTATTGCTTAGGATAGTACGGTCTGTGACGATATCGCGATCCCAGTAGAGTTTTACGGAGTCATTTTCTAGAACGTTAGATGGTTTGTATTTGTAGTACGGTGTATGTGTATCTATAAGGTTAAACTTGATTGCTATTAATTGATGTATATGTTTGGCTACGTTGTCGTGACGGTGAGTATATTCTTTATTTGCTAGTGCACTCCATCCTCCGGTAATATGGTCTATTGTCTCAGTGGTTTGGTGGCATAATCTACACTTATCAGTTTCTATGGCTTCTTTGAGGATAAATTTTGAGTAATTGCGAGTTTTGATAATTTGGTCCTGTATAGCTATTTAAGAACCCTTCTGTTTCACTATAAATGTTGCCCTTAGTTAACCAACTGAATGACGCGGCTTGATCGATATGGTCCTGACTTAACTGGTATGGAAATTTACCATGTAGAGCCTTACTTTTCCATTTTTCTATTTTGTTTTCATCATTACCAGTCACTTTCACATTGTCACCAGCAGTATTTCCGGACCTATACTACCTGCAAACCTTCAAGAAGAGAGCGTATTCCCTCTTAAAAGGCCGGCAACGCACCTGCAGCTCTTCTGATGTTGCGAGTGTCCATGGGCGACGGTAGTTGCTTACCATCAGGTAACCCGTTTGCTCGCTTGCCCCCTTATTTAATAAAAAAAAAATTAATTATTTTATTTTTAGGGTTAAATTTGTCATTATTTAACTGTAGCGGTGTTCCAGAATGAGGTAAATTTACAATGGCTTTATGAAGTGGGCTTGTGTTAGCTTTTGTCTTGAAATAATTTCGGAGGTTATCTATTTGGGTGTAATGTAGATTTTTTATGTTTATAAAACCACGCCCTCCCTGCTTCCTCTTTATTGTAAATCTTTCAACTGCTGAATGGATGTGGTGAATATTGTGTTTGTAACAAGCGGTTCGGGTTGCGGTGTTGAGGGTTTCCAAATCAGTGTCAGACCACCTGATAATTCCAAATGAATACGTTAATATAGGGATCGCATAGGTATTTACAGCTTTAATTTTGTTTTGGCCTGACAATTGCGTTTTTTAAATTTTATTTAGTCTCTGTTTGTATTTATTTTTTAATGTATTTTTTATTTCTTTATGATCTATAGCTGTATTTTGTATATAACCTAGGTACTTATATGTGTCTTTCGCTTGCATGCTGTCTATTGTTCCTTCTTGTAGTTCTAAGTTGAGTGGTTCTGTATGTGTATGTTTGCCCTTAAGAATGCAATTAATTTTACATTAATCAGTTCCGAATGTCATGTAAATATCAGCGCTAAATTTTTCCGTTAATTTTAATAGTTGTTCCAGTTGTTGCCTGTCAGGTGCGAAGAGTTTTATGTCGTCCATGTAAAGAAGGTGAGTGATTTTGATTTTATTGACTTTATCTATAACATATCCTAAGTTTGAGCTATTAAGAGTTTTAGATAGAGGGCTTAAAGCTAAGCAAAACCATAAGGGGCTAAGTGAGTCGCCTTGGAAAATGCCACGTTTAATTTTGATTGGTGAGGTACTGACGGTGGTACTGACTGTTCTTAGATTGAGTTTAGTAGACCAGTTATGCATTATATATTGTAGAAAGTGAATTAAAGTATTATGAATCTTATATATTTTTAGTACATGTATCAACCAAGAATGCGGGACACTATCAAAGGCTTTTTGGTAATCTATGTATGCGTAATAAAGGTTCTTATGATCTTTTTTAGTTTGATTATGTATTTGGGCGTCGATGATAAGTTGTTCTTTACAGCCCATTGATCCTTTAGCGCAGCCTTTTTGTTCTTCAGGGATTATTTTATTATCAGTCATGTGAGTATTTAGTTTTTGTGTGATTATTGACGTAAGTAGTTTGTAAAGAGTTGGAAGGCAGGTGATTGGACGGTATTTAGTCGGATTTTTAGTATCGTTTTTATATTTAGGCTTTAGATATGTTATTCCTTGCATCATAAATAGCGGCACTAATTTGGGATCCTTAAGGGCTGAATTGAATGCTTTGGCGATGTAGTGATGTGTTGAAGTAAAATATTTTATCCAATAATTTTGAATTTTATCTGGCCCTGGTGCCTTCCAGTTCAAAGTCTTCTTTATGGCGTATGTGACATCGTTATCATCTATTGTAACTTCATGCATTGGATTAATATTGTGACATTCACTTATTTCGGTATCAAGCCATGAAGCGTGTACGTTGTGATGGGCTGGTTTGGACCATAGGTTTTCCCAATAGTCCTTAATTGTATCTGTACTAGGCGGTTGTATGATTTTAATGTTTTCGGAGTTTAAATTTTGATAAAAGAGCTTTTGATTGTTAGTAAAAAATAAATTATCCGTTCTTCTAGAGTTACTGATTTTAAGTCGGCGGAGTCTTTTTGATTGTGCTTGCAGTTTTTGTTTCAGAGTATCTAATAATTCTACTATTTGATTTTCAGTGAGATTTTTGGGGTTTAATTTTCGTTGTTTTGTGTGGCTAAGATTTCCTTTAAGGTACTGTGTAAGTTGTCCAATTTCTTTTCGTAGTTTCTTGACTCTATTTTCAATTCGTAGTTGCCATTTTCGCATTTTCGGGTCTCCTGTTTTATTTGATATATCTTTTTCAGGGGGGTTATTTAGTTTAGTGTGTTGAGTTGTAGTTGATATTGCAGCGCAATAAATAGCACTGTGGATTTCCGTTAAATCTGGCGTTTCTTTCGCTTCTAGATGTTCTCCTATTAACTTGTTAAGTGAATTTACCGTTTTTATTATGTTGCGTGTAATCTGGAGTTTTGGTATTACCGGTCTAAGTGTTGGATCTGTATCGGCGTATTTTATTAACATTCCTGTAAATACTTGTCTAATTTTGTGATTCTGTGTTTGATCGGCATCAGTTGTGAGTATTTCAGCGTTGTTTGTCTCTGGTGCTATTAGATTTTCTACAGTTTAAGAAGAGTTTGATAGAGTTATGGGTTGATTATTATTTGTGGGTTGAATTGTAGAATGTTGTAGATTAGGGTCGTTCGTTGCATTATGTGGGATGGTAAGAATATCGCAGGGGCTAAGCTGTGTGTCTATGCTACATATTGTATTGTTCTGGTCGTTGGATTAATCGAACGTATGCGCTACTGTATTTTTTATCTTGTCTCTTTCATGACTTGGTATTCTGTTATTGCGATGTATAACTCGGATTTGATCTGCTAATCGTTGCTCAGGTATGTGGCTTAGTTCAGGGTAGGACTCTGTGAATTTTTATGGAGTGATGGTCTGAATGCTGTGAGGTTAGATTCGCATGATGTTATAATGTAGTAGCAACGGAGAAGTTCTCTGTTTATTTGATCAGTCCATTTCATCCGTTGTCTACTTTTTCCAGCGAGAGTGGTTGGAGGAAGCATTTCCTGCAAAACACTTCTTACTGGAGTGTTTGTGAGATGAGGCTGCGTATGAGTATTATGATTTACGATATTCGGATTAATGTATTCAGAATTTCTCGTAGACGGACTGGTGTCAGGAATGGGCACTGGATTAGTAGCTATTGCTTCCTGTGTAACATCGTCTGACAATGGTGATAATGTGGTGGATAGTGATGAGAATGAGTTATTGAGGATGAATGACTGCGGTGAAGAGTGAAGCGATGGAAACAAGCTGACGGATGAGGTAGGTGATGAAGGATATGAGTATGTGTTGCTTATTGTTTGGATATTAGTATTCTCTGCAGCAGTACTAGACTGGGCAGTAGGATGCGATACGGTGCTCCCCCCAGAATACGAGGGACAGCCGGGGCCCGAAAGCCCGGGCGGGATTCTCCATTGCTTTTCGCGCCGGTACCCGCCTGGGGTAGTACGAGTATATTTCTATTACGTAGTCGCATTTTTCTTTTAATATATTAGAACAAAAATAGGAAGAAATAACGAAAAAGGAAATATAGGAAGAGAAGAAATAAAGGTGGTGAAAATTAGACAAACCAAAAAACAAAAAAGAAAAAAAAAAAAGATGCAAAAACAAGGGGTGATTAATAAAAAGGTGATGAAAAGATAGTGACGAGACAGAAAGAAAGAAAGAAAGAGCCGACGATCAGCCACGTGAGTACCTCACCCCGAAGAGAGTGGGGTGGCGCACCCAAGTGTTGCCCGGGGACACCAACTAGGAGGGACCGGCTTCACCCCCTTATTATTATTATTATTATTATTATTATTATTATTATTATTATTATTATTACACTGATTAATAACTTGAAGTCGGGCCATTAGCATTCAAAGAACGTTTATTAGAAGCCATTTTAACGCTGAAACAAAAATAACTTAAAAAAATAAAAACTTACACTATCACTACGTCTCACAGACGTAACAAATTGTATATTTACCTATTCGAGGCGCACCGCACATCTACTCATGCCCCTTGCGCGTACGTCACTGGCTCCTAGGAAGGTACAGGAAAGAACAAGTTCATTCGAGTACAATCTAAAAAGATATTCTTGTTCTTGTCGCGCGCCTACGTCTCTCAGACGTACGTCAGTGGTTAAGGGTTAGTTATTAAGAAGCAACACACACAAAACTATCTATTATATTTCACATGACAAGAGTACTTACTAAGCGGCTGTATAGAAATTTCACAATTGCTAAACATTTGCTAAGGCGTGAATACATCATTAGTGAGCTGCGAACTGCGATTAGGCCGATAACACACAATAAACTATTTATAGAACTGATTATCTGTATTAGCCGTATCTTCACCAATTAACGTTCTCAAATATACGACCCGTAAAACACACTTTATCAGAATATACATACGTAGGGATGTGAAGTTGATATTGAAGTATGGTATCGATTTGAACATTCTGTTAGTGTTATAATTACTAATATCTAAGGTTGAATATGCCTGATTATGAATTAATACAATTTCTAATCTACTCACTAATTTATATTTTAACTTTAAAATAAAGAAGATATTTACAAATCGTGGTTTTTTTATATATCTTAGATGTTATGTTGATTTTGGTAATTATTTTTTTTATAACACTATTATTAACCAGTAAGATATATAGGTATATCTACCTAAAATAATGCAAGGCCTAAATATTTACTATAAGAGGATTCTTATACTTAGTATTTAGCAATCATTAATAATTTATAATCTTAGTAAAAACGTCTATTTAAAATTTACTTACTTGAACTTATATCATTTACAAAACAACATTAAGATAATCCTGCTACTAACCGCATTAGTAAAATAAAATAGAATTTCAAACCAAAACAAAAATATCTACATAAAATACACATAAAATAAAGATGAAAAAAACTAATTACAGGAACATCACTACACCGGCAAACCGTAAGATAATGAAGACCGTTATAAAAGACCGTCTCCCTTAAATTTATGAGGCGGCCTCAAACCTCACCCCACTAATCCTCACTTATTAAGGATAATGGAGGAACAAGTTCTTTTATCTATGACCATAAATATTAGTTATCTCGGCCCGGTAGCCTGAGGTGTCGAAAGTGTACCAATACTATATACTAATATTATGAAGGGTTTGTTATTATAACGACTAATATTGGTACGGGTTTGAATGTATTTTTTCAATAAGGACTAAAATAGGGACATTTTGTAAGTAAAAACTTTCAACCTCCTGCCCACTAGTAGCTTATCTGCTTTATATAAGAGCTTAATGGGCAAAAGACTTACATTAATCGGATTAATCCTAAATAGGTAACGCACATGCAAGGATTCTGGAAATGCAGATGTATATTGCAGATGATGTATGTGGAATTTGGACGGATATACATTATACATGGAGGTATAACTATAGGGAAATAGGCTAGTTGACTGATTTTTATTGCATAAATGACTTCATACGGGGTTGAAGTCCGTATTTAGTTTTATTTGTATCTTTACACGTGATTTTAGTAAGCAACTTGTGCGATAGTACCTCAGTATGTAATTGGTAAATTGTGGTAAGTTAGTTGTTGGCTAAATCATATTTGAGACTCACAAAATTGATGGCCTTTACTTAAAAAAAACATGACGTGTACAGAGTACACATCATACATCATACATCGAGCTTAAAGCACACCACTTCATAAAGAATAGAAAAACTCAAATTTGTAGGTACACCTAGCGCTATCTGCGTATTGAGCCATACCATAGAAAGATAATTTGTTATGTAAGAAGAATAACTAGCCTCTGACAGTTGGCGTTATATCCGAAATCGTGTCGTGACGCGACTTTGATATTTCAGTCTCAACGCCGCGAAAAAAGTTTCACTTCAACAATTTAGATGGTAAGGTAAGATTATAATTTATAATCTTCGGGCCTCTACAGGCCTCGAGATAATACTGTCATTAGATATGTAATTGTTCCCCATTAGCAAAGGAATATTTTACCAACTTTCAATAAAGAAGTGGGTATTTAGGTATCCAGTTTTCTTTACATTCAAGTAAACCTACAATCAAAGAAAGCAAGAACTTTACATTTTTAAAGTTTTTGAGGAAACATTCTACAAATTGGCTTCTTAATTTCATCACTGGCGTCTAAGAACCACGTTTCGCGCCAATTTTGGGAGAAAGACGTAAAACTCGAATACTGGGGCGGGCGGGAAAATTCACTTGAAATTATACCTTTTTATGTAAAAACTCTTTAATGAAATATTTTATAACATCTGTAAAAAAAATTATGTGTCTCCTTTAACAAACTGCAGGACGTATAATTAGTTCTTTGAAACAGACAAGCAAAAGCCGAGACTTTTTATAAAATTAAAATTTTTACCGTTATGATAATTTTTGAGTACAAAAATAATAATACTTTAAACTCTGAAGCTTCTATAACCTGGCACATTTGGTTTTATGAAAATATCAAGAGAGTGCCAAAAAAATGCTCTAAAAACTTTAGGGCAAAAAATATAGTAGCCCACAATCGACCATTATTTTTAATATCAAGACTTTGTAAATGTTTGCTTGAAATGTAAGAAAATATTTTATTCTTAAAATAAATTTACTTCTCCTTGAAGCATCCACTTAGAATAGACATTGTTCGTGAAAAGTTTTTTGCAAAGTATTCTAAAATATAAATAAGCTAACCAAGAGTCAGGACATGTCTAAGGAGGGTTCAGTAACTATCAAGAGTCGTTCGTCTGTTCGTCTCACAAAGATTCGTTCTAATGGGACGAAAAGACGAATTATTTTTTTTGTGATTTTTTCATTCGTCAATTCGTTCCATTTTTATTTTCTATTGTTTTCTAACAAAAACATATGAGGTAATGTCAGCAAAAAAATATAATCAGTTGTAACATGTAGTTCAATAATCACTATTACTACATAGTATAACACAAAGTCGCTTTTTTTGTCTGTCTCTATGTATCCTTAGATCTTTAAAACTACGCAACGTATTTTGATGCGTGTTTTTTAAATAGATAGAGTGATTCAAGAGGAAGGTTTATATCTTTATAACATGCATAATATACACTGATAAATAATAGAGAAACACTGATAATTTTAGAGGTTTCTAATGTCGTAAATAAACACATTTTTTGCGCTTACATTGCAAACGCTGGCTGTACCCTACAAGATAGATCAAAAACATCTACTACAGCATTGTACACCTTAAAAAGGTCTACAAGAAGTCTGCGATGGTATATGTCTATCTCTTAGTGACAACCCACAATAACAATTTTTTATCCATTACTTTTTACGAGAAATAATGGCTTATTTACGGAGCGATTGTAAGCAAAACAGCATTAATCCTTATCCAATCAAGTACCTTAAATACATTGTGCATTTAATATAGATCAATATGGACAGCGTGTAATTTAAATTAATATTTTCGAAGATATTACAGATTTAAAATACAGGGACATAGCGGTTGGACCCGCCGGGATAGAAGTGATATTGGGTTTCCGATCCCTGTTCTGTCTGCAGTGAGTAGAGTTATTTGCTGCAGAAGTTTTTTCTCCAAGACTATTCCATGCGGGCGAAGCCGCGGGCAAAAGCTTTGATTATATTTTTTATACTTGTATTTTTTTTAAACATTGTGCACGCGTTTATCTTTTCTGTTAAGTCGAATACGTATCTTTCAAAGCCACTATGACGGCGCCTACGTACATTATTGTATCTGAAAAATGCTACTTTTCAGGAGAGCGATTGACAGATATTTTTCCTATAACTTTGTCCTTAATGGTTAGATCCTTATGAAAATTAGCATAAACAGTATTGTCAGGATAACAAATTAGTACATTGTATCAAAAATCCAAAATGATATTTTTCGCGAAAATTCAGTTACGACAGTATACCACGTAAATGAGCTTGCTCTCTTAATCGTAACTGGTACTTCGAATTATTTTCTAGGAATTGCATGAACAAAAATGTATCGAATTTGCCGATTCCGATAATCTATGTTGGTATTTATCAGGAATATTTTATTGTAAGTGTCACATTCGGTTATGTAGTTCGTAGATTGCTTATACTTACGATTAATTTTAATACAATAACAAGAACAAAGTTTACATAAAATGTCTTTACTATATATACCTGGGTTATTCACAGTACTTTGCTTGGCGCACTTATTTCTTGTTCTTTATTTATAAATCACTGTATTGCAGTAACAGAAATAACTTAAATTATTCGGAAAATACGTATTTTGTGTATAATTTGGTACTGGGATAACAAACAAATTTAATAAGCTTTGTTTGTGGTACGTGTTGCGATAAAAGTAACCTATATCCTTCTCTAAGTTTTACCCCAGATTTTGTCACATCAGTTCAGTAGTTTGTGCATGATTGCGTTACATACTGACTTACTTTTGCGTTGATAATATTAATAGTATGGATTCTACTTGTTAAGCGAAAAATTTAAAATCAATAAAAAAAGTTATTTTGTTGTTTAATAAGGTATAAATAACAAATATCTCAATCATAGCTGTATGAACTGATAAAATAGATTTAATGTGAGATTGATGTTTTCTTTCATCGTCGATATTTTCATTATCGTTGTCAGATGAAAGAGCTAATAACGTCTTAACAAGATTTAGGTACCCGTGAATGTTTTCATAGCAGAATTTGGCGATACATAAGAGGCACCAATGAAGAGGAAAGAGTCAAATTTATTCCTAGTGTGACAAACTTTATAACCTTTTACTGCACAAAACACAAAATGTGTAAATCTCTGTAAAGGTCAACAGAATATTTGCTACAATAAGTCTTCAAGTCGGCAGAGGAAATCACCAAATCGTTAATTGAAATCAAATCAGGTAATGAAGCCTTACTTTTATTTTAAAACACCTATTTAACGATATCCCACATGTTGGGAATGTATTCATCCGTTTATATTTATAATTACAGAAGCTAGAAGCGCGGACAGACAGACAGACGGATGGACAGTGCGAAACTGTAAGGGTTCCTTATGTATTTACAAAAGAGGAGGAAGAGGTATAACTGTTGGCTAAAATTATCTTTGATTTTTAATTAAATTCGTGCCTACAACTTACTAACTATACTTAAAATTTGATAACTTTTTAATAAGATTACACTACAAAATAATTATTATATTATTATAACCCCTAAAAGCACATTATTAGGTATACAGTAATACCCCGACTTACGCTACCCCGTTTTACGCGAATTCGGAGATACGCGGTTTTTCATTTCGATTGCCGCGCGCATCGGCTCTCTCGCTCCGCCCTCTCAGTGTTCAGCTTGCGACAGGTTTGAACGTGTTCCGCGTAGAATTATTTTACGTGTGCAGTGCGTTTTAATTATAACCTCTAATAATGTCGTCTAAACGAACAAAAAATGAGTCATTTGAGTCTAACAAGAAAAGAAAAACACTGTCTTTGGAGTGTAAACTGAATTTTTTTTTTTTCAATTTAATTCAATTCAAGAATTCAATTGAAAAGGGGTTACAAATTTAAGAAAAAATAGATTCTAATGAAGAACGCATTTCTACTACAAAACGGGGAATAAAAAAATTACTGGTATGCTACGAGGAAATATTGCGTGAGAAGAAGAAAAACTTAACTCGTCAAGCTACATTGTTAGAATTTATGAAGCCTTCGACATCAAAATAACTTCGGTTTAGTTTACTTTATTCATAACAAAGTAAATTGTTTTATTATCTTACTCTTTATTAAACATTTTACTCTAAATTATTGTTTTCTTGAAACTCTGGTCCCGATTAAACATACTTTATATGTATTTATATGCAAAGTTGAACCCCGACTTACGCGAATTCGACTTACACGGCAATCGCTCGGACCCACCTATCGCGTAAGTCCGGGGTATTACTGTAATTGAATTTTTTTTTTTCATAATAATAATAATCTATATACTGCACATAAATCAATATTTTTTCAAGTGTTCTTTTCTCACAACTAGTGTCATTTTTTAATTGTTTTCATTATTGGAAATTAAAACTTATCTAATTTTTTTCAAAACTTATGGCCACCCCGCCTAATACGCTCGCTCGCCGTGACGTCATAAAGAGGAAATTGCCTTCCTAGTTGAATTCGTCCCCAGGCCCCAGCCAAGGCGTCGAACCTATAATAAGCCAGCCAACGACGCGGTATAAACACTAGTCGTTTTCTCTGGAACATTCCAAACATAAAGTTGAGGGTGAAAATGGAGTATGCGAATAAATTTGAGGCTTTGTGAGCCTTTTGTACAAAAATGTTGAATTACTTCCTCACTGTTTGTTTACAAAGTTAAATTATTTCGTTACATTACAATGTATACATTGTCTACCTTAGTATATATTTTAACAAGTTACTTAGGTAAAAATATAATTAACAGTAGCAAATGTTATACAATATTTAATTTGTTTTTTGGTGAAAAGAAAAAAAAATGGAATGGAATCGAGTCAAATATTTATTATAATAATAACAATATTTACAACACACAGATAAACAATACAATGACATCAGCATACATTACGTAGAATAAAAGGCTTAAAAATATTTATATGAACAAAAGCAAAGGAATTTTACAAAAATAAAAATATGATTTCAACAAAAATATTCAAATCGCGCACCGTTTGGTCGGAACTCATATAATTCACTTATCCGATGAGCCACATGCAGTGAATACGACCACTTGCCAGATTGAATTGAGACCGGGACGGCTATTGCGTATAGAAATCGATGTCTATTGCCTTTTATAATTTGCATCATGGAAGAATATCACGTTTTCGAGCATGCTTTTAAGGTTCTTGCAAAAAATTAACAGTCCATCGTGTTGATTAATATATGTAACGCTAATATAATATTATTTGCATTCGAGAATAATTGGGTCATAAAACTGTAATAAACTACCTGGGCTGATGAATATGTTTCAGAACTCGCCACGAACATTCTACTACTATTAAAAACGATAAAGTTTGTGAGGATGGATGGATGGATGTTTGTTTCTCTTTCACGCAAAACTACTGAAAAGATTTTGATGAAATTTGGGATTTGTAGTAGGTAGTTAAAGCTCTGGATTAACACATACTGACCACTTTTATCCGGAAAAAGTAAAGTATTCTCGTGGGATACTGTATTTACACGGACGGAGCTGCGGGCAAAAGCTAGTATTGCAATAAACTAAGTATCACAAGATCGCTTGATATATCTACGTAATAACCCTGCGGAAAATATATGAAATCATGTTAGCTCCCGTGGAGATAACCAAAAGTTTGGAAAGAAAAATGACATGACAACTGTACAAATGGAATTTATTACTTAGGTCTCAGATAATGTACAAACATGGTCACCGCAATCGGAACGTATTTAAACGAATACAAAGGTATTCTCAATATTTAATATATTTTTATGAGCGTTTGTTATCTCGAATCGATTGAATTATTTTATGAGTTCGAGCTCGTTTGTAATATTTTATTATATTCTGTTGTCTCTTTGATTTATACTATCAGTAGCATTAACTTATTTATTATATTTTATATTGACTCAGAACGAGTTGAATGTTTCGATAGCATTTAAATGCTTTGCTCGCAGTTTTAGTAGAACGACAAAATAATTAAATAAAATATATAAAAACATAAAAGAATAAAAATCACAAAAATATTTGTCCGACCGGGATTCGAACCCACCACATTCCAACTGACTGACGTAAGTGAGTCGAAATTATTGATATATTGTTGCATGACGAAATAAAAACATATATATTGCCTAAAATGCGCAGTTTCTGAGGTATAAGCCTAGCTAAATCGATTTTTGTCCCCAAAACTCCCTGCATACTAAATTTCATGGTAATACTTGCAGCCTACATTTCATTTAATTCTATACATAGAAAATTGTCTCGTTTAAAATATAACATTAAATATCAACTTCTGTACAACCGCTAACATTAACAAAGATACAGAGTGTTTTCTAAAGAATTATGGAAACGTCACTTTGCACCAATATGTAGAGTTTTGCCGGGAAGTTCAAGGGGTGACGTTGTGGAATTTGTATTATTTCATAAATTTGTGTTATCTCGGTTCTTAACCCATTTGGACCCAAAAGCAAACTACAGTGAAAATAATATTTTTTTCTTTATTTATCTAATAATAGGGTTCTTACAAAGTGAAAACATCAAAAATAAATTTTAAAAAAAGTTTGCAAGTATTAAAAAAACACTGTCCTTGTACAGGGACAATGGGCTCATGTGTGGTAGTTTTCGAAACAATTGTTGTTTTCGATACACAATGTTTTTATGCATTTTTTGCACTGCCATCGTACTTTTTATGACAAATGACACATCGTAATTGGTTTGGCAGTCTCTGCGGAAAGTGTCCAACTCCATTTGCTGCAACTCCTGGAACAGCCGATGATGGTTTTCGTCTCCGATCTTTACGCCCATCAGATTTTAAGTAAAATCTGTGTAACTGTTCGACGGAATTGCAGCTGATCCAATTTTTCTTCATGTGTCAAAGAATGCAGACGCCAGGAATTAGCAATAGAAAAGTCAAGCATGTAGGTAAATAGCACCCACCACCATTTTTTGCCCCTAATAGCCGATCTATATACTGCGATAGATTGATCCGCCTAATCTACACCACCCATACCTTTATTATAAATTTGAAAGACATGTGGGATGTCCATATCTACTTTTTTCTTTTGTGCAGTATCCCATCTTTTAACTTTTATCAAGGGATGAACCGTGTCGAAATTGGTGCCCATAGTACATACGCTGTTATCAAGCCAACGGACGAACAAAATTTAATAAGTGGAATCAAAACGATAGTCATAATGAGCTCTTGTTTTTTTTTCATATCTTTGACCGATATCAGGGGACATTTTTTAGTTCAATTCTCCCGTCGCTCGATATCAGACTCACGTAGTTCTTTTAGCAAACCATGCCTAGTAAAAAGGTTGTCGAAATAAATAATATGCTCGTTTGGAAGGCATTGACTTTTTGCCAGCAAAAGTTTCACAACTTTTGACCCCAATGGTTCGTTTGTTGTTACCGTTGATGATTTGCCACAGTAGATATCAAAAGCATAACAATAACCATCAGCACTAGCTATCATCCAGTTCTTGTAGCCAAATCACACTGGCTTACCTTTTATAAATTGTTTTGCAGGATGTCGTCCAAAGTATTTGATCATAGATTCATCAATAGACAATTGCATGTGAAATACACCCCATTGTAAATATTTTTTTATGAGAAGGTCAGCAAGTGGTCGTATTTTGAACCTCCTATCAGTGGATCCGGCAGCATTTTCGTTATCATAGAAGTGCAAAAATTTATTTATTTCGAAATATTTATTTTTTGACATGGTTTTGGTAGCAAGTGGCACATTACAATCTTCGTCTAGGGACCAGTATAAACGTTCTCTGGCTAATGTATGATACCCGGTTAGTATGAGTATTCCAAAAAATTTTTTGAGATCATCAACGGTCACATGAAAGTCATGTCTGTTGTTTTGTGCAGCATAAAGTTTTGTGTTCACTAAAATCATCTGCATGACTTCTTCATCAAAAAACTTCTCAAATATCTCTACTGGGCCTAAATCTTTTAGTTCATTTTCTACATTTTCTCTACGCTTTTGAAGATCATCACTGGTGGAAGCAATGTCGCCGTAAGAGCCTTCATATTTGCGCCACTTTGGTTCAGTCTCTGGAGGCTTCCTAGAACGTTTTTGCAGGGGCTCATCATCACTGCTATCCCAATCCTCATTATCCTGAGTAGCGAAAACTTCTACTCTACCAGGTATATCTGATATGTTTAGTTGAATGTCATCTTCGTCAAACTCCTCTTCATCCGTTAGAACGCTTGGGTCTGGAGGAATGGCTACCAATTCGTAGCTCGTGTCTAGGTCATCTTCTTCATTCAATATGTTTTCTAGTCCTTCTACAAGCCCTCCGTAGTCAGAAATGGCATTAAATGTCCTTTTAGCTATTATAAATTTGATAAAGATTCTGAAAGAAGATACAAAATACTTAGAACTTTATTAAAAAAATATCACTAATGTGCCCAATGTCCCTATACAGGGACACTAAAACAAAATATGACTTGTCATACACAACACTAAAAATAAACACTTTTTATCACTTATTACTCTAATTGACAGTATAAAACAGTAATATTTCTAAAACAAACATAAAATTTCGCATAGAAACATAAAATAAAATACCTTACCTTGTGACGATAATTTGCGTTTTGACTTCAGTTGTTTTATACTTCAATATGAACACTTTTTATTGCAATTTTACCAATATTTAAAATAAGATAAACACGATACACTACTCAGCATATGAAATATGGATGCAATTAAAAAATATCTGTGACACAACAAAAAATGTGGGTATTTGAACAACTGTCCCTGTACAGGGACAGCGGATCCAAATGGGTGTGTAATATTGGTAGAATATTAACCATTAAATATTCATTACCGTGCACAAGTGTGGGCAAGTGGTACAACTTCTAAAAACGTGCTATTTTGTGTTTCTCGCCAAAACTCCGTAGGAACTTTCAGTAAAGCTTCTACCACTATTCTGAATCGACTGACATGACTCATGGACTGTACTGACTATGTATTTATTTGGACTTTGACTAGACTTTAGACTTGACGATATAGGAATACGGTGTTGAAAATTGAAACGAAAGTTCTATTTCCAGCCTTTTTAACTTGACACTGGCTTATAAGCGGTTATAAGCCGATAATATATAAATTAGAAAAAAAATATACTTTTGTTTAAATTGTATCGCTGTTTGTTTCTACCAAATTAATTACCTTTAATATAAAGGTACTACTTTTGACGTGATAACGTCTTATAATTCGATGGAGCCGGCTGCACGCACGAAAAAACATGACTCATGCGGCGTTACCTCGCTCTGAGGCGTTCCATTTAAGGCTTGAAGTGCAAGCGAGAGCGCGGAATCTGTCTCTCTCCTACTTGAGTGAGCGATCCATCAGTATTTTCTTATGACGTTGTCACGTTCAACTATCGTCAGTAAACCGACTTTACAGACAACCGATTTTTTTATTATAAATTTGCGTATGACAATAGGAACATATATTTGTTTTAAATCAGCAAAATTCTTAGATTCAACATAAATATGGACCGAAATATGCAAAAAGTACAGTAATCAGTTACTTAACTAAAAAGGGACAGAACTAAAAAAGACTAAAAAATGTCAATTTTTTGCAAAGACAATATTTCCTGACTTATAATGAAATTTTCGAATTGCCAATAAAAAACTATGCATGTCGGGGTATTGTGGCAATGTGCAGTCACGACACACGGACATCTATAACAGTACGACCACGACCTCGATGTCTTTCGGCAATCGTAGTTTTTCATAAATCGTCTGTCACATGCATAGAAAACGGAACACTAAAAACGAAGATCGCCCAGGTGTTCCACATTTCCCCTTAACTCTACAGATAAGTTTAAAATATCGCGAATGTCCTCGACTCCGACTGTACTTACCATGTTATCCTACTACTATTATAAATGTGAAAGTTTGTGAAGATGGATGTATGGATGGATGGATGGATGTTTGTTACTCATTCACGCAAAAACTAATTAACAGATTTTGATGAAATTTGGTACGGTAGTAGTTTAGGCTCTGCATTAAAACATTCTACTTTTCAACCCGAAAAAGTCCCTTGGGATGGTTTATTTACGCGAGCGAAGCCGCGGACAAAAGCTAGTTTGTCATATTGTACAGTCCGTTCAAAGTTATTTTACCTCTGACAGGACCTTTATGGCAACGACATAAGGATCACTCTCCTAGAAACTTCGAGGTAAAATAACTCTGAACGGTCTGTAATTACTTAATACGTCTGTCGTAAGTAAAATAGCTATAAATAATTTTGTTGGCTCCTGCTCACAATTCGTTTTGTGCTGGACATAGTACATTACTAAATCTGCTGTCCGAGCGAGCTTTATATCTTTGTACCGAATAAGCTTACACGAGCTTTTACAAAGCTGAAAAAGCATAAAGTTTTGTCTCTTGTTTTGGAAAGTATATTCAAATGAATTCGAATTTAAAGAAACTTTTATTTTTTGTTATTTATGTCCTAAAATTAGTATTTTTTATCTGTTTTGTTGATTTTATAAGGAGGTTTAAAAAAACAATATTATACATCTTAGGTAAACCCCGAGATTGTCAAGCAGTAAGAGAGCTGACGATGTGTGCTGTAGAGTGTTGTTAGCTATTAATGATGACGATTAATAGCTAACAACACTCTCATATAGCTTTCAAACAAAACAATTAGGTCAAAATCAAAAAAGGTTTATTCGTTTGGGAACTACGATGCCACGGACACACACACATTGTTTTTTTTTTTCAGAATAAACTTTAAATGGAAAGGGAAACGATGTAGGAGACATAGAAGATTGAGAATAGCAATTACTTAAAATGATACTATAATGTTATGTGTTTGAAAATGTGACGTGTGCGACATGTTGTGACCTTCTATAAAAGTTATCCCTTACCAAATCTTGCGAGGTTAAATATGTAGTCGTGTAGATACACGGTACAGCTCTATACATTTGTTAGGGTATCAGCGAATTTCCCCCGAGTGAAGTTACGTCAGATGAAACGCGACAGGAGTTCGATTTCAGTTTGATGCGATACAACCATAGACGTATATATTATAGACGAGGCATGTTGAGGCAAAAACTGTCTCCGCTTAAATGGCCCGACTTTTGGAGGTGTTTGGGGCCATTTTGACATTTGAGATATGGTGAAAACAAGATGACGTAACTTTTTCTTGTATAAAGATTTGTTTTGTCAAATTTACGTCATAGCCTATCTTGGCAAAAACTGTCTCCGCTTAAATGGCCCCACTTTTGGTGCAAACAAGATAGCGTAACTTTTCCTTGTTGAAGATGTGTTCTGTCAAATGTATGTTCATAGCCTATCTTTAGTTTTGAAATCTTTGGTTACAACAAACTTGATATTTACGATTTGTATCTTGTATGAAACTTTTGTAAGGACGGTGTAAAGTTTTGAAAGTGATTTTCTTTATTAAGGCTCCCACAGACGAGAGTCCGATCGTTTCAGTTAGAACTGACGCCAGTTCGGCCTGAACGGATTCGATCACACACACGAAAAATCGCATTAGTTCGTTCTGGTTTGGCGCGAGCTACAGTCGTGTTTATTAATTGTAATCTTACTACGCTTGTACACGATACACGCCCGCACGGCCGCGGTTCTGGCGAGAACTGATACAATTTGTCACACTTGATCCGTTCATTCGGTCCAGAATGAATGTTGCTGAGTAGAGAAATAGTTATAACGAAAAAAGATATATTTGAGATCAAACTGTAGTCAAACGAGATCTAGAATAAAAATGTTTGATAATAATCATAGTTTACATAATAATAGTTTTTATAAAAATACATTGTTTGCCGACATGTATCTTTGTCACTTACATATATTAGGTCCTTACATATAAAATTGGAGTTTTGTCGTACTGGCCACTTTGATCTCAAATATATCTTCTTTAGTTAGGAATTCCAATTTCAAATTTATACCGCTATTTACTCATGAACTTGTGTCTCGAAAACCGTTATTCATTTGTTTTTTCCTCTTTTGGTTTTTCTTTGCGTCACTCTGTTTACAAACTTGAAATATCGTATTATTTTCGTGTACGAGTTCCACGGTGGCACCAGTGCAGCAGAAACGGCTTTATGAAAGGATTAATGATGTATATGGCTGCGGTGTCACAAAAGAAGACACAGTGCGTTTTTGGTTTCAACGTTTTCGTTCTGGAAATTTCGACCTGCAGCACAAACCCGGATGGCCAGAGACCAAAGTTGATAATGAAGAATTGAAGGCCATCCATCGCAAACCACGTCCGAGTTAGCTGCAGGCTGCGGTGTTAGTGATAAAACTGTTTTAATCCAGTTGAAGCAAATTGGGAAGGTGAAAAAGATTGAAAGTTGGAAACCTCATGAATTGAGTGCAGCAAACCGACAAACGCGCGTCGACTGCTGCGTTACATTACTCAACCGGCACAATAATGAAGGGATTTTAAATCGAATCATTACCTGTGATGAAAAGTGGATCCTGTGCGATAATCGGAAACGCTCATCGCAATAGCTGAAACCTGGCGAACCAGCCAAAGCCTGCCCCAAGCGAAAATTGACTCAAAAAAAGTTATTTGTGAGCGTTTAGCCAGTGTCGCTCACTACAGCATTCTTAAATCTGGCAAGACGATTACGGCAGATGTCTTTTGCCAGCAACTGCAAATCATGATGGAAAATCTAGCTGCTAAACATCCGAGGTTGGTCACTCGCTCTAGGCCACTGCTGCTTCAGGACAACGCTAGACCACACACTGCACAACAGACGGCTACCAAATTAGAGGAACTTAAATTGGAATATCTAAAACATCCACCGTACTCCCCGGACCTTGCCCCAACAGATTACCATATTTTTTGAAATTTGGATAACTTCTTGCAAGGGAAAAAATCCGATGGGGCAGTCCAAAGCGCCTTCAAAGATTTAATTGATTCCTGTCCGAATGGTTTTTTTAGTAAAGGAATCAATTTGATAGCAATGGTATATAATTTGGTTAAATAAATATATTACGTTTAAAAAAATGACTTTATGTTCCTTCTTTACAAAACGCCAATTTCATATGTAATGAAATTGGCGTAAAAACCTAAAATGCAGTGGTTTTAGGGGCTGTAGGGATTCCTAAGTTGAGTAGCCTTTTTTTATAGTTTTCAGTATTATTTTAGTGGTTTGTAGTAGAAATCAATGCGAGTTCATTAGTTTCGCAAAAATAGAGTTGGCAACACTGGAACGAATCGCTTCAGTCCATCCGGCTGACTGATGCGATTTCCAAATTGCACATAGACGATACGATTTTGCATCCATTCAGGCTAAACTGAAGGTAAGCCGGACCATATATGGGAGCCCTAATGCACTTTAAATTGCTCCATCTGCCAATACAAAAAATGAAGATTTTTTTAAAATTTTTATTTCATCACTTCATTATCACCATTATCATAAAAATGTATCGACCCGCGCGGTTTAGGTAGTGTATTTCTGGTAAAACCGTGTTAGTGATTATAATTGTGTCTAAATTAGCAAATTAAGTATTACTAAATGTTACCAGCGATTTCATGCGCACAAAAGAAAATACGGCAGGAACCGTACATTTTGCCGCCATAAAAAGTAACCTATGTCCATCCCCTTGCTTTAATTTATAAGTATCCCAAATTTCATCAAAATCGGACCGGTAGTTTCGGAGCCTATTTAATGCAAACAAACAAACATTTTCTTATAGTTTATCCATTCCATCTTATTATCTCGCCCATGACAAAGGAATACTTGAGCACGTACTCATAACACGACTGCTAATTATGTTATTTGTATATGGATGTATAATAACATTTTAATATCATGTGATTATGTTTACACACGAAAGTTTCGAGTTTATCTATCTTTAAATTCAAAATTCAAATCTTCAAGTTCGGTTCAGAGGTCATATTGAGGTAGAAGTTCTCATTAGCCTCACATGCATATTAAGTCCTTTCTAACAGTCTTAACAAATCGTATAAGCCAAATCGTATATAACTAAAAATATTTGTTATCCAATATATTTCGTTGGGTTTATGTAATTGATTACTACCACCGAGCCGGCATTTGATATAAAAAGTGTAAATTGACACACGGACAGATTACATTTCACGGTGGTACTTAAGTAAATAAATCTCGAATCTCACGTTAATCTTTTCAATTTATTGGTTCAGTAGTAATATATTTGAGCGAGGGCGGTAGATGTATTTATTGCTTGGATAAAAAGAAACTTAACAAATTTTCCTCTATGAGACTTTATCAAACAAGTTCGTATTTATATCGTCGCGTTGAGACATTAATGTTTTTTAATCTGATTTATCACGATTTCATTGGCCTCGTTTGAATCTGGGCTTCCGAATAAGATTTGTGTATTAGTAGTTTTAGGCTTCCCTATAGTTAGATAAGTTTAAATAATAAATAATACATACCTGTATTTTTTATTATTTTCAGGTATACCAAAAGTTTTAATGGAAATAAAAGAATAAATAATTGACTCATGTTGAATGGAAAAAGCCTAACCCAAATATAATAAAATCACTATCAAATTTTTTTAAAGTGTACAGGATAAATTCTCTGGAATGTCGTTAAAGTATTAATAATAAAGCTAATTACTAACTACACTGTAACTAAGCAAAACCTGTTATAGTAAACAACCCACGAATTGCCAAGCAGTGAGCGAACTGATGATGACGAATTATAGCTGAGAACCATCTCGATCACGTCAGCTTTCAAACGAAAAAAAAAAACATCCAAATCGGACCTTCTGTTTAGGATCTACGATACCACGGACAGACACACAGCCAGACAGACACGTCAACTTATAAAACCCCTCTTTTTGCGTCGGGGGTTAAAACGGGAATAGCTGAGCCGATAAAAACATGTAAGCTGTTTTTTCCGTTTACGCTACCAAATTGAATCCATAGATAGCGCTTGTAAATCAATTTTTTACTGCTCATACATGGATTTACTCGAGGAAGCGAAGACTATCTAAAAGTACAGTCACGAGAGAAATTTTACGATGAATCATAATGTTTCAATAGTATCAATGTGCTGCGACTTGCGTATAATTAGCATTTAGATGCTAATAATAATGGAAAACGTTAAGAAAAGGGTTAAAGGTCTCAGGTACAAAATATAATAATTATAATAATCAATACATATTAAGGTTAAAAAGCTAAGGAGAAAACAAAAATTATGATTATAATTTTATTAATAGTACCTAAAGAATGTGAGGATTTATGTGAGAAGCACATAACATATTACAACAATTGGGACATTATTACACTGTAACCAAAGATTTCAACACTCAAGATAGGCTATGACGTACATTTGACAGAACAAATCTTCATACAATAAAAAAGTTACGCCATCTTGGTTTTCACCATACTTCAAATGTCAAAATGGCCCCAAAACAAAAAAACGGGGTCATTTAACTGGAGACTATTTTTGCCTCAACATGCCTCGTTTATAATATATACGTCTATGACTGTAAAAGTTTTATTTACAGACATGCTATTTTACTTGTTAGAACTTGGAACAGAAACTGTGCTAACAATGCTATTGTTAATGAATAAATAGAAAAAGTTTGTTAAAGCAATTAGGCATATTTTCAAGTTCGGGAAATTTCGGGATGTGGTTTCGAATCCCGGTCAGATAAATATTTTTGTGATTCTTTTTTTAATCAGAAATCCGAGCAAAACAATCACAAAATTAGTCCGACCAGACTCAAACCCGTGACAACAATTTGTCAAGAACGTAAAAAGTTCAACGGATATGCTGCTGCTGAGCCACGCGTTTTGACAATTAAAGAGCTAAATGAAATGATTTATATCATAATACGCAACGAAAACGAAAATTTATAGTAACTCGAAAACTTTCCCTGGGATTCATTTTTCATCCCCAAATCCCCAAAACCAAGTATTTAATTTTATGGAAATTGTTGAAGCCGTTACCGAGATTCTAATTTTAAACAATCTCTCTCAAAAAAAAGACTCAGTCACACCACAATCTGTTAACAACTAATTCCCAAATGATGCGAATTTCGCGGGGTCTACGAAAAAATATTATTGAACTTCTTAACGATAATGCAATAAACCTGTACACATTATTGATTTAACAAGTAAGCCATATGCAAGCGAAACTAACAACCCTCTAAGCAAAGATACACCATTAGGAACCACATGGGACTAAGGGACTAGTCCCCAAAGTAACGCGGTTCCACTGCATTTTATTTTCCCACTAATTGGTGCATATCGGGACTAAAAGCGAATCCCTCATGCCTCCCTAGAGACGAGACAAAGTTTTTCAATGTCATACAGATAAAATGAATTTAGCATTGTGGGATGCTCGATTTCAAAGTTAATCTCTCCCTTGTAAATCAATCAAAATAATGAGAAACGAAGTAGGTAATCCTATGCTTTTTGATTTTCTATAGTAATTATTTTGCCAAAGCCGCGACAAAAAGCTAGTGTTTTACTATTAAAGACACACAAATATAAAATTTTATAGCTTAAATAAGAATATATCATTTCTTACAAACAACGCAGGCAACATTTTTGATTCAGTAGATGTGATAGTTGCTGTTTGAGTTTTCTGTAAAAATCCTTTCAGAAAAAAAAGGAGGCGGTTATACGTTCGGCTGTATTATTTTTCAACGATAACTTCGCCGTCTGTTGACCGATTTTCAAAATTATTTTTTTGATGTAAAGGGTATAACTCCAAGTTGGTCACGTTGCCACCATTTTGGTGATCTGATGATGGGATCCATGAGAAATTGAGGGAACTCCTCGAAATTTATATGGACACATAGGGATTTTAACTTTTTACTCCTAATAGATACATGTTTGGGGATTTCGGCATTGTTTAAAGAACTGCAAACATATGCCACTATGTCAATTAGTGTAATCATCATCATCACAACATACATCCATCACATTATGATGATATAAAAGCAACATTACTCTGCCGTGTATGTACCTATTTGCAAAATTCTAATTTAAAGGATATATCCTTATTATAATCCGAATTATAATTCGAAATTGGTCCTTTAGTCACTAAAGTGGAAACCTGATATTGGGATCCATAAGGAATCGAGGGAATTCCTCGAAATTTATATCAACACATATAGTGATTTCGACTTTTTCTGAAGAAACACAAGTATATGCTACAAAAAGAAAAGATTTTGTATCACGGTATACCCTGGATCCAAAAGCATTGAACAGAACTTCTCAGTCTTTGAAGATACGCATTTGGAAATTTCGGCATTGTTTAAATAACTGCAAGCATATGCCACTATGTAACTTTCAGTAATCATCATCATCATCTTATTTACAATACGTAATGGAAGCCTGGCGCGTATTCAATTTTACATTCGATCGTTGATTTAAAACGTTCTTAAAATGTATTAATAATAATAATAATTTAACAAATAACACTGAAAACAGAAAAAAAAAAAATTTATCAAAAAAATAAACCGACTTCCAAAGTATAAATACACAAAAAAAGCTTAATAATTTCCTGATAAATCATTATTTTATAGAGCTCACGTTTAAGTTGGCTGGTATCGACTTCAAAATGATGAAGATTATGTAGAGAAATAGTTAAAAAAAAACCGAATTTAAAAGGGGGAATTATTTAGATAATAAGATTTATTTCATACTTTTTTGTGTATTTTTACTTTGGAAGTCGATTTATTTTTTTGTTTAAAAATAATTGACGAAAGCTCTTGAATATACTCTAGTTTGAATAACCAGCAAAATGTACCAGGTAAAAAACATTTTAAAGCCCTCAAACATGAAAAGATAAATTATGATTTAAGCTTTCCTCCGACGTGGTTCATAAAATACAAACCCGTAAAGAAAACTGAGAACCCACTGCATCGTATCTATAAATTTCACGCACCCTTTATAATATGTGCAAACCTTATCTACCCTCACAATCCCAAGCGATAAGGGGTCCAGTATATCATATTGGCACTTTCGGGATATTCCTTAACGGATAATGGTAACTCACAGTAATTTCTAAAGGTATTGATATCTGGAAAATAGTTTGTATTCTGGGATAAGTGTATGAAAAGTTTTCGAAGAAAATGCGAAACGGATTATTTTATATAAGGTATGGCAAAAGGAGGCTTTTCTAATTTTTTGTACCGATATTTCTACATATGAGAACGTTTTTCCATTATTTGATCCAATATCAGAGAAAGACAGGTACTTATATGTTTTTATCTGAACATAATATACATGTCTTTCGAAGGTTTTATGAAACATATGACAGGACAGACAGGTCTTTCTTATAATCGGTCCGATATCGGATATCGGATCGGATAAATGTGAAAACACTGTTAATTAAAGCGATTATAAAATTAGACAATTTGCCAGCCTAAAAAAAATTGATATACTTTCAGACTAACTTCTTAATTTTATTAAAAGCCTGTTTCACAATCTATTGATAAGTGTCGGATAGCTTATTCGGAAGTTTTGTCATTGCTAACTTTATATCGAGCGACAGAAAAGAAACATGCCAATAAGCTATCTGACACTTATCAGTAGATTGTGAAACAGGCCCTTAGACTATTTCATTATTTTATTTTTTCATTTCTTTTTTTATTATTTTATCTTATACTTTAAACGAGACAATCTTGTATATAAATAATCGTAATGTCGAAAATAACTGGAAGTATTTACATGAAATTCAGTATACAGGGAGTTTTTTGGCAGTTTGGTTAATTTTTTACGTTGTTCGAAAATTCGGAATGTGGTGGGTTCGAACCCCGGTAAAATATTTTTGTGATTCTTTTTTTTTATCTTCTTGAGCTCCGAGCAAGGCTCGGTTACCCAGGTACTTATATTTATATTACCTACGTGTGCGAGTAAATGAACAATTAATTTACAACTGACTTATGAGTATTGTGTTTCGTGGACATAATGTCATGAAAATATTTGAAGTATGTATTAATTGTTTACCCAACGAACTTTGTTCATAATAAAAGCTCGCGTCTTAAATAAAAAACTACAAAGTACTATAAACACAATATTAGCATGTTAATGGTAAAGATTAATTAAAACTTAATAACGCTATGTTAGCTGTTTGTACGTGCGTCGCACGCTAGTAAATACTATTAGTTGAAGGATTTTGGCATCAAAAAATTTAACAACTTTTAAAATTATGTTCAAGGTAAACATAGTATTCGACTATGTTTGATCTGTGCCTTGTCTGTTCGAGACGTACCTTGATCATAATTTTAAAAGGGAATATGCATTTGTTTTAAATCAGCAAAATTATTACACTTTCCGAAAGGCAACTTAAATATGGACCGTAAAATGCAAAAAATAGAGTAGTAATCAGTTGCGAAATTATAAAGTTACAGGGCTAAAAAGATGTATTTATTTTTTAATTCTGTCCGTCTGTTTGTTTCGGCTAATCTATGAAACGGCTGAACCTATTTTGACCGCACTTTCACTGGTGAATAGGTGATGTCATAAGAAGTAACTGAGACTACTTTTATCTCAGGGTTCTTTTATTGGGTTCCGTTTCCACGCAAACGAAGTTGCGGACACCAACCAGCTAATAATATCATAAATGGCTTAAATATTTTTATACTTTTCTGCTCTCTTAAACATTCTTTGTGTTCCAGGAAGCTGAAATGCTGAGTGAAAAATGTAAAACCCCTTTTTAGTGATTTAGTTAGGTACCTACCCCAAATATAACTCTTCGAACTTCCAATGACGACCACCGGGCTGCTATAAAATAGGTCGACACAAATCAAACTGAAACAACTGCTGACGTGTAAATGTAAACAAAACAATGAATTGCTAATTTCCACCCGCGGGTGAGGTCACTAGGTGCGGCAGCCGGCAACACAAACACAAAAAACATCATAAGGAGGACAGCTTTTATCTCAAAACCCCTTTCTTCCCGAGCCCATTGTTTCTATATTCATGAATTTTAAGACTTCTTGTACGATGCTTTTAGAGATCCTTGATCTATATTTAGATATATGTATAATAATGATAGTCTTTCCCTCAGTGCATTTATTCGAAGCTTGAAGAACCCTCTCTAAAAGGACTAGATCCATAGAAAACCATGGGGTTTTTTCGGCAGTACTTTATTTTATTCTGTAGGTCGATTCTGCTAATTAAGAGTGCGCTAGTCAACGACTCGAACTGAGTGCAGGTCGCGGGGAAAATGCTTCTTATTTCACCTAACGTCGGAAAAAAAGGATATACCCATAAAATAGTAATATATACTTATAAGAGAAGTTATAGTGCGCACATTTATACCGCTTTGAAAAACATTTTAGAAAAGGCGTCCTCAAATTACGCAATTCGACATTTAGATGTTGGTGTTTTATGAAAAAATTATATAATATTTTTATCTGAAGTAAAGTTATTTCAACTGCTGAACAATCTAACTGTATCAGTATGTGCTTACTTTTTTATTTTCATTCTTCGTTTATTTTCTATTTACGTTTATTTTCAAAGTTGTGAAAATATAAGCACATACCGACCGAGATAAGTGTAATAAAAATAGATATTACGCTAAAATTTGGCTGTACAATGTTTTACATTAGAATAAATCACCAAGAGCGTTTGTACGGAGAAAAAACCGCCTAGTGCAGCCTTAAATCTCAAATTAATTCAGTTTCCATGCAGTCTCCATATAGTTAGAACAGCAAAATGGTATTCTTAATTCTCATAAACGTCACACCAAAGTCAAACGCGTTTTGATTGATCCAATCTCGAAAATCAGTTTATGATAGCAAGACGATTCATTTATGATTCGGTAAAAGTAAATTGAAAGTTAGTTAAATACGAGAATTGGGGTTCAGTTTTGTGTATAGATACAGATTTTTTAATTAAAATTAAAGTAGTTGCAGAACCCTATAACACAACGAACTTAGTCTGACTTGACACAAGCCCTTAATGTTATTTAATTTTTAAAGGTGTCTCCTTTTTTATTTCATTGAGTATCAAGTGCATCAATAATACTTCTGTGAAGTGGGCCTGTGTGGTATCATTTTCAAAGGTCATTAAATATAAAACAATTCAGCCATTTTTAATAGGAAATTGTTTACATAGTACAATTTTATGTTCTGTTTCTCATTTAACAAATTATGTAGCAACAAACAATACCAAATATTAGAGGTGTTGCCCTGTGACGAAATTCCTCCATATTAACTAATATAATTTTTAAGTTTGATTTATAAAAGCGTTTTTTTGCCACTTAGATAGGAAAAAATGTAAATATTCTGACAGATTCACAAACGTCAATGTGTAACAAAATTGTATCTGTCAAACGCACAGTATGTTATTAATCTTATGATGTAGTGTGTTGTTGTTTTTATTAATTATTTTATGACTTTCTTAGCATTATTTTAAAAACTATTAGCTTTGTTCTGCACTCTTTCCTCCACATGAACTTTAATTTGCCGGCCAAATTGCATACTCCTCCGGTTGCACGAACGTTATCGAATGACGAATATAATATCGAATCGTTAGGAAAATGTGTCAAATGACAGCGGCCATACAAATTTCATTCGATAACGTTACGTTAACGCCGCTGTCAAATATTCCTGCTAAGCCCTCTGAAAGTTTTCGATGAATACAACGTTAATAAAGTGATAGTAATAAGCAGTTCGTAGTATTTTCTGCATTTTAGCATAATGTAAGTAACGTTTATGTGCCGTTTGGTTTAATACAGCCATTCAGACTAGGGACTCTTCGATATAGCAGAAGATCACGCGAAGGGGTTGCTTACAAAAGCTTCATAAATTTCAACATGTAATTTATGTTTGCAATGGGAAAAACAATTAAAATATGAAAATGGCAGCTATTTTTGTACCAAAGAATATTGAATGGTTTAAACTACACTTGAGAAAGTTTGTATTCTATACATCAACTCTCAATTCCATGAAGGTTGTTTATACGAGTGAGAAGGTACAATTTCGAGAAAGTTGCTGCTCTACCAGTTTCTAAAGATTTTCCTTTGCACTATGAATAAGAGGTTTTCTCAAATATTTAGTAACCTAACCAAGAGCATGTCAGGATATGCCTAAGGAGGGTTCCGTAACTATAAACGCGTAATAGGTTTTTTTCAAATGACTTCTAATCTGCAGTTTACTACAAAAGGGATACGGTATAGATAGATTTTCTAGGAAACAGCAATTTTTTTTTCAAGTAGGAAAGTTGATCCCATATTAAAAGTTGCTCATATTCAAGAGTATATTCACTCCTGAAAATTTGGACACAGACTGAAAAAACACCCAGTATATTTACGCGGGTGGAGCCGCGGGCCAAATTGCACAGCAAAATAACCTCAAAATAGCAGAGCTTCCTTCAGCGCGCCGCACGCGCCACCGTCACAGTTTTCAATTAGCGTAATGAATTCTTTGATCATTGAGCCATAAAGTGTGTGATTAAATTGTATAGATTAGAAATAAAACCTATTATTATGTAGAATGTATACATAATGATGTACGAGCTGATAGCTGCAATACCAAGTCGTATCCTCCAATTTGATTTATATATTTCGAGTATTTTATGTACGTAATAATCACGTCATAAAGCAAGTCACGATTGCGCTAAAATTAAACAGCAGTAAATACTGAACCCCTTACTAATAAAAATATTTATACAGTGTATAAGTTATACAATGTTTTGTTCTTGTTCGACAAGCGACTTTTCCAACGTATAAGACAAGGACAAAACATTGTATAGCTTATCCACTGTGTAAATATTTTTATTAGTAAGGGGGTGAGTATTAATTTTTTCATAGATTAATAAATAGTTAACTACGTACATTTTGTAACGTAATGCATGAATGCTAGTGAACTGTATTAAAATAATGAACTTCACTGAAATGGCCCGACACATTACACATACATTATTACATATTTTATTACTTGTAACACTGGAACCATAGAGGCGCATTATTTATTATTAAACAACTTCGTAAATAATAAATTATTACCACATAAAATTTCATTTCCCTAGCTAAGTAAAAGGCAATTTCAGAACACGATTTTATATTTTACTGTCCTGTTTATCATATAACTGAAAATATAATTTTACATGAACAACAGTCGATTGACATGCAAAGCCTCGTGTTATAATATATACTGCCTATAAAGCCGTATAAGTGCTAACGCACACGAAATCACACTATATTACGTAATATTAAGATGTATATTTCCTTGTTTTAAGCTTCATATTTATACTTTCATCGTGTGGTAGGGCGTCAATGGTGTGCGTGTTTTCAGTGTGATATCTTAAGGCTTTTAATCCATACACAATGGTTTAATGTAAACATAAAGGGTTTATATAAAAGTGCTTTATAATTCACACTTCATTATTTTTTGTTGGTGACTTTTAAAGTAAGTATCATAATCATCATCATCTTAAGCCATTTTCTACCATATCTACGTGCTGGTGAAGGCCTCCTTCGTCATTGTGGTATATTCCAAACTGTTGTGATCTAATTTTTATCCGCGATTACATTACCAAAATCGCGGGAAGAAATACTATACAATAAATCAATATTCAACATTTAATTTTTTATCCCTACATAATATGAAACATATTCCTGAAATACTGGAAAAATCAAACGAAAAGCTATTCTTAACTCAAGACGTGCTATTAAAAAAAAAACACCAAAGTGCGAGATGGACTCGCGCACGAAGGGTTCCATACAAAACGGCAAAAAATCACGATTGTTGAATACAACAATGTTGAATACATATCAACAAATAATTGAACACCTAAAGTCCCCTTAAATATTGACTTTTTGCCGTTTTAGTTTTTAGTACATATTTGTTATTATGGCGTCAACATAACCACATTATCTGTGAAAATTTCAACTATCCAGCTAGCACGGTAGATACAGCCAGGTGACAGACGGACAGACGGTGAAACGGGACCTCCGTTTTACCGTTTGGGTACGGAAACATAAAAATCCATTCAGTTTTCAGTTTTAGTTGTAAGTAAACGAAAAAAAAAATTGGCTGAATATGCGGATTATGCGCTTCCACGGCGTTTAGTATTTTAATTAAAAGTAAACTTGTAGTTGTATAAAAATACTTTCACAGCCTAGTTCATTAGCTGAAATAGTTAAAGCTGTTTTATACTGATATTATTATACTTAACACCTTTTTTCACTATTACTCCTCAAAGCGATAATTCTATATTACCTACTTATTCTTTATTTATTTATTCTTATTTGCGCTCATAGTTTGTAAATTGTGTCAAAATATCAAATAAAAGTAATTTTATTTAAAACTAGATGTTGCCCGTGACTTCGTGCCGTACATACCGTACAATTTGCGGCGATAAAAAGTAGCCTATGTCCTTCCCCGTGGTCTACTCGAACTTTGCCGAATTTCATCAAAATCGGTCCAGTAGTTTCGAAGCCTATTCAATGCAAACAAACAAACCTTTCCTCTTTATAACTTTAGCATAGTAGTTCCTATAACTCCATTCCTATCAGCTTCACTTACCACTTGCCTCGTCAAGACCCTCATCCAAATCCCTATCTATTACACAGGCTAGGGCTTCCCTATGAAGGAGAACCAGCCTTCGCCACTGAGTATATATAAATAATAACAAACTACTTGTTTTTTTTAGTTTTATGTGTATTTAAAGGATTAACGGCCGCACTCAGAGACATTTAGTGCTTACTTAAGGAGCTATTTAGTACAAATTTTGACATAAAGTCCATACAGTTTCTGTCGAAATCTCTACTAAGTGACTCATTCAGTACGCATTAAATGTCTCTGAGTGCGGCCGTTAAAGAAAGACAATATCGAAGTCGAATATAACTTTTATTTCATTTACACACTTTTCTAAAGTCGATACTAAAAAAGCTATCCTACTTTTGTGAGTTAAACCCAAATCGCTATTCAGTTTTCAGCAAGATTATTGATTTTCATCGCTCTTTTGTCGTCCTCATTAAAACAACGCCGTTACGGAATAATGAGGTTATAATTTACGGCTGCCGTATCACGAACACGCTGTTTTAGTGAAAATAAAATTATTTTTCCACATAAAATTTCATCATGCGACCTAATAAATTGCAACATTTATCGCTATGTTACATTTTCATACAGGATGTTCCAATATTGGCGGCCGTAAATCTTCGCTTTCATGAAATAAGGCTTAGGTGTAGATTTGACACATCATCATATTTTAACCACGGAATACTTTCCACGTTTTCATAATAATATAAATAATTACGTACCTATGTGCAATTAAAATTGTTACAAATTTTAGCTACAATCTTATTTTAATTAATTGCTTAACACGTTTTTTCTTAACTATACCTACATAGGTTTTTAATATTCATGTACCAAAATAATCTTTGAAATATGCAGTTATGACTCTCGTTCATTCATTCTTAGGGTCAATTCACACCGAAACGATACGCGACGCGGCGCTGCATTTTTTAATTAATATAGCATAGCTATTCAAAATTGACTTTTATTAATTACACAAGAACATACACGTTTCATTGTAAGAGATATAATATCAAGTTGCACCGCGCTGCACAGCGCATGTGCAGTGTATGACTGATGTCATAAGAAACGTGTATCTTTTTGTGTAGTGAATAAAGTTAAATTTTGAATAGCTATCTTAAAAATGCAGCGCCGCGTTATAAACGCGCTTATAGCTAAGCTCGGATTTGATCCCTCTCTCTCGTTCAACGTTGGAACGGGACAGACATATCTTAAACCGAAGCTCAACGTTAAACGTCGTTTCAATACGTTCGTGCAAATGGGGCTTAGTCCCTAAAGTAAACCTCGTTTAGATTATAGGCGTCTTTGAAGTAATATCATAAAATTAATTAATTAATTAATTACTATGATGTATATCGTTAGTCAGACCAAATAAAAAGGTAAGTCAGACTTTTGCGAACCACACAGCTAGGTCAGTGTAAACTACGCCTCGCCGTATAATTTAGCCACACAGTGTCACGCACACACATGTACCGAAACTACGCCTCACCTGTGTACATGCAGTGCATAGCTAGGTGCACACTGTACACATAAAACCGGCCGGCGGCCTCAGTTATTGTTTGACAAAGCTCAGTCTTCACTTTTTTATATTGTCTAAGGTTATAGGTAAATTGTTATTCCGAATTGATTAATTTGTAATTAGTAGTTTCAATTACAAATTAATCATTTAAATCGGAATAACATTTTAACTGAATAATAAACAACCTGTATAGCAAATTTAAGTTTTAATTAAGTTCTAGTTAATATTATAATACAAGATTAATAAGAGCTCTATTTAATACAAAGGGCAAATATATTTAAACAGAGAAACATAAATTGTACATTAATACAGTAACCTTTATAGCGGAGTAATGAAATCTAATAGTTATCTTATCTCGATTTGAGTAAATAAGCCTTATAAATTGTTCTTGAGCAATATCACATTCACTTGATCCTGCTCTATGAAATATCAAGAAATTTCTATCTAGTATGAAACAGAAGGTTGTTTGAAAGGTTTTTTAAAAAAATCGGTTGTCTGTAAAGTCGGTTTACTGACGATAGTTGAACGTGACAACGTCATAAGAAATGGAACAGAGCGAGGTAACGCCGCATGAGTCATGTTTAGCGAGGTAACGCCGGTAACGCCGCATGAGTCATGTTTTTAGGTGCGTGCAGCCGGCTCCATCGAATTATAAGACGTTATCACGTCAAAATCTACAAAACATTTAGTCACAAAAAGCACAGGTTTCCTAGTATCGAATATCACATTTTTCAATATCATCTCGTTTAAATTATCTAATAAGCTAATAAAAATATTGCCTAATTTATTCTCGCAAAACGGTTTGTTACGTCACAAATTGGTATCGCTATACATCATATTTTTATAACAGTATGACTAGCGGTTGGTGACGTCACAGGCCCGATATATCGCTCTCTTTCTTATTGCAAATTTAAATTGCATGTATTTTCGTTATTTTTTAATATATTTTATATATTTACAAAAATAAGCTTAAGATTGTTTATTATCATGTTGTCCAACATAGATTTTTGTCCATTGTTGTCCTATTCTTCTTATATCTTTTCGAAGGTTCTACAAAACTGCATTATGCTAGTCTTAGTTTCTACATTATGCAATTTGTCTGTAGGATCTAAGGGCACAGATTAAAGAAAGACGGACAGATAAATAGCTACATAGTCAGCTTTCGATTTTATATATCACTATTACAAGCATACGGTGTGTCCACGACTGTGTGGAAAAATTGTGGGCCGTTGAAGGGGACGTCATAATTTTCAAATTTAGATTGATTTGAAACGTTCAATGAAAGCTGTTTCTCTGTGCGTACCTAAGTACATATAGGTATTTTCTACTCTATGCTAGGATATAGTTTAGTGTTAAATGTTTTTTTTTAATAACTTTTGTTGTTTTTCTTAAATGGTTTTTTGTACATCCATCATACAAATTACTTCACCAAATTACATTCTACTTGAAAAAGTATTTTCTCTGAAGGGATTAACGTCACTCACAGCCACTACTCCTGGCATGTAATAGCATTACACGCCCTTATAAAGGGCTTATGTCCTACACTTTATTATAGTTATATTTTGTTGTGTTTTGTACGAGGATAAGTAATAAGTATCTTGTACCTTGCCATAATATTGGGGTGTACAAATTTAAATACCTATACATATAGGTTCTAATTAAGTATTAGGATTTGTTAACTGCTTTTTAAAGTATAAATGATTATGAGTAAGTTCTCAGAAGAAATAGTATTTTAAAAATCAATATTTTCAAAGGTACAGCGATTTCGTCGATGATAGCGATTTTCATCTTATGCCTGGTCCGAGCGTACAATTCTAAAAGACCTGGTCGTTGGATTCAATAATTTTAAACTAGTGTATACTAAAACAAGGGATTGAAATTGATTAAAGCACAAATAAATAAACATAAAAAGGAGTTGAAGTACAATGGGCATGCGAAGTAAATTCACCCTTATATTTTAGTCTCCAGCTTTGAAACATATAACATATTATTATGCATAGTTTGTAAGGAAATTAAATGTCAAATACTCACAAATCTAGTGATTTTGTCGATATGACATAAATCTGTAAACTTTATATAATCTTAATCTTAATACATCAGAATAGTTTGGAATCAAGCATTAAGATGTTGAAAAGTGATTTGCATTAAATCAAGTCTTGTTTTATTACTTTGACACACAAAATCGTGTTATTAAGATAAGGTAATATTTCTATGACTCATTTCAATAGCTGTTAAAAGGCGATTCTTGGATAAAAAGCTCACATGCTCTTTTACAAAAAATTGGGCTGAAACAAAAAGTCAACGTTTTCACGATACAGATTCTACTTTGTGTTCTAGAAATTGATTCTAAATTATTCAAACATTTAATTCCAAAAAGTGACCTACTTTACTCGCTACGCACGTAACGATAAAACTGCACAGTTTGGTTAAATTTAACGGTGTAAACAAGGGGTCGGCAACTTTTTGTCAGGTCTGTACATGTGAGAAAAAGAAATAAAAGGCTGGCCGCACTTGTAAGATAATTTTGTATCTAATTGATATGATCTACTTAGTAATCTGCTGTAGGTAGGTAGGTACACACTCTTATAGAAGTGATATTAAAAATGCATAATTATTTATTTTTATTACATTCATACAGATGACAAAGGAGCAATGAAGACAAAATGAGGAGAAAACAAATACTTAAGTAAAATATAGACATCAATGTAGTTACTTTAAAACTCATTATTAAAAAAAAAAAAGATAGTTTAATAAAAATTGAGTGACGCTGGCCACGCGTTACCGATCACTGGTTTTACTGAACTGTGCAGTTTTATCATAACGTGTTTAGCTGGGATGCGACAAAGAAAACGTTTACGGAAAACTCTTTATAATATAACTTTCCTCTCAGGATATTATGTGCTATAGCTTAACTAATAGAACATGGATCGTCCTTACAACCTATACGTTAGTAGTAGATGATCAGCGTAGCAATGATCATGATACAATTTTAATATGCCGACAAGTCGGCGGCGGAACCATTACTACAAATTATCGAAAAAAGTGCCCATATCATATCATGCAATTTGAGACAATACGCTAATGTACGGTCAAACGGGGGACCCCCGGAAACGCAATTAACAATGTATGGCAGAGGAAATATCAATTCGCCGGGGGAACCGAGCCTCCGATTGACTCAATTACGTATTAATGCGTTCCGTATGCGTCATGTGTTGAAGCTTTTACTGCGATTTTAAATGAAATATACCCAGCAGTCTTCAATACAGTACAACCTCATTCCTAATGACCCTCGACAATCATCGTCTTTCTATTAAATCGTTCTATAGTCTTTCTTTCGTCAAATATCGTGCGATGTATAAATAACTACAATTTTTACGTAAATTATATAGCCTATGTGATCCGGGCCATTATTGCGAATCTTTTGACACCTGATTCATTAAAATCGGATCAGTGGTTTAGGCGCTAGGGTGGAACAAACAAACATAAATGGATACATACATAGACTGTCATAATCATTACCCTTCCTTTTGGCTTCGCCGTAGTCGGGTAAAAACGACTATTCACGAAAGACGTGATTGTACTGTACTCTGATTTTTAAATTCATTCTTTAAATGAATGATCTAATCAAAAAGTCAGTGAATATCACTGATAAAGAAGAAAATAAAGTTTAAGTAAAAAGAAATGTCATTTCACTGACTAATGTAGATAAACATGAAATAGAGCCTTCTAACAAAGTATTATACCTAAAATAAATAACGTATAAAACTAAAACACAATGGTATTTATGAAACAAAGGATTCCACGTTGTTTAATACGAAAACTCTGAAATGGCAATCGATTTTAATAATTAAATACAAAACATTTGCATAAAGTACCATAACGATAAAAATCAGTGCTTACACGTTTAAATAAATCGACGCAAAAAGAGACAAAAACAAATTTTGAAACTCAATCGTCGTAAACAAACAGCATACCGTATTCATTATCACGAGTCGCAGGCTCCGTAAATATTCATTAATTGGTACACGAGTTATCTTTGCCGTTAAATCTCACTTCATTTACTCGAAAAAAAACTGTTAACAACTGAAATAAGTATTTATCTCCACATCCTGCAGCACAAAAACACGTTGCTCCAGCAAGTACAAATAGAATCTCTGTTTGAGTTATTTGTCGTCACATTAAAGGATGCAAAAAGTCCAGAAGATCAAAGAATGACGCGGCGTTGTCTGGAATAACACCACTTGAAACTCGAGAAACTGCGAATTTATTGCGACGATAATCCTGCGTAATGTATTTCGAATACATTGCTCTCTAGCTATCGTAATCGTAAACTGCGGTCGATAGGCCGCGAGCCTTGTATATTGATGGTTGTAATAATATTGTTAAATTCCTCCTTTATTGCACATTAGACAGTAATGATGTCGGCACTCGGCCATCATAAATATGAGTGTATTACGTTTCCCGGCAAAAGTGTGAAGTCACTTAACATTCTTTGAACCATTCGAAATTTATGTCTTCATTCGGTTTGTAATTATTGCGCTGAATTATGGCAAGCTTTTGAAGGCTAAAGTCTAGCCAACATAACGAGTAATAAGTCTTTGTAGTCACTTTATTTTGTGTGTGCAATCGAATTTTACAATTTACAGTTTAACTAGTTAAACTATTAATGTAACTGATAATATTACGTAACTACATAGAGAAGTCAAGGATAAGATACATTGTCATCATAGTTGTACGATTCAGATGCATACTATGCAATATGAATTTAGTGTACAAAGGCTGGGGTCTTCAAATTAAATACTGGATGTGCTGAATCACTTTATTTGCACAACTAGTTAGGTAGGTGGTGAGCAGACGACTAACTCTCGCAGGAGTTAATTCGCCACGCCACGAATATAGCTGACTTTACATTATGCAATTTCCGAGAATTATAACACACACTACATACACCCCCTTCTAAAAAAAAATAAAAATGATTTACATAATTGACAAATAACAAAAAAAAATTGAACTTAGCAAACGTTAACATTTGGGAGCTTATGTTGTGACAAAACACTTAAATCTGTACCCTGATTACAATTTAATTCCTTCCTTAACATCTTCCTTGCACGTGGAACACAAACTTTGTATATTAGAATAGCACAAAATTGGAAATAAAGTGAATGCAAATATTTCTAACTTAACGTCTTATAACAATTAATATGTGCTGAGATGACATTACGCAACCTTCGTGTACCTACTTGCTAACAAAAATGCCAATGCACCATTAACCTAGTTATCATCCAAGAATCTTACAGGTCTTTTAATTTTTCTGCCACTACGTGATTTCTGTAAAGGCGTATACACATTAGCCTCACTATGCTGATCTAATCTACTGTCATGTCTAACTTCATTTTCTTCTAAAATATACGCGGGCTTAAGTCTATAAATCGACACATTACGTTCTCTATTATCAATTAATATTTTAAAAACTTTACTATTTCTTTCTAAAACTTTATATGGTCCGCTGTACGGAGGCGTTAGCGGTCTCCGTACCGCGTCCACTCTTAGAAAAACATGTGAACAGGAATTTAGATCAGCATGCACAAAAGTACTATTACTATTTTTACATGCCCTTTTTATGGGCTTAATTTTGTTCAAAGTGTCTCTTAAATTACTTATAAATGAATGTGGATTATCAATTTTCATACTTTTATCTGAACAAAATTCTCCCGGCAACCTTAAACAATGTCCCAGAGCAAATTCCGCCGCGCTAATATTATCGTTGTCCGCTTGACAAGCAGCTCTCAATCCTAACATGATCGTAGGTAGTTCTACTAACCATGATAGATTATTATTCAATCTAGCCACCAGAGCCGACTTCAAAGACCTATGCCACCTTTCTATCTTGCCGTTACACTGTGGGTGGTATGGGCTAGTTCTCGTTTTTTGGATACCTAATAATTTCATTAAATCTGTGAATAATTCGCTTTCGAACTGTCTACCTTGATCGGTGGTAATAATTTTAGGACAACCGAAACGACAAATCCATCCTTCATAAACTGCTCTAGCTACCGACTCTGCGGTCATGTCCTTCACAGGGCAAATCTCAGGCCATCGTGTTAATCTATCGATCATAGTGACGCAGTAACGGAAACCGTGCTCAGTTTCCGGTAAAGGTCCTATCAAATCAACGTGCAAATGTTCGTAACGCTCGCTATGGTTAAAATCGCTAAGTTTCGAAACTGTGTGCCGAATAACCTTACTTCTCTGACACCTCACGCACGTCTTGGCCCAGGTCCCTACGTCCTTATTCATACCTGGCCAAAAACTTTTTTACTAATTAATGCACGCGATACCCTAACTCCAGGATGAGAAACGTCATGAAATTTATGAAAAATACTTTTCCTAAACTGCGATGGTATATACGGCCTAATATTCTGAGCTGATGTTTCACAATATATTTTAATATCATCATTATTATCGAGCGCTAACTGTTTCCATTGCAATTTATCATTCGTTTTCATTAAATCCGCGAGCTCAGCGTCTGTCGCCTGTGCTCTCGCAACCTCCACGTATTCGCTTGAACTAGGGCATATGATACTCTCTATTCTCGATAAAGCGTCGGCCACCTGATTTTCAGTGCCTTGTATATGTTGTATGTCGCTTGTAAATTCGCTAATATACAACAATTGACGCGCTCGCCTAGGTAACTCTTTATTAGAACTTATTTTACTTAAAGCAAAAGTGAGCGGCTTATGGTCCGTGTAAACTGTTAAATTTCTACCTTCGATTAAATCTCTAAAATAAACTATTCCCGAATAAATCGCTAAAAGCTCCTTGTCGTACGTGGAGCACTTCGTTTGCGGTTCTGATAACCTTTTTGAAAAATATCCTAAAGGTTTCCAAGATTTGCCTTCCCACTGATTTAACACTGCCCCTATACTAAAATCTGACGCGTCAGTCATTAACCCTAATTTAGCATTAGATATCGGATGCGAAATAGTGACGGCATTTTTCAAATTTTCTTTACACACTTCAAATGCACTATTCGCCTCGTCTGTCCAATCTATATACATCTTATCTCGTTTTTTAGCCCCGTGTAAATACCTATCTAAAACTCTAAAAAAAAGAATATGATTTCTGTAAAAATTTTCATGCCCAAAAATCTACGCAATTGTTCTATTGTCTCCGGTTTCGGATATGACTCGATAGCTTTAACTTTTTCTGGCATCGGACTTATACCTTTTTCTGAAACTAAATAGCCTAAAAATTCTATAGCCGACTGTCCAAAAACACATTTACTTAAATTAATAGACATTTTATATTTACTCAATCTTTCAAATACTAATCGCAAATGTTCTCTATGTATATCGGGGTTATCCGATCCAACGATGACGTCATCTATGTACCCGAACACGACTGACTGACCTTTGCCCCCTGTACAGTCGCCGCCATAATTCAATTGTTCTATGCCTGATAAGACTGTATTATTGATAAATCTTTGAAATGTTTGTGCCGCGTTACGCAGGCCAAACGTCATTCTTGGAAATTCAAAAAGGCCAAATGGCGTAATAATAGCTGTTTTTTTTAATGTCATCTGGATTAATACCTATAAAATGATAAGCTCTACAAATATCTAATTTTGAAAAAATTTTCTTATTATGTCACCCATACGTAAAATCTTGTACTCTAGGTATCGGATAATGATCTGGCTTTGTAATTGCGTTTAACATCCTATAGTCCCCACAGGGTCGAATACCACCATCCTTCTTAGGTACAATATGTGAAGGACTGGCCCACTCACTATTTGAAGGTCTACATATTCCTAGTTCTTGCATCAACTGAAATTCTTTTTTAACCCTATCGTACCTGTCGGCCGTTAACCTCCTGGCACGCGCGTGGACAGGTGGTCCCATAGTCTCTATGTGATGATAAACGGAATGCTCTGGGACGTCCTTGAAGGCTGGCGGTCGCGTGATGTCCTGAAATTGTTCCAGTAAATCCGCGTAAGGATGGTTGCTATTTATGCTTTTAATAGTGCCGACAAAATTTGTACTTTTAATTCCACAGACCCTTAGGGTGGTCACCGTATCAATTAACTTATTATTATACAGATCTACATTCAATTTAAAATTCTTCAAAAAATCGGCACCTATTATCGGCTGTTTTACATCACATACGATAAAAGGCCATTTAAATGACCGTCTTAGGCCTAACGATAACTCTAAATTACATATTCCATAACATTTAATTTCGCTGTCATTAGCAGTATACAACTTTAGATCGATTTTTTTGATAGGCTTTCTAACACACCACTTTGGAATTACGGAAATGTTAGCGGCTGTGTCGATCAAAAAACTATATTTCGTTACATTATCTCTAATCAATAAACGATGGCTTTTGGTTACCTGACCTTGAGTACATCCGTCCACCGAGCCCGCATGTACCCCATCTAGTTTTCCGGCTGCTTGGCTCGCCACGCGCAGGGTTGCTCGCAGCGGTTAGCCCTCGATCTGTACCGAAAGTGAAAACGGCACAGCCAGTCCGGGTCCCCAGGTACTCTTCGTGGCCGCGATGTCGATCTTCTCCTGAAGTCGGTCGGTCTGTCGTTGCTCCTCGAGCGCCCGCGACCCCTTAGTTCGGCGCGGAGCGCTGCAACCTCCAGCTCCAATCTGCTCATCTGCTCGTCCGACTGTCCATCTACTGCCTTCTTGCATGACACGGCTGCCACATCTCCGACGTTGGTGTATTCAGTAATTTTGTCTGCCATGGCCGCCAGCTTGTCCAGAGACTGATCTTCACAAACCGCCATGACTGCTCGAACTGATGACGGCATCTTCGACAACCACAGGCTCTTCAGTGTGTTGTCCGCAATTTGTGCGCTGCGCCCCAGATCTTTCATGCGCCTTAAAAACTGGGAGGGTCTTTGCGAACCCAACTCCAGCTCCGACACCAACTTCTGCATTTGTCTTTCGGCACTCTCTTCATAAACCTGCAGCAGTCTCTCCTTAAGCGCCGTATACTTGTCCTGGGCGGGCGGTGACATCACGAGGTCACTGACCTGCTGAATGGCCTCTTTTCCGAGTTTCGATATGACCAGGTTGAATTTGGTCTTTTCACCCTGCTTCTGTGGGGCCATCACAGCCTCGAACTGCGCGAACCATAACCTTGGTAAGTCTGTCCACAATTCCGGTAGCTTGGTGGACACGCTTATGGATGCCAACGCCGCGCCTGACACCTCTTCCTTGCAACCCGTGTCTGATGCCTTGTTCATTTTTCTCGAACGAAATTGAGCCGATGAGTCGACGAGTCAATGAGCTGATGAGCCGCCTGCCGCTGTACTCGCCACGTGCCACGGCGTGTTCTTCTATTACGTCACGCTAACTTCCTGTCGACGCGTGGAATTCAATCTCGAACAAAAAATTTAGCCCACAGCCAATGTCACTATTTACGCCGATTCCCTTCACTACAAACTTTCTTCGAGAGTTCTTCGTCGGGGTCACCAGTTTAGTGTACAAAGGCTGGGGTCTTCAAATTAAATACTGGATGTGCTGAATCACTTTATTTGCACAACTAGTTAGGTAGGCGGTGGGCAGACGACTAACTCTCGCAGGAGTTAATTCGCCACGCCACGAATATAGCTGACTTTACATTATGCAATTTCCGAGAATTATAACACACACTACATGAATTCCAAGTTTGTTAGTGCAGGAGCACACGATGCGTTGCGGCGCCGCACCGCAAAGATTTAACTGACACGGCGGGCACACGAGCGGTGCGGCGCCGCAACACAAAGACTTCACCGGCGCGGCGGGCACACGAGCGGTGCGGCGCAGCAACACAAAGATTTCACCGCGCGGCGGGCACACGAGCGGTGCGGCGCCGCAACACAAATATTTCACCGGCGCGGCGGGCACACGAGCGGTGCGGTGCCACAACACAAAGACTTCACCGGCGCGGCGGGCACACGAGCGGCGCGGCGCCGCAACACAAAGACTTCACCGGCGCGGCGGGCACACGAGCGGTGCGGCGCCGCAACACAAAGATTTTACCGCGCGGCGGGCACACGAGCGGTGCGGCGCCGCAACACAAAGACTTCACCGGCGCGGCGGGCACACGAGCGGTGCGGCGCCGCAACACAAAGACTTCACCGGCGCGGCGGGCACACGAGCGGTGCGGCGCCGCAACACAAAGATTTCACCGCGCGGCGGGCACACGAGCGGTGCGGCGCCGCAACACAAAGACTTCACCGGCGCGGCGGGCACACGAGCGGTGCGGCGCCGCAACACAAATATTTCACCGGCGCGGCGGGCACACGAGCGGTGCGGCGCCGCAACACAAAGATTTCACCGCGCGGCGGGCACACGAGCGGTGCGGCGCCGCAACACAAATATTTCACCGGCGCGGCGGGCACACGAGCGGTGCGGCGCCGCAACACTAAGGGCCGAAACACATAACGCAAACTGCTTATTTTTGCGGCGCCGCAACGCCAAAATCGGCAGTTGCGTTGCCGCGTTGCGGCGTCGCGAAACAGGGCATTATGGTAGGGTAACCATTTTCTCGTGATTTTTGAGTGTGGATAGACGTCTCTCTGCGATGGATCGTAATAAACTTATTGCTTATTTGTTATTAAGAAGACATTATTCTATCTTAAAAATACGGCAAAGAAGATACTGGATACATCCATTAAGTAAGGGTATGAATCCAAATGGCGAGTTCTTTTCTAAAAAATACGAAGCATTAAAGATAGACGAAAAAAAATTTGTTGCCTACTTTAGAATGAGTATATCATCATTTGAAGAGCTATTAAGCGAGTTATCAAAATATATACAGAAGAAAAAAAATAAAGGAAGGAAACCAGTTACTGCTTTGGAAATGCTGGGCTTAACTTTAAGGTAAAACAAATAGGTTTCTTATTTTTTTTTATTAATGTTTATGGCACTCGGAATCAAATGTTTAGTTTTATTTGTACCCCTGGCTTTATACACCTGTGGTACTAGCGGGGTGTCGATAAAAATTTTGCATCACTAGTGTTCATGGTTTGGGGGTACCTAGTGGTACAAAGCCAAGTTCAAATGAAACAAGACAGAATCAAATTAAGCTTTTTGCATTATACAATTTTCTTACTTTAAGAATACTTTAATAGGCCTTAAAAAATGTAATGATCAATTTAAGAAAAATCAAACTCCTCATCTTGTGAAACATAGGAAGTAGCTGACGTTTCGTCCAGTAAAAATGGTGAATTTATTGGACGTTGTTGGTTTGATGATGAGGTAGTCCTCTGTTCAGTAATCGAACTTCCAGGAGTAGAAGTGTGGTAGCCACTCTGAACCGTATTATCGTATCTCATTGTTGAATATCCTTGATTATAACCCTGATGCTGATATTCTTGATTATAGCCGTGATGTGTATTTTGATGAATTGAAGGTTGAAGAATGTCCGTTAATATTTGAAGCACCCGACTTTGAAATATCAATGTTTGATTCTCATTTAACGATTGTAGAGATGGTAAAATCCCCTTGAAAAAATTCAAATGTCTATTCTCCGGTGTTTTTAATATTGCCAATAAATCTTCTTCAATATCATCCTTATCATCTGCCTTTCGTTTTCGTGGTTGACTTTTATAACGAGGCAATGCCGTTATTTCATTCTCAATATCTCCTTCCGCTACACATAAACTGGAATCAGTTGCATTTTGTGAAACCTTTTTCAAAAACTGTAATTGTTTATTCAAGTGATATTCTTTAATTTTTGCAGCTCCAGCTCCTGATCGATTGGCATCTTTTAGTTTTTTTTGATATTTAGCAAAATTATCTTTTATGGCCTTCCACTTCTTGACTAAATCATTACCTGCAACAAATAACTTCACAAGTGAAAAATAGTAATAAAGACTAAAATTCCCTAAATTCCATTTATACTACATATAAAATTACATATAAAATTTGATATAACTTTCATAAGTACTTTCGGTCCATCCAATTTCATATAAATGGCTGGCCGCCGAAAAAGAACAATTTTCTGCTTTTTCTTGACTTAGGCAAGTTAAAAACTGATTGACCTTGCCTAGAACAACCATAATGTAAAATATTTCTTGAGTACTTCTTTGAAAAACTACCTGTCTATCTTTGAAAATCTATTCCTTTAGCAACACTATTACCTGCGCAGTTTGAGTTTGATTATACCTACATTTGTATTATTTTATTATTTGCCTACTAATTATTATTTCATTTTAGATTTCTAGCAACCGGCAGTGACTTTAAAACCATGCATACGAATTACTTCCGAGGAGCAAGTACAATAGCAAAAATTGTAAGGACAGTTTGTCGCGCCATATGGAAACATCTATCAAGTCAAAATATACCTCCTATAACAAAACAGGTTCTAGAAGATGTCGCTATTGAGTTTGACAAGAAAGCAAATTTTCCTAACTGCATAGGAGCTCTTGATGGTAAACATGTCCGTATTACATGTCCTGCGCACAGTGGATCACTGTTTTACAATTATAAGGGCTATAATTCAATAGTTCTATTAGCTCTTGTAGATTCTAGATATAGATTCATTTTTGTCGATATAGGAGCGTATGGCAAGGAAAGTGACTCCACCGTTTTCCAGAACTCTAAACTTTATGATTTGATTATGACACGCAAATTACCTATTCCTGTACCAAAGCCTTTACCAGGTCTCAAAATGAAACTCCATTTGTTTTGTAGGAGATGAAGCATTCTCAATTTCGAATAACGTCATGCGCCCTTACTCAGGGAAACATTTGTCGGTACAACAAAGAGTTTACAATTATCGACTGAGTCGTGCCCGAAGATATGTCGAGTGCGCTTTTGGCATCCTAGCCAATAAATGGCGCATATTTCATCGATCTATGAATGTGCAATACGAATTTGCGACAGACATTATCAAGGCATGTTGTGTAATGCACAACTTTGTTTTGAATCGAGATGGAGTACAAGCGACCGATGACATTATCTTTGATGATTCTGATCTGCAAATGTTGTATTTGCCCACAGCAAATGAAAATAATTTAAGCCCACATCTAATACGGAATGATTTTTGTAATTACTTTTCCAGTGATGTTGGCGCCCTAAGTTGGCAATTAAACAAAATATGAATGTTCGTATACCTACTCAGTTCAAAATACAAATAATACCTTAATACATTTGATTCAAACTATTTAACATGTTGTGAACTGCGAATAAACAATTTAAATGGCAATTTGGTTTTATTTATAGTATTTGTTTACCTTTTTGAATAAGAGCGCGAGAAAAAATATAATTTTAACTTAGAGAAAATCTTTTGCATAGGGCATTAAAATAAATGGTGTATTTCATATGATTAAAAAAAAAAAGATACATGCTACTTACATTAAACTACAATTTTTACAATTTAAACCGCGGATCAGATTTTTACGTTTTTACTACAGTAAAAATTGTGGTTTTATTGTGAATAGTGATCGCGTAAACCTAAGACAATACTATGTTACTACTTACCCAGTTTTGATTTTCGCTTGAGTTTTTTTCCTTGTAATCAACATAAACGATCTCACAAATGCTTTTCCATGCTTCTTGTTTTATAAATTTGTCTTTATAGGTTTCGTCACTAGTATCCCACAAACAACGGTGTTCCTGAACCGAAGATATAAACAGATCGACGTCAACGTCAGACATTTTAATTTTAAAACTGCTTCTCGGTTGACACGTGTTGTTTGCAAGAGTGTTAGAAACAAACTGCATCCTTGTCAACAAGTATGACGTCATAACGCTGGAATTCACGTCGTGCGTTGCGGCGCCGCACCGCTATAGCGCACTGCCGATTTCAGCGGCGCGGCGCCGCAACGCGCTTATGTGTTTCGGCCCAAAGATTTCACCGCGCGGCGGGCACACAAGCGGTGCGGCGCCGCAACACAAATATTTCACCGGCGCGGCGGGCACACGAGCGGTGCGGCGCCGCAACACAAAGACTTCACCGGCGCGGCGGGCACACGAGCGGTGCGGCGCCGCAACACAAATATTTCACCGGCGCGGCGGGCACACGAGCGGTGCGGCGCCGTAAGGGCCGAAACACATAACGCAAACTGCTTATTTTTGCGGCGCCGCAACGCCAAATCGGCAGTTGCGTTGCCGCGTTGCGGCGTCGCGAAACAGGGCATTATGGTAGGGTAACCATTTTCTCGTGATTTTTGAGTGTGGATAGACGTCTCTCTGCGATGGATCGTAATAAACTTATTGCTTATTTGTTATTAAGAAGACATTATTCTATCTTAAAAATACGGCAAAGAAGATACTGGATACATCCATTAAGTAAGGGTATGATCCAAATGGCGAGTTCTTTTCTAAAAAATACGAAGCATTAAAGATAGACGAAAAAAAATTTGTTGCCTACTTTAGAATGAGTATATCATCATTTGAAGAGCTATTAAGCGAGTTATCAAAATATATACAGAAGAAAAAAAATAAAGGAAGGAAACCAGTTACTGCTTTGGAAATGCTGGGCTTAACTTTAAGGTAAAACAAATAGGTTTCTTATTTTTTTTATTAATGTTTATGGCACTCGGAATCAAATGTTTAGTTTTATTTGTACCCCTGGCTTTATACACCTGTGGTACTAGCGGGGTGTCGATAAAAATTTTGCATCACTAGTGTTCATGGTTTGGGGGTACCTAGTGGTACAAAGCCAAGTTCAAATGAAACAAGACAGAATCAAATTAAGCTTTTTGCATTATACAATTTTCTTACTTTAAGAATACTTTAATAGGCCTTAAAAAATGTAATGATCAATTTAGAAAAATCAAACTCCTCATCTTGTGAAACATAGGAAGTAGCTGACGTTTCGTCCAGTAAAAATGGTGAATTTATTGGACGTTGTTGGTTTGATGATGAGGTAGTCCTCTGTTCAGTAATCGAACTTCCAGGAGTAGAAGTGTGGTAGCCACTCTGAACCGTATTATCGTATCTCATTGTTGAATATCCTTGATTATAACCCTGATGCTGATATTCTTGATTATAGCCGTGATGTGTATTTTGATGAATTGAAGGTTGAAGAATGTCCGTTAATATTTGAAGCACCCGACTTTGAAATATCAATGTTTGATTCTCATTTAACGATTGTAGAGATGGTAAAATCCCTTGAAAAAATTCAAATGTCTATTCTCCGGTGTTTTTAATATTGCCAATAAATCTTCTTCAATATCAACCTTATCATCTGCCTTTCGTTTTCGTGGTTGACTTTTATAACGAGGCAATGCCGTTATTTCATTCTCAATATCTCCTTCCGCTACACATAAACTGGAATCAGTTGCATTTTGTGAAACCTTTTTCAAAAACTGTAATTGTTTATTCAAGTGATATTCTTTAATTTTTGCAGCTCCAGCTCCTGATCGATTGGCATCTTTAGTTTTTTTTGATATTTAGCAAAATTATCTTTTATGGCCTTCCACTTCTTGGACTAAATCATTACCTGCAACAAATAACTTCACAAGTGAAAAATAGTAATAAAGACTAAAATTCCCTAAATTCCATTTATACTACATATAAAATTACATATAAAATTTGATATAACTTTCATAAGTACTTTCGGTCCATCCAATTTCATATAAATGGCTGGCCGCCGAAAAAGAACAATTTTTCTGCTTTTTCTTGACTTAGGGCAAGTTAAAAACTGATTGACCTTGCCTAGAACAACCATAATGTAAAATATTTCTTGAGTACTTCTTTGAAAAACTACCTGTCTATCTTTGAAAATCTATTCCTTTAGCAACACTATTACCTGCGCAGTTTGAGTTTGATTATACCTACATTTGTATTATTTTATTATTTGCCTACTAATTATTATTTCATTTTAGATTTCTAGCAACCGGCAGTGACTTAAAACCATGCATACGAATTACTTCCGAGGAGCAAGTACAATAGCAAAAATTGTAAGGACAGTTTGTCGCGCCATATGGAAACATCTATCAAGTCAAAATATACTCCTATAACAAAACAGGTTCTAGAAGATGTCGCTATTGAGTTTGACAAGAAGCAAATTTTCCTAACTGCATAGGAGCTCTTGATGGTAAACATGTCCGTATTACATGTCCTGCGCACAGTGGATCACTGTTTTACAATTATAAGGGCTATAATTCAATAGTTCTATTAGCTCTTGTAGATTCTAGATATAGATTCATTTTTGTCGATATAGGAGCGTATGGCAAGGAAAGTGACTCCACCGTTTTCCAGAACTCTAAACTTTATGATTTGATTATGACACGCAAATTACCTATTCCTGTACCAAAGCCTTTACCAGGTTCTCAAAATGAAACTCCATTTGTTTTTGTAGGAGATGAAGCATTCTCAATTTCGAATAACGTCATGCGCCCTTACTCAGGGAAACATTTGTCGGTACAACAAAGAGTTTACAATTATCGACTGAGTCGTGCCCGAAGATATGTCGAGTGCGCTTTTGGCATCCTAGCCAATAAATGGCGCATATTTCATCGATCTATGAATGTGCAATACGAATTTGCGACAGACATTATCAAGGCATGTTGTGTAATGCACAACTTTGTTTTGAATCGAGATGGAGTACAAGCGACCGATGACATTATCTTTGATGATTCTGATCTGCAAATGTTGTATTTGCCCACAGCAAATGAAAATAATTTAAGCCCACATCTAATACGGAATGATTTTTGTAATTACTTTTCCAGTGATGTTGGCGCCCTAAGTTGGCAATTAAACAAAATATGAATGTTCGTATACCTACTCAGTTCAAAATACAAATAATACCTTAATACATTTGATTCAAACTATTTAACATGTTGTGAACTGCGAATAAACAATTTAAATGGCAATTTGGTTTTATTTATAGTATTTGTTTACCTTTTTGAATAAGAGCGCGAGAAAAAATATAATTTTAACTTAGAGAAAATCTTTTGCATAGGGCATTAAAATAAATGGTGTATTTCATATGATTAAAAAAAAAAAGATACATGCTACTTACATTAAACTACAATTTTTACAATTTAAACCGCGGATCAGATTTTTACGTTTTTACTACAGTAAAAATTGTGGTTTTATTGTGAATAGTGATCGCGTAAACCTAAGACAATACTATGTTACTACTTACCCAGTTTTGATTTTTCGCTTGAGTTTTTTTCCTTGTAATCAACATAAACGATCTCACAAATGCTTTTCCATGCTTCTTGTTTTATAAATTTGTCTTTATAGGTTTCGTCACTAGTATCCCACAAACAACGGTGTTCCTGAACCGAAGATATAAACAGATCGACGTCAACGTCAGACATTTTAATTTTAAAACTGCTTCTCGGTTGACACGTGTTGTTTGCAAGAGTGTTAGAAACAAACTGCATCCTTGTCAACAAGTATGACGTCATAACGCTGGAATTCACGTCGTGCGTTGCGGCGCCGCACCGCTATAGCGCACTGCCGATTTCAGCGGCGCGGCGCCGCAACGCGCTTATGTGTTTCGGCCCTAACACAAAGGCTTCACCGGCGCGGCGGGCACACGAGCGGTGCGGCGCCGCAACACAAATATTTCACCGGCGCGGCGGGCACACGAGCGGTGTGCAGCAGCGTAGGACAGTCTGTTAATAAAAATGGATCGAAAAAGACGTCTGTTGTTGGCCCTATTATTACGCCACCGCCGAAATCGACGTAGAAACGTACGACAATACCGGGTCTGTCCCTTTATTGCGTTAAGGAACAGTGATAGACAGTTCTTTCTCCAAGAATAAAAATAGCTGATGTTAGTTAGGTAGTTAAAAAGTTTAAAAAGATTATATTAAAACAAGCGGAAACTGTGACGCAGTTTGACGCGTTTAATACTGTATCATGGTGTTTATTTGAACAAAATAAAATATAATATCCAATACGTGAAGCAAAAACTTACAGTACAGTTTTATGAGATTTGTGCAACCAGCGGAGTATGAAATTTGGCTGATATATTGATGTTCACGAGGAGGAAGGTGTGCAGAGAACTAATCTTTTTTTTAAATAATGCTTAGAAGTATATGAAATTCATAAAAATAACAACAACACACATTACCTCAGGTTATTAACACACACCACCGGGCGTTTGATAGACATCATTTTGTTAGGTTCACGTTGGCGTTTGTCAATCTGTCACAACATTACATTTTTTTTAAAGAAGGCAAAAGAACTAAATTATAAAATTATATGAATTATTACTAAAGAAATAGTCTAACTAAAACTGAATAAGAAAAGCAAACGTATGTGTAAAGCAACAGGCCATAATAACCGTTATTCAAATCAGTTAACATAAATACAAAATGAAATAAATATTCATAGGCGAGATGAAATCACTACCTACCCCGCGCCGGTAGCGGGCTTCGTTGTCCGTCTGTCGCCATCGGCATACAATTATTAATGTATTCAAACGGTAAACCCGGTACACACTGTCCAGTATTAAATTATTTTTAATATTATTATTACATTACAGCACATTATTTCAGGGAGTAAATTTTAATCTCTCTATTATTTCAGATACATAGAAAACAATAAATAGTAAACGTTGAAGCCTAAATAAACAGTATGTTAAGGACAGCGGCCTCGTAACGTAAAAATATTAGTTAGTTGAAATGTGAACGATAAACAAGTGATTTAAAACAGTACATAAACTATAACGGTGAACATTCAGAGACAATATATGTATAGATTTCTATAGCATCAGTGTGCAATAAGTCGTGTTAAATGGTGTTTTATGAACTTAAGGTTATTTTGCTTATATATTTTAATCTGTAGTGAATTTTAACGTAATTTCTTTTATATTGTGTAGATAAACATAATACCTAACGTGAAGAATAATAGTTTGGATTATATAATAAATAGATACGTAGTTATTAAGCAAATAATGGTAAAAATACATAACGTTTCATAGATGGTATACTTTAGATTACGAATATCTTTAATATTAAATAAGATGGTTAGTAAATAAGGATTTATGTAATTGGGAAAGATAATAAAGAATTTCACACAATGCGTTTTACTTCACCTGGCTCATAGAAAGTAGGGAAAATTATGGAAAATAGCCGTATAGAGAGGCAAAAGCGAGACGGCAAATCGGCCCGAAAGAGGCACGGGCGCGGCTCTCTATAAGGCATTGCCATGAGCCAGGTAAGCAGGACGCGGGATCGTATCCCCCCCCCCCCCCACCCTCCCTTACACCGGCAATCCTGATGCCGGTGTAATCATGTCTGTGACTCGCCCGGAATATGACGAGGGGCAGCCCTATTGCCCCATACGTCAACTCCGTTGCAGCCCACGCTCCCCCTCCCCCCCCCCCACATTAAAAGTCTGGGCCCGGAGGTCCTTGAGTCCTTGGAGGGGGGGGGGGGTGGGGGGGGGCTCCTTTCTCAGGTCGGTTGTGTCCGTGATCGGCAGAAGCGGCGCGTGCGGGAGTGGACCCATACACGCTTCCTGGCCTCCGGACCCCCACGCGTCGCCGGTGTCGACCGCAGGTCTTGGCCGCCCGCGGCCCTCGCCACCATCGTCATTTCCCTCGACACCTCGGGTTTCCCCTGCGTTCTGCCGCAGGGGGTCGTCCTTAAAACATGACTAAATGCGTCCAGTATTAGTACTGGGCGCGTCACCCCACCCCAAGTAAGGGGCTCTGCCCCTGGTTTTGGTTCCCCGCCCAAGGCCCTTTTCAGGGGCCCGGCGCGAGAAGACGTCTCCGGTAAGCAGGACGAAAATTGTGAAAAATGTTCTCCTCAAATAAGTGTTTTATTATCGCCCGGCTCTGCCCAAATCGGTGTAACCTTGCTATCTTCGAGTCTAATCTGAGCCGGCGGCTGAAACCCTGTGGAATAATACAGTCCTGTAAACAGTAATTTATGTCTGGTTGCGATTTTTTGCATCATCAGAATATTGCAAAATCAGATAGTTAAAACTATATTAACTTAATTAATTTATTACTATTATCTTTGTTTTGAGAAAACTCAACATTTTCTATTAAACGTTTTTAAATTTCCTATCCCAAAACATACTTTCAGAAGACTTCTCGTAATTAAAAATGTTAAATTCGCAGTATGGTTCCATGATTAGTACATTTTGATTTTAGTCTCAATCGTAGACGCACGCACACTGATGCGTGTGCGAATGCGACTGCTTTAAGACTACGATTGAATAGTTTTTAGTTAGGAGAGATTTTTAATTAGGTCTCCAGATTTTCGCAAGTTTCATAGAGGTCTTTATTTCTATCTAAATCAGCTTGAGCCGAACATTTTATTCAATTAAATCTTATAATAACTACTTTAAACTACTCTAACCTTTATTATTGTCCGTATAGTTTCAAATAATTATTTGAAATGCACTGCGAGGAATTGGTATAAGTGCAATTAATCTTCTGGACGTGGCACGCTTATGCAAAGCCCGGAGTGCTGATCTAACGGAAGCCGGGGTATATAAATAGTCTTGAAGACGTTGACATGACCACTTGAATTGCGGAATATTGGAAAATTAATTCTAGCTGTTTACTGTCTGCTATTAGATATACGATATTTATTATAGTGCTTTAAGTGTGTCTGATGATTATAAGTTTAATGGATGCTTATCTATACAAAAAAATCGGTTGTCTGTAAAGTCGGCTTACTGACGACAGTTGAACGTGACAACGTCATAAGAAATGGAACAGAGCGAGGTAACGCCGCATGAGTCATGTTTAGCGAGGTAACGCCGGTAACGCCGCATGAGTCATGTTTTTACGTGCGTGCAGCCGGCTCCATCGAATTATAAGACGTTATCACGTCAAAAAATTTGAAGTAACTAATGGAATATGAAAGTATATACGATTCGTATACGAAGTATGTGTGTCCGTCTCTCTGTCTGTTGTCTGTTTGTGAATGACGGCTAATCTCGGAAACGGCAGGAGTGATGACTAGGTGATGTTATAAGGACTAACTTAGGCCACTTTTATCTTATGGTTCCATTTAAAAAATAGGATTCCATTTCCGTTTCTTCTACGCCAACGAAGTTGCGGGCACCAGCTAGTTGCTAATATATTTTATTAGCTTTTGCACGTGACTTCGTCCACGTGGATCCCCATTTCACCCCCGTGTATTTCGAAAAATCCCTTCTTAACGGATTTCTACGTAATAATAACTATCTGCGTGCCAAAATTTAACGCCATCTGTTCAGTTGTTGATATTTCACTATACACATTTTGGACCCCCATTTCACACCTTTAGGGGACGAATTAAAAAGATATATAAAAAACATACTCAATAATTTGTATTTATTACCTCGTATATTAAATTTCATGCAAATCGGGGCAGATTATAAATATTTTCCATACAAAGTTTCAAGCCCTATTTCACCCCTTCAAAGGTGGAATTTTTTCAAAATCCCTTCTTAATGCGCGTCTACATTGTAAATTAGCGGTTGCGGTGGTGCGAACGTATATAACATGTCAGTCAGTGTGGACATCTCTTTTTACATATTTTATAGATTTTTCATTTATAGCATTAACGTTTTTCTTTTATATGAAAAATTTTAACTATTTGTCTGTGAATAGTATAAACTATAAAGTATCAAACGTCTGTATTATCTGGATTCTGAATATTTACTGTAGGTACTTCGAAATTATCACCTTAATAAGTCACAATCAAAACAGTCTATTCACATTTTTACTACGATTCTATATTCAACAATCATCCCTCATATTATATTCTTACCAAAATGTATAACAGGTTAAATATTCATGGCATTTGTCAATAACCCTATGTTCAAGGTTCAATATTTTGGTCTTTTTGGGAGCATTATTAATAACGTATCATAACTCGCTCTCAGAAGGTATTACAATGGAACAATCGAGTTCAAAGGTCCTCCGAGCTATCCCTAATGATTTACGCTCAGGTACCGAACCATTTTGTACTTGTTCTATTGTTTATGTTGTGTGATTGTTTCAAAAGTTTCACAGCTAAGTTAAGTTTTAAACTTAAGACCGGCTAGGCGCTTGCACATGTAACTCCTCTGGTGTCCATGGGCGACGGCGGTCGCTTTCCATGAGGCGATCCGTCTGCCAGTTTGCGTATATCTTAAATAAGCTATCCAAGAGCATGTCAGGACATGTCTAAAGCTCCGTAACTAATCAATGCGCAAAAGGTTTTTTTTTTCAAATTACTTTAAAACTAAGTTTCCGATTTCACTAAAAATAATTTTTCGCGTGACCACTTTGGAGCGATTTTTTTTTAAATGGTTGACTTTATAAAAAAAACCGGCCAAGTGCAAGTCGGACTTGCGCACGTAGGGTTCCTTACCATATACCAATATTTTACAAGTTTACTTTGTTTTTTTTCGTTATATTTATACGAAGTTTTCCAAGTAAGTGCATTTAACAAGTAATAACTCCTAAACTAACAAAGTTATATAAGCCGTTATAGTTTCCCTTTAAAGTTCGTCACATGGACTACCATCATTAATTTGTTTCGATTTTTCGAGCCAGTGGTTTAGCTTTTAGAGGGGGGGAAGCACTATTTTAACAAAAGAATGCGATTTAAAATTGAATATCTCCCTAAATCATGTCTCATCATCATCAATTAGTATGATCACAACAGCGTAGTATAAGCGTACCATAACGTTTAACAGCCTCCGTGGTCCAGCGGTTTCAGGGTTAGCTCTCGACTTGGTCGTGGGATTCCCGCGTTGGATCTACGAAAAATGTTGACTCCAAGTTTGGTTAGGACAATGTTGATCACTTGATTGTCTGACAAGATAGAAGCTCCAGGCGTCGGATGAACACGTAAAAAGTCGGTCCTGCGTCTGATCTCTCGCCAGTCGTGTCGCCAGAGTAAAGGAAGAGAGAGGGCAATTGTGTACTGCGTACACACTTGGGCACTATAAAATAACTCCTGCTCAACCACCGTCACCGAAAACGGTGTGGGGAGCTACGCTAACAATTCCTCCGGGACGCTATACAGTAAATAAACACCCTGTGGTCACAACTCTCCCGCTCCCCGTTTGCGAATGCACAAATCAATTTTGGGGAATTGTCTGTACAGGGTGTTTAAAGTCGGGGTGGGCTAATGGAGACACACGCATTAAACCGCGCCGCGTGCGACAACATTGACACAGAGCAGGGGCTCTAATTAGTTTAAGCCCGTGGCCAGACGCGTAGTGTTTTGTGATGTAGAGTACTGGATGTGACTTGGATTTTTTTTTTCATTCAGACAATTTAAGTTCTAGGTACATTAACTGTCCACAAAAGGTCAACTGTAGAATATCCGCCTTTCTCATAGTTTCCAGTTGCCAGTGACCTGTATTATCTATTTCTCTGCTACCCAGTTCAAGTTAGTAGACTACGTTACCTGACCCGAAAGGGACAGGCTTCAGCTACGCTTACAGTAACACTGAAATAGCGTAAAATTATTGACCGTTGTTTAAACTTATTTTACAATATGATATTTTGTTCAGTAAGATATAAAAAGGCCTTAGGAGTCTTAAAAGTGTAGGTAAAGAAAAGAGAATATCATTAAAATTTTAATGATAAAATACGCATGATAGTGTGAGTAAAGTTATTTTTATTAATTTAATGTATTTTAGGCATTATTACAAAAATATTGGTACAGTACCCCCCGCCATTTAATAAACTTTTTTACATAATTTTCGTAAAACGGATAAGTTTTTGATTCACGTATTAATATAATATAATAATGATTATAAGTGCAGTGTATTTTTATTAATGATAGACGGACAGGTCCAAACCCTTTTAATATATATGTATATGTATTTCGGAGTGTACAAGTGTATTGTCAGCTCGTTTGATTTGAACGATATGTACGTCTATGTGTTATGTATGTACGAGGACAGACGACACTTCTGCGAGAGCCAGTCGTCTGCCTATCAGCACCTGATAAGGGTGCCTCAATAAAGTATGGAGCCATAATAAGTATTTCACTAGAAGACCCAGCCAAAACATCTACTAACACTTCCAGCAATTCTACATCGGTTGTATTGTCCGAGGGGTGTCATATGCCTCTTACCATCCATGTATCTATAGATCAACGACCTTTGCTCATAGTACTTTTATTGACCTACCCTAGTGACACTAATTTAATAATGTACTTTAATTTACATATCCAATTAGAGCCATTGGTTATAATTAACAACTTCCTAATTTATGTTTTTATTGGTACAACTGTTACGGTATGAAAATTAATTCAGAGATTATCTTTAGTCTTTGTAATGCTTAATTATTCTTCTGTCTCATAAAGATAGTAAGCAGGCATTAGTAGGATTAAAACAGTTAATTTCAATGTTTTTTTGGACGTATTTATCTGATCACACAGCATACATTAAATGGTTAGTCTTTAAATTTTATTATTAGTGTCTGGGTAACCGAGCTTTGCTCGGAGTTCTAGTAGATTTAAATAAATAGAAAGAATCACAAAAATATTTAGCTGATCGGGATTCGAACCCATCACATTTTGAATATCTGAGCAACGTAAAAATTATACGTACGTATACCAAGCTGTCAATCCGACTGACATAATATTATTGTTGATATATTACTGCACGACGAAAGAAAATACATATAAAACTTAAATATACACAGTTTCCCATGGATAAGACCTATCTAGATCGATTATTTACTCCTTAAACTCCCTGCATATTAAATTTCATGGTAATACTTGCATTTCCGAGATTCAGATATACAAGATTAACCTGTTTAAAGTATAAGATTAATCAATGATTTTACATTCTTTCCATGTATTTTTTTAATTTGATTGCTATTCTCATTTTAGACATCTTTTCTTCAGCTTGGAAGTCGAGCTCCAATAGGCTCTCAGCAAAAATAAAAATAGGCAAGATCTTTCGGTCTAAGCTCTGAATATTTTATTTTAGAATAAGTAAAATGTTCTTCACCTCCCAGAGGAGAAAATAATATCCAACTACTATTATAAATGTGATAGTTTGTGAGAATGGATGTTGATGGATGTTTGTTACTCTTTCACGCAAAAACTACTGGACGGATTTCCATGAAATTATTTATGGTAGTAGTTTAGACTCTGGATTAAAATGTAAGCTACTTTTTATTCCGAAAAAGTACAGTATTCCCATAGGATACTATTTTTACCCGGGTGGAGGCACGGGAAAAGCTAGTTATAATTATATTTTAGAGATATTTGAATACTATAGGGGAAGTATTATTCAATTTCTCATAATTATTGGAAACTTGCAGGTAATACAATTAATAAGATCGATAGAGACGTCTCGTCCCTACGGGCGCTACGAAATTAGAGAAGAGTTTAGGGAATTGGGATCAGACTAGAATATTGATTTTAGCTTCGATACGACCTAATAGTGATTCCTCTATATAAATTCGCATTACAATCAATGCTTTCAATCAATACGATAAATCAATATGATCAATAATAGTGAATACATTTACAGGGTGTAATCTTTATCCGAATGAAATTTAACCCAACATTAGGCTACAAATATTACAGTGTGCATTAAGATTTAAAATGTTCGTAATATACAGAAAATTAACATGTAATTTTAATACGTTTCCTGACAAATCGCACTACATGGACGAGGCCTCACACTGCCGTACAACGTACCAGCCTTGAAGATCACTCGCTCACCGTGAAGTATCTTATAAGATAATCTGGTCAAAATTTAAGATCACATGTTTTATATTTTTGGAACGAGAATCGAATAATGGCGTTTTAGCCAACATACCATTGTATCGTTAATTACAATGACGATCGTCGAAATTGAAAATATATGGGATGGGTCATGGATAACGTTCGCTAAGTGACATAGTGTGGGTTACGGCAATACCATACATTTTATATTTCTAACCACGTAATCGTAATTAGCGGTGGTATCTTGGCTAAATGGTCTGTTACGCTCCTTGAATGTCTATTTTAGTGTTGGAGATATCCTATAAATTTATTTTCCTATATAAAAATTGCTACGCCTGGCACAAAAGACCTTATGCATTCGTTTACATCATTGGATAAAGCATTTTATTATTCAAGTAGTTAAGTGTACAATATAAATTAATTCTTAAATATAAAACTGGAAAAGAGAAAAGAGAAAAAAGCAACAAGTAGAAAATAAATAATCGTGAACAACAAAACGAGAGCTCCGACTATTAAGAAACAAAACACGACAAGGTTGTATGTTTAGCATTATAAAATGTTTATCCTTACACAACATAATATGACTCAGTGTAGCTTACGGTCTTGCAACGCGCTCACATAATGCAAGAAAAATGTTCAAAATGGGCCGAATAACAATTTTGGTGCTATTTTTGGTGCTGTGTATACATTTGTACGAGGCAAAAGACTTAGTGGTCGGTACTAGAGTCAACAATTTATTAATATCGACGGAGAAAGTGGAGTACAACGCTATATGGCTGATACGAAGGGAAAAAGATTACACGTACAGAGATCCGAAGCATAGGATTATCAAGGTATGTTCAAAATAATTAATCCTGAAAACACTAGAAATAATGATTGTGCTATAAACGCGAGAAAGAACTAAAATAGAAGTATCTGTAGAAGTTATAATTAAAATTACGCAGGTTTTTATCCGACTACAGCGAAGCCAAAAGTAATAACTATACCGCTTAACTACTGATTATATTTTAAGGTATGGGTGATGAGGTGTCAATTGATTCGTTATAATGGCCCGAATAATATAGGCTATATTAAATAGCCTATATTATTCGGGCTTAAATATAATTAAAATATAATTATTGCTACAGTCAGGTCAGCTCTTTGGCATTATAAGAATGCCATTGCCCTCCCCTGGGTTAGAGATGATATTATTTTTAGCCGACTTAAAAAAAGGAGGTTCTCAGTTCTCAAAACAAAATGTATGGAATTTAACATAAGGCATCGCAAGCGACATGTCACTCAGCGATGACTTATGTCAAATCCCATACATTTTTGATTTCGTCGAATTTATCGAATGCATCTTGACTAAAGGCCCAGTTCTTATTGATGAAGGTAAACATAATCTGTTGAAACTCAGTATTATTGGTCAGAATTCACATTACGAGTAATGAGTTACATATTACCAGAGTTGGCATCGTTTAGTACATTTTCTTCATACATATAAATTCTGAAAAAAAAAACTACACATTATCATCAAAGTAATACACATACACCTTCATAGTGTAACTTTCGTAATAGCCACTATTCTTGCTTAGGACAGACTTGTAAGTCTGCCTTTCTTTCGAATCTTTTGGTTGGCAAAATAAGCCAACTCGGTCACACATATATTATTTTACATGGCGTCACTCAGAATAAGGTTAAGGAAGTGCGAACCATAATTCCCTTATCTCCTACAACAACGTTCCACTTTGACGAGGAGGGCGGCGATCATGGTTGACGTTAGATAAAATAAATACTAAATTATATTATGTTGATGCGGGAATTGTTGTTTACTAATCTGGTTGATGTAGGTACTTATTTGTTGTTACACAGTACTAAAATGTCATCATTAAAAGCATAATAACTAGATTAAATTTACCTAGATGACTGTTCATTTGATTTTCTTTTGACGTTTGTATCTTTGTGTTTCATTATTAGGGTCAGTTCACACCGCCGCTACGTGGCGCGACATTTTTAATGCATTGCATGCATGCATTCATAAACTTTATTAACTACACAAAAAGATACACGACTCATATTACACCAGTCATGCACATGCGTTTTGCAGCGCGGGGGCCATCTGACATCTTCTTGTGTAATGAATAAATTTCAATTTTGAATAGCTATCTTAAAAATGCAGCGCCATTTCGCGCCTCGTTTCGATTCAGTGTGAACTGACCCTAAGAATTAAATATCATCCACATAATAATATCACAACTAAAAATTTATCTAAAATAATCTTAAATCCAGTTGGTAAATCCGTCTCGAATCGTAACTCAAAAGGAGAAATCGTAATCGATTCTTGGTTAAAGTAAAAGATACCTGGGGGTCTCACAAATGTCACAACATAATTTATTATTGGATACCTAAAGATTTCTTATAGTATCTAGTATCAGTAGTAATCGTTATCGAGTCTTATATATATCACACTTATCCTAAATCATAGATTACTAAATAATTACTACGTAACCTAAATTGTTATCGAGACTTATATTGAACACTAAAAAAATAAAAAAATAGCGGGAAACGTACATTTCCCCCCGATGAAAGGTAGCTTATGTCCTTCCCCGCGGTCTACTCTATATGTGTCAAATTGTATCAATAATTGGGTTAGTAGTTACGGACCCTATTCAAACAAAATAAACGTACAAAAAAAAATATAGCCTGTACATAATATAAGTATAATAATATGTAATATTTATGTCGATATCACACATTACTTATAACATACTTTATAAAATATATCGGGGTCCAAAATGAGCTGTAAATTTTAATGCTAACGCGGCATAAGCCAAAAATAACTAAATATTCTCATATGCGAGATATATCTGAATTCTGAAGCCTTACTTGAGTTGCCCTTATAGCACACGTGCACACGCACAATTTGATGCTTGAATAAGTGGGAATGCCAATTTAACATGATTGAATATAAAATAATTACTAGGATTTGCCCCGCCCCGGCCCTGATAGATATAATATTTCCAGGCCATCATCGCTCGTGACTTATCCCGCACGGACGCGGAGGCGACTGTGACCGCGGGCGGCGTGGGCGCCGACCACGTCACCATACACCTGACCAGCGAGCGCGGGAAACCGATCAACTACCTCATGCTCATCTTCTCTAACAACTCATAGATCATAGTGTGAATAAACTTAGAGATACATAAAATATAAGTCTTCTTTTATTTTATTTACCTTCAATGCACTAAGTATCTAGGTACCTAGCCTAAAACACGAGAAGGCGACACTACCGTGGGCGGCATGGGTGCCGATCACGTCATGCATCTGCAGGTCTAAAATGGCCACATTAAGTGAATCGTATTATGAAACGTCATCTATTCAATTTCAATAGATGATGTTGATCTGAGATCTCTAGTAACTCATAGCGGGAATGAACTTAGATAGTTTTTTATTTGTTATTATGTACATTTAAAAAGACTCTATGATGGGGTAGGATGAAAAATAATTTCTATTTCACCCCTAAAGTACAAAATTTTATTAAAATTATGATGTCATAAATAAAATCCATAAATCTATAGCTATACAAAATTTCATAAATTTATTTTCATAATTACCGACGTTAGCTTAGTTAGATGGAAGGAAAGACGCACAGACGGACGGATCATGCGAAACTATAACGATTGCTGGTTACTACCGAACCCTAAAAACGGGTTGCACCCATAAAATTGAGAGCATAAAAACTGATTATTGGACTGTGAAACAATTTTTCACTTCGGGGCTACGGCTTGGAAAATACGGGAAGTATGAATTCGACACTAATACAACCACTCAGCGAACGTAGACTAATAAATAAAACATGACATAATGCACTTCTGTGGAGCTGTCATACACCTACACCAGGTTTAAGTATGACTTATGGACCGAGATCCCAGGCCCGCCTGACTACCCTTATATTCATACTGGTAAAATGTATAACATCATAATGTAGTATTACCCCCTTTATTAAAAATTGTTTTAACACAATCTATAAGCTGTACAATCTTTTGTCCTTGTCTGTCATGTGACTTTTCCAACGTATCAGACAAAGTGTGTACAGTGAACGTATGCATACCCGCTAGTTTCAAGTGCCGTGGGCCAATTTTTAGGTACATGGCGCTAACGTTGCAAAAAATTTTACTCACTTTACTTACATTCTGATAAAGTATCAATCTTATTTTTTGGTTTTAAAGATAAAATAAGGAACGTAACATATTAGAGTCATTTTCCCTAAGCTTAGTACGAACATCGAACAGAGATATTAAAAAGGTTAGAAGTTTAATGATTTTTATTTTTACATGGATGATCCATTTTATATTTTTATGAAAACTACAACATAAAATAATTAATCGGTGTATTTGTTGTATATTTACGTACCAATAACTATTTTTCAGAAACGTCAAATTTGTATCGCAAAAACCGTCAAATTATTGAATTTTTAACAAACGACGACGACGTTTTTTACAAATAGATAGGTTATTGAAACCGGCGTGTATTTATATTAATTAAAATTTATAATATTTAATTTTCATTATTCTCCAACAACACACGTCAAAGGCTGTAAGAAGAGTTATTACAATATTTTTGTACCTTTGGCGTACCCCTGTACCTGAGAATCGGCGGGCCTGGGATCTCAGTCTACTATGTGATATTTAGGGATTGTATTTCATAGCTTTAAGGCAAAAGTATTAAAGCTATGAAACATGTCTATGTTTCATAGCTTTAATACTTTTGCCTTTCTATCTAGAATAGTGTATAAAAATAAATGAAGATAATACCTATAAACTATTATTATTAACATACCTACTAGTTTCGGGTAAATCCTTTTAGGAACATACTCGACACCAAACAATATATTATCTTTGTACACATTTGAACCAAAATGACTTACACTACAGTACCTACCTAATTAATAAGCCAGTAGATTAAAAAACAATTTAAAAAGTGTACTGCGCGCGGCGTACGTAAATAAGTAGGTATAAAGTGTTTTCTTTTTCTTCCCGAATTCTATTTAATCATTGCACGAGGGGTTTGTCCATCTTTTGTTTCAAAAATATATTGAACCATTTAACATATTAAAACAAAGTGCAACGTATATTCAAAAGTTTACAACTGCACACAAAATTCAAATGGGCCATATTTTTACGCGAACTACGCTACTTTTACGGACACTTGCATGCTTTTGGATGACTTTTTTAAATAACGATCCGACGTACAAATATTTTATAGTGCTCTCTGGCGGTTTAGCGAACATGAATAAGTAATATGGAATATTGCAACTTTAATGGAAATGTATGAAACCACCACGGTCTCATTGTACGGACTACAGACTACAGTGTCATTCGTGGACTTTTCATATTGATGTCTGTAGCCTTTTATAGTTTACTAGCTGCCCGCGTAAATACAGTATCCCAAAGGAACACTGTACTTTTTCAGGATAAAAAGTAGCCTATGTTTTAATCCCGAGCCTAAACTACCACCACACCAAATTTCATCATAATCCGTTATGTAGTTTTTGCGTGAAAGAGTAACAAACATCCATCTATCGGACATCTCAAATTAAATAAATAATCGTTTACATTGTTAAATTCTTATGCTCTGCTTAGTGATACAAGTACTATTAATTTCGTATCGTCTATTCCTTGTTCCGAGCTCGGAATTCTGATAACAAAATTTTTAAAAAATCACAAAAATAATTAATTATCTGACCGAGATTTGTACCCACCACATTTGGAATGTGGTGGGTTCGAACTCGGTCAGATAATTATTTTTGTAATTTTTTTTTAAATTAGGTACATACTAAATTGCCAAGTGGACTGACTTTATAGAATCGAAATTATTTATATATTGTTGCATGACGAAAGAAGAAACATAATATTATTTTAGCGCATATTATACATATTGATGCGCAGTTCCCCAGAAATAAGACCTAGCTAGATCGATTTTTCTCCCTCGAAACTACCTGCATAGTAAATATCATGGTAATACTTGCAGCCGTTTTCGAGAAACCGATTATATACAAGATTGTCTCGTTTAAAGTATAAGATTTAATATTTTGTAAAAAAAATATTATTAAATTCAAATGAATGTGTCATTGATTTTTTTTATTGCGCGGTAAATTATAGGTCACATCGAAAATTTGTAGCATTATCAAATACTGATGGGAAGTTTTGCCGGGAATTCAATGGGTGACGTTGTGGATTTTGTATTTCCTCATAAATTTGTGTTATTTCGGTTCTTAATGTGTAATATTGGTACAATATTAACCATTAAATATTTGTTAATGTGCACAAGTGTGGGCAAGTGGTACAACTTCTATAATGTGCTATTTTGTGTTTCCCTCCAAAACTCCCTAGGAACTTTCAGTAAAGCTTCTACCACTTTATTGAATCGACTGACTTGACTCATTGACTGCACTGACTATGTATTTGGACTTTGACTTGACTTTTAGACTTGACGATTTAGGAATACGGTGTTGTAAATTGAAACGAAAGTTCTGTTTCCCGCCTTTTTAACTGGACAGTGGCAAATGGTTTTTGTCCGACGCCATATTTAAATTAAAAAAAAAGTAATGTCTTTTTGTTTCGTCTAAAAGGTTGAATTGTACAGAGTGTAATTTTGGAAACTTTATTAGTATTTTGGTGTAGAAAAAAACTCATTATTTTAATTTTATAATTGACTGCAATATTTTTGTAAAGACATTATAAATACTTTTTAAATAAAATATTTTAAATACCTTATAAGAAATCGGCTTTGTTTTTATTGTTTTGTGAATATTTTTATCAAAATTATAGGCCATTAAAAAACTTGTTATTTAATATTTCCGTATCACGCTATGGTTTTAATTCATTGCTAGGTAATCGCCTTTTAAACTTACAAGATTAGCTTTTTATTATGGAAACCCTTTTTTCACATAATTTCATTATGTTGTGTTTTATATGATTATTATAATTACGCTCATTTATAACTGCTTAATTTTTTAAACTAAAATCCAGGAAAACTAACCTCTGTGGCACAGTGGTTAGCGCGTCGGTGCTCAAGCCAGACGTCGTGGGTCCCAATCCCACCGAATGAACAAAAAGTTTTCTACGTTCCTGGGTCATGGATGTGTATTAAATATTATACACATATGTATATTAAATATATAAGGTTTGGTAAAATCAATTACGGATACTTCGGGCATGATGATCATGATCCACTGCTTATGTAAAGACGTTAAATCAGAAAAATAATTATCAAACTCGAAAAAAAAAATTTTTTTTCTTTATAAGGGCGAGTTTGCGTTTTGCGGAGAGTCACCCATACATGAGATGATTTTTTTAGTTTGAGTAGGACAACTATTTTTCTGCCTAAACGTAAGAAGTGAACCATGTGCCTGAAGTATCCGTAATTGATTTTCGGAGACCTTATATGTATAGTATAAAAGCATTAGATATACCGGATGTCCCAAAATTAGCACGTCACACTCACACCGGAGGTAGATGAACCCAAGACGCATTGAACAAGCCTGACATGCCCATAGAAAAATTTCGTGGGTTTTGAGTTATGACCAGTTTTAGTCATTTTTTTTAAATCACAATTTTTTTGTAATGTTCGTATCAGAGACTTTTTAAAATGCACTTTATTTAACTTTTTTTTATGTGCACTCCCTCAAGACTAGTTACTTATTATGAAACAAACAATACTTAGTCGATAAGTAATGTGAAATAACGACAGTTGATAGTGAATCTCAATTTTATTCTCACATAAAAATAATAGTTTCGACTTTGAGCAGCCACCGTGAAAAAAAAAATTTAAACTTAATGAACAAATACCTTTAAAAACTTTCCTATACCATGCCAATTCCAAAATGGTGTAACACTTGTATTGTATATTATTGATAAATTATCAAATTTTAGTTGTTTCTCATCAATGCCCTACGTAAGTGGAATAAATAAAAACAAACCAGTAAGTCCTGCAGTTGCCACGATCAAGTAGGTAGAGAATTGGTCTATTAGGGTATCTTTTTTTTACCTGGCTTAGTAATTGGGACTGAAAGAGATAAAAAATAATACGCTTATAACACCTAAATGCTATCTGTTGTGGACGTGGACAGTATTTGAATAGTGCCAGAGGAGAAAACAGTTTAGTGTGAATAACACAATATCTCTGCACCTCGCTCGCTGGAATGAAGTTTTTAATCTCACTTCTTCTTTCATCTCCCCGCGTTCTCTCTGGCGCTAGAGCGCCAAATGACGTAATCGAGCCAGATGCTGAGATTTGTGGGCGGGGGGTGTAGGTGTTGAAAGAAAATAAAAAAGGTTTCGTATGAATTTTACATTTATTTTGTTTACAACAAGTGTTCAAATTATCTTCCTCCCATTCTTATGCACAAGTGACACCTTCGTATAAAATTTCGGTTGAGTCTTCTTATTAAGCTTATGGTCGGTACTTCACGGGCTGCTTCAAATACCCTTTGCCTTAATTCAGCCTTAGATGTAATCAGTTTTGCGTAGACTTTATATTTTAAACATCCCCAGTAAAAAAAATCCAAAGGATTTAAATCCGGGGAACGTGACGGCCACAAGATCGGTCCCAGTCGCCCTATCCACCGGTTAGGGTATTCAATATCGAGGTGCTCTCGTACGGCGTAGTGTGCTGGGCAGCCATCGTTTTGGAACCACATCCTTTCCCTCAATTCCTCAGGGAAGCCCTCTAGTAATACTGGAAAATCATTCTCCAAAAAATTCAAGTAATTTTCTGCATTCAGGACAGCTGGTAACTCGAATGGTCCTACTCTACTATCTGGCCATTTGATATTCCTGTCCACAAGTTAATTTTAAATTGATATTGAGAGCGAACTTCTCTTTTTTCATGAGGGTTGGTTAGACGCTAGCTATGAAGATTATAGGATTAAGGTATCCATCTCGTTTACATGCAGATTCGTCGCTCCACAAGACATCATTAAAAAGTTTGGATTTTCTCTCCATTTAGCAATCATTTGCTTAATACAACGTGCCGTTGGTAGTCACTTGTTAGAAGCATTTGGACACGTGTTATGTGGCAGGGATGCCACATAACACGCCTCTTCCAGCGCCTGGGCCTCTCGTTCCTGGTACTCGACCCTCGCGATATGCATTAACAACGCGCAAAATAATTTCGTAGTTTGTCGGCGTACGATTAGGATACCGTTCCCCATACAATCGTGCAGCCAACCTCGCATTGTAAGTTACGTTCCCGCGAGTCGAAACTCGCCTGGTTTCACCATAAATTAGATGCATGTCTGCGTACTCGCTATGAGAGTAAGAGACGTTGGGATTCACCATCGTGCCCGTTTCACAAAATTCCCAAGAAAATCAGAGTCCGGTTGAGCGCTGAGTCGTCGTTTCCACTTTACGATAGTCCAAATTCACAAGCAAAACAGAGTCCAGTAGAAAAGCCAAAAACACGTTGAAAATCACAAAACAAAATGCAGAGGCGCAGAGAACGTCGGTAGCACGAAACGCAAGGTAACGAACTGGCTTGACTGGCTGGGGCTGGTCTGGCTGGCTGGTCACTTGGTCAAGTATCTGCTATCGCCGTCTCTTTCTTTTTAAAACTTGTTTTACAGCGTTTCTTTTGTTATTCAGAACCCGTGTTGGGCCGCAAAGGGGAATATGGCATGTAAAATGTGTATGACGTCATCTTCGCCTCAACAGCTTTATTCCCACTTTCACGTATTGTGTAAAGAATCAAAGGGCAAGTGTTACACCATTTTGGAATCGGCATGGCATAGGGAAGTTTTTAAAGGTTCATTATGTTCATTATGTTTGAAGTAATTTTTTTTTCACGGTGGCTGCTCAAAGTAGAAACTATTATTTTTATGTGAGAATAAAATTGAGATTGACTATCAACTGTCGTTATTTCACATTACTTATCGACTAAGTATTGTTTGTTTCATAATAAATAACTAGTCTTGTGTAAAAAGTAAATAAAAGTGCATTTTAAAAAGTCTCTGATACGAACATTACAAAAAAATGGTGATTTTTAAAAAAATGACTAAAACTGGTCATAACTCAAAACCCACGAAACTTTTCTATGGGCATGTTAGGCTTGTTCAATGCGTCTTGGGTTCATCTACCTCCGGTGTCAGTATGACGTGCTAATTTTAGGATACCCTGTACTTCCGTTGTCTGGTACCCGTAACACAAGTTCTTCGTGAACCTACCACGGGACCAGATTGACGTATAATATTACCATTTAAAAGAACCGTTAAAACTTACTACTCATGTACACCCATCCTTCAATCAAAGTGATTTACTCTGATACATATAAAACTTAACTAAATCTAATTGAGAAAACTTCGTCCCCATCTATCTTCCTATGATAAATGTTTCATCTCGAAAGTTCAAAACTAGTCTTAGTAGTCCCGAACTGCAATATTATTTTCCGAAGAAAATGAGAAACTCGAAACAACAAACTCGACTTTGATGGGTTCCATCAAAAACTCATTTCCTCGAAACATAAAAGAAAACTTTTGATTATATTATGCAATTTGAATATGTCTAAGTATAGGGGTTTCGTTACAGAGGTAAGGTAAGAGGTGGCCTTGATATCGATCTATTACGGTAACGGCTTTATAATTCCCTTCCTAGAACAATTTTCTGTGTTGCCAGTGAAATCATTACACCAATTTAAGCATTTTCAGGAACAGTGTTGCCAACTCCGTTTTTGCGAAACTACTAAACTCGCTTCGTTTCCTAGTTCCTACTACAAAGACTACTAATAGAGATCCGAAAACTACCAAAAAAAGCTACATATCTGGAAATCATAACAAACACATAAACCGCTACATTTTTATGTTCTAAATATAATAATAATATGATCTTTTTACCGTTAAAAATATATTTGTTTCAAATATTACCTACGTATTATAATGTAATATATAGAAAATATACGGGTAGTTTTACGGACTGCGTGTTATGGTGTGTTATCAAGATCAGCGTCAGTTCACAGGTCAGCTGACCCTAAGGTGTAAGTATCTCTTTTTATTTTCGTTTTTGTGTCTAACATTTTTTATAACATTACTGTCTAGTGGCTGGAGACTGATTCCTACTAAAAAACTACTAGCAACTAAATTCTTTATAAACAGAGAAAAAACTTCTAAATGTAGTGGTGAAACTCTTAAGTTGGCAACACTGTTCAGTGGGCTTGGCAGGAACAATTGACAACTATGTATTCGTAACTTATCGAATGCGACTTGTATGAAAATTATGACAGCGTCCATATAATTGACATTCGATAACGTTACCAATACGTTATACTTGTCAATTGTTCCTGCCTGGGCTATAACAGGAAGGTACATTTCAATTTGATAGAATGTAGACTTTCTTAAAAACTACCTGAGTAATACTCTGTTATTTTCCCGTAAGGTTACAAAATATGCCATGGATTTGAGTCGCTTACGCGGGTCATCTTCACGGCACGACCGGGCTTACCACCTCGCTCGGCCGGAGATCTCCCTGTAGGGCTTCCACTAATCCCACACCCTCACCGTTGCTCCTTCCAACTTGAACTGCAGATTACAAAACGCGGGTACTCTGATGTAAATTTTGTAATAATCTATATGCAAATAAATTAAATTGAAGTGTCTGTTTTTAATTTAAAAATAACACAGTAATAACACACAGGACTTCTTGCACTATTTCCACTTTAATAAGTATTTTACATTAATTTTAATATATTACACGACCGGTAATATATTATTATTATTATTATCCCTCTAGGTGGACCGATGACCTTATGAAGGTTGCGGGCCGCCGTTGGTTGCGGGTGGCCCAGGACCGTTCGTTATGGAAATCTTTGGGGGAGGCCTATGTCCAGCAGTGGACGTCCTATGGCTGTTAATGATGATGATGATGACACGACCGGTTTCGACAAAGTCATAATCAGGTGTCATCATCACCTTATTTTTTTATTTTTGTCTGTTTGTTCCGGCTAATTGCTGAAGCGGCTGAACCTATTTTCACGGTATTTTCACTGGCGGATAACTGAGAAATATAACATAGGCTACTATTATGATAGTTAAGGGTTAAGTTTAAAAATAGGGTAAAGTTGCAACAGCTAGTAAACTAATAAAAGCACACCTTTTGATACGGAAGCTTTAGACGCGATGCCTGGTTATTAATCATGAAAACACATTACTAGTTTTTGTACTTTGGTTAATCATCGAGAACTAACGACATGCTGTTAGTAATTGACTGTCGCATGTCGCCATGATAGAAAGTGGGCAGCTATTTGTTCCGTAAATATTCAATCATCGAGACTTTAAGATGCGTACGACATACGTGGTCAAATTTTCAATGGTAACAGACTGGTAACGAGCAAACAGATCACCTGATGTTAATCAGGCCTATACTGCGCTCAGGAATACCTAAAACATCTTAGAGACCTTGACGTTTTAGCCACAACAAATCTATTTCTGGACATAGGCTACTACACTAGGAAGTAACACCAGAGGGATCACAATTACGGATGTAAAGATTGTTATTTCTACTCGCAAATATGCGAGTAGAAATAACAATCTTTCAAATCATCATTCAAAAATTGACCTGCTTTTCTTTTAACTTATTAAGCATATTATATTATTACTAGCTATTCCCAACAGACGTTGTATCTTAACTATGAACCGGAATAAATAAATACCCACCAATAACTACACCTTCGCCTACACCTACGCCTACACCTACACCTACGCCTACACCTACACTTACGCCTACACCTACATCTACAGGTGATATGTGAAAGAGCTATCGACAACTAAGGGTTGAAGATTGTTACCATACTAATTTTGCTAACAAACAATGAATATTATGGTTTTAGAAGCGTGGAAATTTTTGGGTTACGTGTATTTTTAATGCCAAAATATCATAAAATAATAAAAATTAAAATATATTACAAAAAAAAACAAAATCAACATTTTGGGTTAGGTCACTTAGGGATATATTTGGGTATATAATATAAGTTTACATCATATTCAGTTTGCAGGTGTATTTGGTAGGTATGACCTACCAAATACACCTGCAAAATTTCATAAAATCGATCCAGCCGTATCGGAGGAGCGAGAATTATATATATAAGATGGATGAATCTTGATTGCTTAAAATTTTTGAGTGGTCGAGTGTGAACCTTTATATTTAAACTTTTGACAACATTTGATGTATTATTATCAGGATGGTAGGAGGATAGGAGGTATATTTAACGAATTTTGTGATTGACGGGTGATATCTAATGTCAATAATATATCCGCTATACCAATAAAGATCTTTAGGTGCATCATTAGGTGCACTATCTTTTAGTGAATTTTTACTAAACTAAATATTTGGTGGTAGTTATTTACAATTCTTTCCGGTTATTTTTCTCTTAAATATTTTGAATTCCAAATCCTGCTTCGCTTCTTGCTTATTAGGCACATTTTATCATTAAAGCCTGTCGTAACTTTTTTGCGCTACTCTCGTGGCTAAATACAATTAAATAATTGTCGTCAAAATTTTACGAGTAAAATTCTAATTCCCATACAAGGAAATTTGTGTCTTCCGTAAGGTCTTCCGCAATAAAATGCTTGTTATTTTTCTTTACTTCTTTTAAAATTTTACATTTATTTAAGTTCCTTATTTAACTCAAAAAAAAATACTGCTTGGATTCAGTTTCAGGGACTATAAGTCCATCATAATTTTACTTGGTGTCTTGGCTTAAGCCTGAACGAACTTGGCTTAAAAAAAGAACTTCCAGCTTGAGCGCCAACGCGCTAACCACTGAGCCACAGAGGTTGTCCAGGTTTGACTAATATTTATACAAACGTATTTGCTATGGTTTAGTTGAGAATGTAACATTTTAAGATTTTTAAGATAAGACGAGCGCAATACCTGTCGACACTGTCACGAAGTTTGGCGGGCTTAATACCTAATGTAAAGATGTTAATTTGACAATTAAGAATTTTATTATTATTATTATTCTGATATCATAAACCAATTTATGGTGTTTGGACCAATCAAAACGCGTTAAACGTTGGTTTGGCGTTTATAAGAATTTAATAACAAGAAGAACCATTTTGCTGTTTTAACATATCGAAACTCTATTATTGTAAGATTTAATTAGCAGAATCGACCGACAGTAACAAAGTTTAACAAGGCAAAATCTGGCACAAAATTTAATTCACTTAACAAAGAGCAGCAGTAATAAAAGATCGTCCGTAGAGCAATGCACACTGAATTTTTAACAGTGTTTTATTTCTTTGTGGAATTCCTTATTTAGTTAGTTAGAAGTAAGAACTCGGTTGTTTTCTTTTAAGAACATTTAGCACTCGCCAGCTTTTAGTATAACTTCGTTAAGAAATAATGTTTCCTTTGCATTAATATTCGACTACAGTCTATTCGCGTTAAGTAGTCAGTGATTAGTGCGTACAAATGTCAAAATTTACCAATGACGCATAGACCGCATAAGAAAACACCGCCCATACTTTAATTGGTGAATGTGAGTTCACTTTTAAGTAAGTCATTTTGACCTGTGTACATATGATTCTCTGACTTCTTAAAGCAAATAGACTATAAAAACTTAGGCCTTTTCATCCGTTATTGGATGATTTATACAGTATTCTCCGAGCGAAATAAATACTCTTGAAATACTGTAGTGCCTGGGACAGTTGGTTTTTAAATGTCGTATGCCTAGTCCAGAGGAATGACTGGTCAATATGTCTGGGGCCAACCATGTGCGGGTTTCCTCACGATGTTTTCCTTCACCGTTAGAGCGTCCGTATAAGATTGAGATGAGATCTTACTTGAAATCTGAAAAAGTCTCATTGGTACACGCCACAACCTGGGAATCGAACCTGCACTCGCCACGGAGCTCTTTTAAATAGACTATACCTAGTCATTATATAAAAACGCGGTGTGGCTGTGTCGTGGACACTACCGACTGAAGTATATTATGTTAAGGGTTATCACCCGTTAAGAATAGAATTAGAAATCGCTTAATTCACGAGGGCCAGCAATGTCACCACAGTATCGCAGATTGAAGAAAGAGAAACAGATAAACAGCTACATCAATTTCACAGATTAAAGAAAGAGGAACAGACAAACAGCTACATCAATCTCACAGATTAAGAAAGAGGAACAGATAAACAGCCAAAGCATAAACTTTAGCAGTGGCAAATTTTACACTCATCCGTACGCACAATTCTCGTAAAACTGTACTTAAAATTTTAGTTTTAGGTATTAATATAACTATAATGATTTGATAGCCTTCACCTACATTGACGGCCTTTTGTTATTCTATAAAAAATCTTATTGTTAGCTTGCTTCCAGCAGTTGAAGTGACAATCTGGACTAAAAAAGTGTACCGTATGCTGGGCACTATTTTAGTTAGGTCTCAGTTTAATTTATATTGGCCGACGAAGGCGAGGTACACACTGTAATTATCCTCACGGGAACTATGCAAATATTTTGCATCGAACGTAAATTTCGTCTGCACCGAGCCTTAATTACTCCTAGACGATACGTAAATTGTGCTTTAACTATCTTAAACTTAACAATTCTTTGGTACCGTAAATGTGTTACGAACATAATTAAAAATCAGAGTGTCGTTTCTAATCGCATTGCTAAAGAAAATTTTCATACTATTTAGCTACTGTATAGTTTGAAAAGTATCTCCCTTTTCGGGTTCCGTAATACTACAAGTTATAATCATAATTCATAACAAACCGTAATAGTACAACCCTTATAGTTTTGCTCTGTCCGTCCGTACCGACCGTCTGTCCGACGTCTGTCTGTCTGTACCTTCTAGCTTCTGTAATTTTGAATTTAAATTAATAGGTAAAGTTATAGACTAAGCGTAGACTTCGTTTTTGGCATCATAAAATAATAATAATTTGATATTCTCCATACATGTGGGATGATTTTTTGCATTTCACCCCATGGTTGTTGGGTATCATCGAATACGTCCTTTTAAATAAAAGCGAGGTTTCATACATGACTTTTTTATAAATTGAACCATTTTATACCAACCACAAAAACCAATAGGCCTCCAAAGTGGTTTACAAGTTGGTCGCCCTTGATATTTTTAAGCTATAAGAGGTAGAAACTTGTAACTCTCCGTGTTGATAGGTCATGCTGAATACTCTTTAGGAAAATTATTTGGAGCAAAGTCGGACTTAGCTTTTATAGTAATTTGTAAAAACCTTTTCCGCATTGCCAGTTACGGAACCTTTGATATGTTATCTGACATGCTCTTGGTTAGGTTTTTTCTAAAGTCCCGTCTTGAGCCAGAAAGTAAATATAAAACTTTAAGAAATTTTTGCGATATTTATATCCGAACTAGGACACAATTTTACAAGATGAATATACCCAAATGAACCTAGTGGAATAAACGATGTATTCAAAAGCAAAAATTATTTAAATAGAAAAAAATGACAACTGACCGAGATTTTATTAAAAATATCAAATGCAAACTACATTTTACCTTTATCATTATCTACTGACTGCTAACATGTTCTGGCCTGAGTGTCTATTCTGCCAAATTAATCCTGCAATAATACAGGTTTACGTTCCAGTCCCGACTCCCGATATGTTAAAACTGCAAAATGGTATTCTCATAAACTGACGTAAAGCAGTTAATTACGAGAATCGGGGTTCTGGTGCACAGAAGACAAGGACTAGAGAAGTCTCTAGCAGTATTTAGAACTCTAAAGGGAGTAAAGTGTTCATTTTATTGAGTGTGTTTGGTAGGCATAGATTTAAATGATTGGTCTCGCTGGGCGCTCGATCAGCGAGACCAATCATTTATCTATCTTAATGGGTATTATATCACAACAGCAACAAGAACAACAGAAAAAATCTGATCAAGCGAACCCCTCTGATTAAAGACTACCACAACAAAAATGTAGAGTTCAATGCCAGATATTTTTATCATTTCTATTATACAAATATAAAAATGAGTATTTTTAAATAATGAATCGAGTCTTTTCTAAAACAATTACTACTAGTAATTTATTATTCTTATCGATGGCCGTTGCCCTCACTTTTTATGGCACGATAAGCGTAGTCGGGTAGGAAGCTAGTGATTTATTGTTAGACGAGACGATAACCCGACTGCTGTTAAAGTATTTATTAGAGAAAATATTAGCTAATCATCTTGTCAAATACTGTCTTTGTTTATGTCTAATCTCTTTAAATAGAAAACTTTTAACTTCATTAAAAACCTTATACACTCAGACTTGTGATACAATTACAGTAAAACCACATTTCTAATGGCTTTCGGCATTCGTCGTTTTCCATACATCCTCTATCACATCGCCCAGGGCCTAATTATCATTAGCATAACATGGTCGTACTGTACTCATTTAAAAGCTTGTAGGTCAATATTTGTCGCTCGAACAAAATTGTTATCTCAGACGAGATATTTACTAATCTTATAATTTAAACGAGACAATCTTATATATTATATATAATTGTATACCATGAAATTAAATATGGAGGGATTTTTGGGGAAAACCTTTCCTAGGAAACTGCACATTTTTAAACTATGTTATTTCTTTCGCCGTGCAATAATATATAATATCAATAATTTCGACTCTATTATGTCAGTCCGATTGGCAGTTTGGTATGCGTATGTATAATTTTTGGTTTGCTCGAAAATTCAAAATGTCGTGGGTTCGAATCTCATCTGATTCTTTGTATTTTTTAAATGCAGTAGAACTACGAGCAAAGCTCGGTTACACAGGTACTAATTATTAAATAGAAACATATCTTAATTTCCTTACAAAGTAAACCCTGAGTTAAAATATCATGTCTTCTCTTTCACAAACACGAAGAAAGAGAGAGATAACATGTAATTTTATCCCAGGGTTAACTTCAACCCAGATCTGCACAATTGGGCGTAAGTGGGTAAAAATTAAGTTTATCTTAAGCTATGTGTAATTGTGTGCTTATTTTAATTTACTTAAAATTTTCCTAGCCTCAAACCATTGAACTAGTTCACTCCTATAGAAGTTAGGTGATATTCTATTATAATAATATTACTTCGAAGCATTACGGTCAATATTATTTTTATTTTCCCTAAAAGCGCTCACGTATAGAGCACATTGATTTTTATTGTTATGACAAGCATGTTCTGATATGAATACTGATAGTCTATCAGAGGGGGATTTATCTATTAAAAAATCTCATTATGTTTACCCCCAAAGCCGCCAAGTTTGATTTCTATAGATTCATTTGTATGTAGAGAAAAATTTGAAAATATAAAAATGTTGTTTTTTATCCTACTACTAAATGCGAGAGTTTGTTATGATGGATAGATGTTTGTTACTCTTTCACGCAAAAACTGCTAAACGGAGTTTGATGAAATCTGGTATGGCAGTAGCACAGTTAACAGAGAAGTAGTTTAAGCTCTGGATAAATACATATAGGGTACTTTTTATCCTGTAAAATCCCAATGTTCCCGAGGGATGCTGTATTTACGCGGGCGGAGTCATGGGCAAAAGCTAGTTGACAATAATAATTTGTAAGAATTATACGCGTTGTCCACATACTTCCATCACAATAAGAAATAATTCATTTTATCTCTTATCAATGCGGCTGTCAACGTCTTTATTATGACTTTAAAAAAATAACCTTTGTAACCGTAGCGTGTGTGCTGCCTTGTAGAGTAGAAAAAGTCATATTATTCCCTAGAAAACCTTGTTCCATTTTTCATATATTATGCTGTAAAGTATATAATCATTAATCAGTATCTGTTATTGTGCTGTATCTGTTATTGTCATTCATTCCATTAAAGGCCTTTTTTACAATCTATTGATAAACATCAGATGGCTTATTTGCAAGTTTTGTATTTTTCGCTCAAGCTAAGTAAGCGGCGACAAAACTGCCGAATTATAGTTATTCGACTCTTATTTATGCATACATGCGGCGCATTTTTTAGATAGCTATTCAAAAATGAACTCATTACACAAAAAGACACACGTTTCATATGACTTCGGTTATACACTGCACATGCGCTGTGCAGCGCATTACAACTTGACATTAGAACTCTTACAATGAAACGTATATCTTCTTGTGTAATTACTAAAGTTCAATTTTGAATAGTTATCTTAAAAATTAATAGTTTCGTTTCGGTGTAAATTGACATTTAGGCGATTGAGAATACAGGCTTTAAAAGTAACACAATCCGTAATTTCATTCGAAATCGTTGATTAATTATTATCCCAATGACTTTTAGGTGTTTGAAGTGGTCAGACCATTTTCAACTTAAACCCCCTTACTAATAAAAAGATTTACACAACGGATAACTTAAACAACGTTGCTGTTTTTGTCTGATGCGTTGGAAAAGTCACTTAACAGACAAAGAACAATAAAAGACATCGTACAGGATCCACTTTTCATCATAGGTAATAATTCTATTTAAAATCCCTTCATTATTGTGCCGGTTGAGTAATGTAACGCAGCAGTTGACGCGCGTTTGTCGGTTTGCTGCACTCAATTCATGAGGTAACCACCTTTCAAGCTTTTTCACCTTCCCAATTTGCTTCAACTGGATTAAAACAGTTTTATTACTAACACCGTAGCCTGCAGCTAACTCGGACGTGGTTTGCGATGGATCCGCTTCCACAATAGCCTTCAATTCTTCATTATCAACTTTGGTCTCCGGCCGTCCACGGAGCTTGTATTGCAGGTCGAAATTTCCAGAACGAAAACGTTGGAACCAAAAACGCACTGTGTTTTATTTTGCAACACCACCGCCATACACATCATTAATCCTTCGAGCCGTTTCTGCAGCACTGGTGCCACGGTGGAACTCGTACTCGAAAATAATACGATATTTCAAGTTTTCCATTTTGTAAACAGAGCGACGCAAAGAAAAAACCAAAAGAGGAAAAAACAAATGAATTACGGCTTTCGAAACACAAATGCATGAGTAAACAGCGGTATAAGTTTGAAATTAGAATTCCTAACCAAAGAAGATATATTTGAGATCAAAGTCGCCAGTACGACAATACGCAAATTTCATACGTAAGGACCATATATACCGAAAGGAGGGAGACTCTCCTCGCACGCCGGGCCCCTGAAAAGGGCCTTGGGCGGGGAACCAATACCAGGAGCTAAGCCCCTCTAATTGGGGTGGACGACGCACCCAGTACGAATACTGGGCGCATAGAGTCGGTTTTAAGGGAAGACCCCCCGCGGCAGAACGCGGGGGAAGCCCGAGGTGGCAGAGGGAATGACGCGGTAGCAAGGGCCGTGGGCGGCCAAGACCTGCGGTCGACTCCGACGACGCGTGGGGTCCTGTTCCGGGGACCAGGAAGCGTGTATGGGTCCACTCCCACACGCGCCGCTTTTGTCGACCACGGACACAACCGACCAGGGAAATGAGGGGGGGGGGGGGGGAAGGTATTTCCCGAGCCCCAGACTTTTTATGTCGGGGGGGAAAGGGGCTGCCACGGGGCTGACGTGTGGGCAATAGGGCTGCCCCACATCACACTCCGGGCGCACAAAAAGAAGCATTGCGCCGGTTTGAGCCGGCGCGGGGTAAAGGGGGCGGGGGCATCGATCCAACGGTGCATAATACAGGGGGGCGCACCGCGCATGGGGCGTCTCGGCAGCGTGGCTCCGGGATGCTCCCTGCGTCTGGTGTCGTCAGAGTGGTTGCTGCGGGCGAGCGGGCATGCCACGGCAGCAGGTCAGTTGACCGGGCACGCGGCTGCGGCTCGCTCAGAGAAACAGGTGATCCTGGAACTAAGAATAAAAAAATTAACGCGTTCAAGGAGCGCGGGGGGGCGGTGCATAGCACACGAGTGTCCCGAGTCCGGGACGCGCGTCGTGGATCCCCGGCAATCACAGTCGGCTCCTATAATAGGAGCTTCTGGATGCCGGAGATATCCAGGCGCGGGTCCGAGCTAGGGCTTGGGGAGCCAGACTTTTATTAGGGCTGCGATGGTGGGGGCGCCTTTTAGGAGGGCCTGTATGATGGCTTGGAGTACTTCCTCCCCGGCCTGAACCCTGAGAACTAGGTCCATGACCAGGGAGAGGAGAGACTGCAGAAGCTCTGCAGTCGATGCGGGGGCCTCGCTTTGCACCGGCTCTTGGGGCGGCAAAGCGAGCACTGGAGGCTGCGGGTGCGGAGCGGCCGCAAGATTTGCGGGCTCAGAGGCGGTCATTCCCGCGGTTGTGACAGCCGCAGGGGAGTCGGCAGGTCCGCGCGGGGGGCGCCGCGAGCGCCGGGTGGTCCGCGTGGATTCCGGCTGCGGAGGAGCGAGCGCGGAAGGCTCCAGCTCCTGCTGGTGGCTATCTGATAGCGACGGCATCACAGGGGGAGGCCACAGGGGGTGTGGCAACTTTCCTCCTGGGGCTCGGCTGCTTTTTCCTCCTGGAAGGCTGCGCAGGGGAGTCAGGAGCCGAGGGGGGGACATACCTCGGTGTGTAGTCATTTGCCTCCGCCATGAGTGATGTAGGAGTCGGCGGAGGAGGAGCGGCCTCTGGCTCAGGGAGAGGCGAGTCGGCAGGTACGTAGGGGGGGGGAGCGCGGGCGTCATCGGCTCGCGGCTTCCGTGCAGCCCTACGGTACGCCGGGCACTGTCTGCTGTTAGCAGGGTGGGCCCCCCTGCAGTTAACGCAGGTGGGCGTCTCGGCGGGGGAGCGGGGGCAGTCCCGCACAGCGTGTTCCCCGGCACACCGGACACAGGCCACCTTCCGGTGGCAGTTGTGGCTAGAGTGCCGGAATTGGAGGCATCGGTGGCATTGGGCCGGGCCGCCTCGGCCCCGCCAGGCTTCGATGCGAACTCCCGGCATATTTAAAAGATTACGCACCTTGTATATGCCGGGTACGACGTCCGGGGCCCTGGCGATAAGGGCGAAGAATAGGCAGGCACCGGGGTCAGACCTCGCCTGGATCAGGGAAACGTGCTCCGCCACGAATCCCAGTTCGGCGAGACCGGCCCTGATCTCTCCGGTGTCTGTGAAAGAAGGTAGGCCCCTGATACCTACCTTGATTGTCCGTTCCTGTGGTGGCGAGTGGGTGAACCAGGAGGCCTGTCCTCGCTTCTCCAGGTCCATAAGGTAGCGTTTTACGACCGTGTATTCTTGTTCACTTTGGGGCGAGAAGCGAATCGCACGGCCGTTATACTTGGCATTAGGTATGTGCCCCAGTATGTCGCGAAGACAGCGAAAATGATGTACCCAGTCGTCGATTCGCTCGGCGACCAGGGACGGGTAGCGAGGGGCAGAGTAGGGTGGCGGCGTCTTACTTACCGACGGCGTCGGTGTGGGGGGACTGTGTTTGCCTACGTGAGGGCGGCTGGAGGCACTCACCTCGGCATATGACAGCAGACGGCCGGAAACCGGTCGTGGGGACAGGTTTATTAACGGTGGCGGGAAGGTGGGCGCGCGGTAACGGTACCCGCGCGGCACGCTAGGGCGGATTTCCGTGGCCGCACAAGGTGCGGTTCGGCGGTCATCGAGCGGCTGTGGGGCCGGCGAAGCGTCAGGCGAGCGCGGAGAGCTCGCGGTGGGCTGGTGTGGGCCGCGCGGCTGAGCAGCCGGCGCAGCGTGGTGTTGTCGCGGCTGAGGGGCCGGCGAGGGGCGAGCTGAGCTCGCGGTGGTGCGGAGTGTGTCCGCCTGTTGGACGTTGTCAGGTCCGAGGTGTGCGGCAGGTTGGCGTAGATCGCTCGCCTGCGCAGTACGGCGCGATGAGCGCCGCGGTTTAGCCGAGCCCTGATCGGCTGTGCCGGGCGGGGGCCCAGACTCGCCGCAGGCCGCCGTCGGAAGGCATTGGGGCGGGAGGGTACCAGTACACCCCCGCGAGAATGCCGAGGGCGACCCGGGGCGAGCGGTGTCCTGTCCGCACAAGCTGGGCTCGGGGAGTGAGCGGTGGCGCGTGTGGTCCAGGACTGAGCGTGAGCTGGACCTCGATGAGGCCGGGCTGCACGTCGTCTCGGAGTCCACACGAGAGTCCAGGTAGTCGTGGCGTGGTAGCCACGGATCATGGTCCGTCATGTTGTACTGGGTGGTACAAACATAAAAACACACAAGTCACACAACAGTTAAAACTGACGGCAACAAGTGTACGTCATCCAACACAAAGGTATTCACACGAGAACACGAAACTCTAAGTGCACGCACACGAGGACGGTACACACACTTAGGGGGGCTGTCTCCTCGTGACCCAACGTTGAACCGAAGCTCAACGGGTGGCTAAGAGCAGGGCAACTCCCCAGCAAGGCGCAAATCCACAGCTTATTCTTATGAATAAGGTCTTTTTTTATTTACGGTCGCTATAAGGAGTTTATAGGCACTGCACTAAAAGGGTCGGCACGTTCGCGGGGTGAGCGCGACACTCGATGCGTTTCCGAGCGAGACGGCACTACCGCGGAGTGAGCGAATAACTACTACGCGGATAGAGCGGGACGACACGAAAACGCGGAGTGAGCGAGACACTCGACGCGTTTGGAGCGAGACGACACTAACGCGGAGTGAGCGAGTCACTACTACGCAGTTAGAGCGAGACGGCACGAAACGCGGAGCAAGACACTAACACACGCGACTAGGAGACAGGACGATCCGGACCATATATATATTTTTTTTATTTTTTTTTTCGAACGGGTCTATGCTAAGGGTCGGGTTAAGACCGCTGTAGCTAAGTCGGACTATAACTAGCCTGGTGGCTAGTTTGTTTGGTGGTAGACGATGGGAGGGTTTGACCCTCCCTAACATCACCCGGGTGATGTTCAAACCGGATATTGCGGACAGCTACGGATTAAGAGCTATTATTATGACAGGGGAGACGCGGGTCTCTCCTGCTGAGGGGTCCCTCTCCCCTTCCGCGTACGCTCGGGATGACTCGCGCGCGTAAGTCCTAATGTCGATGAGGTTCGCGGTATTGGTAGAGCTCTCTATATCAATATCGCGGTCGCGGACACTATTTAGGAGTGTACCTAGACTACTGGGATGCGAACTCGAACTCGGGTTCGGGTCCGGTCCCGTGTCAGGGTCGGTCTGTACGTCTGTACGTGTTTTTGTTTCGGATGTGGGTCCTCGGGGTAGGCGCCGGCGTCGACCCCGGTGCGATGCTAGCGACGCGGGTGCGTGTGGTTTGTGTTTACGTAACTGTATGTACGTACTGTGTGTACGTTACGTATTTTGTGATCGGGTCAACGGGATCGGCTAAGATATGCTTAGGCCGTTTGTGCGGGTGTCGGAAAGTCAGTGCGTCGTGGTTATAGTCCAGTGCCTTTTGGATAAGGGGGTTTGGGTGATTTTTGCCTTTATCAAAGAATCTCTTTACGAGTTCCTTGATATAGGCTTTAATAGTGATGAGTTCGCAGTCCCTATGCAAGTCGATGTTACGCATGTACCAGGGGGCGCCTGTTGCTATGCGTAAAAACCGGTTCTGGACTCTTTGCAAACGGTCCATTTGAGACTCGCTTATCTGTGCGAAAGAGACGCACGCATAAGTGAGTATCGTTCTAATGCAAACCTTATATAATGTAAGCTTATTTCTTAAGGACATTTTGCTTCGCGAATTAAGTAGCGGATATAATTTGTAGAGTACAAATTTCGCTTTACGTAATGTGTTACTGATGTGACTCGAAAACGTCATCGACTTGCCTAGTACTACGCCTAAATATTTGACCTGAGAGACCTCAGGGATAATGTTGCCGTGCAGGCTAATAGGGCTCATTACTTTACGGGGGCAATTACGCCTCGCTGTCCTATTACCATTGAATTGAATGGCGTGACTTTTATCGGGATTGACTTCTATTCTCCACTTGGAGAACCAATTACCGAGAGCGGTAACTGACTCCTGGAGGACTTTAGACGCGGTACGGGCTCGTGTGTTTGAATAATAAAGGGCTGTGTCGTCCGCGAACATAGCTAATTGCACCTTAGCGTGTTTGGGGATGTCACTAGTGTACAGGTTATATAGGGAGGGCGAGAGGACCGAGCCCTGCGGTACTCCCGCCTCCATATATCTTGGCGACGACAGTGCGCCTTCTACGCGGAAATGAAATTTACGATTTTTTAAAAAGTTACTAATTAGTAATACGAGATAATCGGGTATTTCCATTTGATAGAGTTTGTATAACAGTCCGTTATGCCAAATTTTATCAAAAGCTTTTGCAATGTCAAAGAATACGGCGCATGTCGTCTTCCTGTCGTTTTTGCTAGATAATATGTACTCCGTTAAGCGGTGTACTTGAGCGGGACAGCTGTGCATTTCGCGGAAGGCGAACTGCTCGTCTGGAAGGAGTTTTTTGTCGGTTATGACGTCATTAAGGCGCCTTTTAATAACTCTTTCGTAGACTTTACCAAGGGAGCTAATGAGACTTATTGGACGGTAACTACCAGGCGCCTTCCGGGGTTTCCCCGGTTTGTGGATACCTATGACAATAGCTACTTTCCAAATGTCTGGGAATGAACATCCTACTAAGAGGGCGTTAAAGATGTTCACTAGGAGTTGAATTAGCTCGGACGGTAACATTTTAAGTGTTTTGTTTGAAATACCGTCGAGGCCTGGGGCCTTTTTGGCATTCATACACTTAATAATGTCATTGACCTCCTCCGAGTCCACCATCCTCACCCTATCTACATCAGGTGGCCTCGAGAGTCGGCTGTTGACCTCGCTATTTACTAAGCTAAGGTGCACGGGATCAATCGGGAGAGTACTCGGCCGGCACTGTTGTTCGAAATTATCAGCTAGGCACTCGGCCTTGTCAATGTCTTCGAATGCAGGAGGACGGTTAGGTCTATCTAACGGAGGCATATCGCTCTCCGTGTTGTTTTTGAGGGCCTTCGCGAGTGGCCAGTACGCCACGTGAGACGGTTCTAAATCACTGAGAAGTCGATCCCAACTCTCGGCTTTGTGTTGTTTGATTTTAAACTTAACTTCCCTCTCGTAGTGACGGAAGGCTTTCCTCCACTCTTCCGACGGGTAGCGATCATATGTGCGCTTAGCCGCATTTCGGAGTCTGATGGACTCCTTTATGTCCTCAGGGAGGGGCCAACGGCCCTTGGGGGTCGTTGGCACCTCCCTAGATGAGTTCTCTATGGTCGCTACCAGGTGATCGGTCAAGTGGGAGGCGGCCTCTATGGCTGTCTCTTTACTATCTATAATATCGGGGATCTTGTCTAAGTGGCTAGAATGAAGGACTTTGATGTTCTCCGCTAGTGATTTATAATCTATTATCTTCCTAGAACTAGAATTATTGGGGTTAAGACTACCAAGTGTAATCGTAACCGGTCTGTGGTCCGAGTTAAGCTCGTGGAGAGTCTCAATATTGATATTGAGAGAAACATTTTTAACTAAGGCTATGTCTATCGTACTAGGATCGCGTATGACACCGTTGATGTTTTCGTTGGTGTCATAGCGAGTGGGGTCGGTGGGAGCTAATAGTGCAAAATTTAAAGTGTCGGTTAAACTACAAAGGATGGTGCCGTTTCTATTGTTATGAACATTGCCCCACTCGGTGTGTTTGCAATTAAAGTCGCCGGCAATGATGACAGCGTTACCTAAATTGAATAGCGCCTGTAGGTCGCTTGAATGGAGTTCTTTGTTGCACGCTAAGTACGCGCTTACTATAACAATGGGTCCGTGACCGGACATACTAATGTGGCAAACAGATGTTTCTAAAGTTAACAATGGCGGTGGCTCTAGGGGAATACAATGTAGTGATTTTTTATAGTAGATAAGAGTACCTCCGAGTCGGGATCGAGTTCTATCGTTTCTGACTATTTTGTAGTTAGCTATTTTAGGGCTCCTCATACTAGGTTTTAAAAATGTCTCCTGCACTAGAAGAATATCGACATTTTGGCTGCTTACAAAATCGCGAATTTCGCTAATGTTATTCCTAATGCCGTTCGTATTGAACGACACTACGCGTAACGAGTGCGGCCTTGTCCTTCCCGAGGGCTCCATTAATTACCGTTTGTGGAGAGGGCCTTGATCTGACGGATCAAGACCTGATGGTCTGACAAAGCTTGGATGCGGTCTGTGGCCGAACCTTTTAGCTTTGTCGCTAAAATAGAAAGCTCCATCGGGTCAATAGGCCCGATGTTGCTTAAAAACTGCTGGACGAAAGAGAGGTCTGCAGTGAAGCTGGGAGCCGGAGGGGGCGTGGCCTTAGGCGCTACGGGCGCGGAGGGCATGGCCTTACTGGGGAGAGCGGGGAAAACCGCTAGCTCCGAACTACGTTTCTGCGCGGGCTTGAACCATGCAGATTGGGAGGGTAGGGGGGCAGCGACGAATCTCTGTTTGGGGGGGGCACTTTTTGTCTGCGGTGCAATGCGCTTTTTTACTTTGGGTGCTTTTTTGCACCCTCTATAATTGGCGGGGTGTCCTTTAGACTTACAGAGAACACAGCTGGGGGGTTCGGACTCCTCAGCTGGGCTCTTTCGGAGACAGTCAGAGGTGCCGTGGTCACCGAGGCACTTGACGCAACGCGGCCTAGCTTGGCAATTCCGTGCCGAGTGCCCGTAAAGTTGGCATCGGTGGCACTGGCCAGGGATGCCCCTTTTACGGGGGGGCTCGACGCGGATGCCCGTAATATGACAGATGGCTCGGATATTGAAGATATCCTTGCCCTCTGGTGTAAGAGGGAGGGTTACTAGTACCATATTGTACTCGTGCTTTTTGATGGGATGGTACATGCGATGTACCTCTAAGGCGGGAAAACCTTGGGACTGGATGTCCATGACTACCTCTTTTGTGGAGAGGCACTTATCGACTCCTGTAATGACGACGCGCAGAAGGCGCTCGTCTTCAAGGGCATACGTATGGTAGCCTATGTTCTTTGCGCGTAGGAACGCGGTGAGGAGGCGGTGGTCCTCCGACGACTTAACCTGCACTTTGATCCCTATGGGGGTCGTGTGCGCAGAAGAGTAACGAAGCTTTTGCTCGTTTATTGCCGCAGAAATTATATTCCATTTGGCCTTCTCTTGTATGATTACAGGAGGAGGCAGTTTTGGCGTACGGACGGCCTGAGGGGCCTGGGAGGCCTGAGGGGCCAGGGAGGCCTGAGATGCCGGAAGGGCCTGGGAGGCCAGAGGAGTCTGGGTGGCCAGAGGGGCCTGGGGGGCCAGAGGGGCCGTTGAGGTAACGGGGGTCGCGGAGCCATGAGCCTGCACGGTTTTCCTATTTTTGCGGACCGATTTGGTCGGGGAAGACAAGGCTGGAGAGGAGGTGCCTTCTGGGCGCTTCCTCTTCTTCGTCTTCTTATATCTGACGGTAGTGAACTCGCCTTGTTCACTACGGTCGGTTTCTTGCTCTGAGCAAGACATCTCTGATGGAGATGATAATGATTCGGCTACAGCTGGTATTTGCGGGACGTCGCAGTCGGGCGACGCCGGTGACTCTGATTCATGGGCGCTCGCGAAGCGTTCCCATTTTTTAGCGGCATCAGGGAATTCGTTCTGAAGGTTCGTCAGGAACTTCCTGATTAAGGCGTCGGCCATAATTAGGAAGTTTTATCTGGTTGTGGAATTCTGCTCTCTAATTAATATTGGGATACAGCCCCTCCCGGCGACCGGGAGGGGAGGTGTGTAGGGAGGAAAACTCCTCGTGTAGTGTGCATAACCGTGTCACGGTACTTACAATTGTTCCTTGGGCGGCTGGAACTCACTCACTAAACGTTGCGCTAAACACTAGGGCGCTAGTGTTCGCGAACGAGACGCGGCGGAGCGCGAGCAGAAGGCTCGCGCTAAAAACGAGACGGACGATGCGACCGGTCGTACGCTCGTCCTAAACGCGGCGATAACTTCGCGGCGGGTGTGCGAGCAGAAGGCTCGCACTAAAGAGCGAGACGGACGATGCGAGCGGTCGCACGAATCGTCCGGTAGGCGGCGATCGCGGCGCGGCGCGAGACACGGTACGGCACGGGTCGGGCGGCAAAGACGGTTGGGTGGCGCATGAGTCGTTGGGTTTTAGGGGAAGACCCCCGCGGCAGAACGCGGGGAAAACCCATGGTAGGGCAGCCGACAACAACAAGGAGTGACGACATGCCAATCCAGGCCCGACCGAGACCAACGGTCGGCTCCAAACGGTGCGTGGGGGTCCCGACCCGGGGGCCGAGAAACGTGTTTGGGTCCACTCCCTCACGCACCGTGTTTACCGGACCGCGGAACGAACAACCTGGGGAAAAGGGGGAAAGTTGTTAAAACTTCCAGGCCCCGACCTTTATGTCGGGGGGGGAAGATACGCCCCGGGGACGACGGGGTGGCAATAGGGCTGCCACTCGTCAGGCCCCGGACGCGGTTTGGACATGATTCGCCGGCATCTGGTTTGCCGGCGAAGGGGGAAAATGTGGGGGGGGGGGGGGATTTCAATCCCGCAGTGGTGGTGGCGCGGTTGCGCCAGAGCGCGCCAAAAGCGCTAGGTGCGGCGCATCAGTGCGCCTGGGCTCCTCCTCTTCGGGGGCGGTGGGGCGGGCTGCGTGGCTCCGCTGGGTCCTCCGGAGGGACGGCATCTCTCGGCAGGCGGTGGCGGTCGGGCGGGCGGGCATGCCACGGCGCCAGGTCGGTCAATTCGACCAAGCGCGAGGCATCCGCCCGCGCGAACAGCTTGGCAGAGAGCTGGGCCACAAAGGCGTCCACGCTCTCCACCCTGAGGTCCCTGGCAATTGTGGTGTTGCGGACGTACCATGGTGCGCCCGCAATACGGCGCAGCACCCGGTTTTGGGCTCTCTGCAGCAACCCTTTCTGGGGTGCAGAGAGCAGGTGGTGCCACGCGGGTGCCGCGTACGTCAGGCGGGACCGTACGTACGTCCGGAAGAGGGCTGTGCGCATCCTCAGGGGGATCTGCGGGGACGCGTAGGCCGGGCGCAGCAGCGCGATCGCCGCGTTCGCCTTCGCCACCGCCGATGAGCACTGGGGGCCATAGAGAGTCGGCGATCCAGCGTGACCCCGAGATACTTTGCTGTTTTCCCCCACGGGATCACAGCATCACCAATCTTCAGAGGCGCCGGAAATGAACACCTCGTGCTGACGGCGAGCGCCTGGGACTTACCTGCGTTAACAGAGAGTCGCCATTTGCTCAGCCAGTCAGGGAGGAGATCCAGCGTCCTCTGAATCTTGATGGCAGCATGCTCGGTGGTCAGCGAGGAGGAGAAGTACGCCGTGTCGTCGGCGTACAACGCCACGGAGGTGCCCCGGTCCGCGGGCACATCGCTGGCGTAGAAGTTGTAGAGTCCTGGTGAGAGGACGCTACCTTGGGGGACGCCTGCGGCGATGGGACGCTCGTTGGAGAGGACTCCGTCAACGCGAACCCTGAAGGTTCTGCCAGAGAGGAAGGATGCCACTAACCTTACCAGGGGGGGAGGTACGTTGGCCCGGATGAGCTTACAGAGCAGACCCTCATGCCAGACACTGTCGAACGCCTTCTCCATATCTAGAAATACGGCTACCGACGATTCTTTTTTGTTAGCCGCAACGGATAGGTGGTGAATAACACGTACCAACTGAAGGGTGGTACTCAGGTTGGACCTGAACCCGAACTTTTCCTCACGAGGAGGGAGGTAAGGGGAAAGGTGTTTCAGAAGGAGGAGTTCAAAAACTTTTGAAAGGGTGGAAAGGAGGGTAATGGGCCGGTAGCCCTCAGCCTTCCTTAAGTTTTTGTGGGCTTTGGGGATGGTTACTACCAGACCCATTTTCCAGGGGGAGGGGAAGTGACCGGTCCTGACAATGCCGTTATAGAGGCGAGTCAGGGCGGCCACCGTCCTGAAGGGAAGGTGGCGGAGAGCGGAATTAGGAATTCCATCTGCACCGGGGGCCTTTTTCGGTTTAAGGCACCGGAGGGTCTTTTGGACCTCCCTCGGTGAGAAGGAGAAATCTGGGGGGGAGGAGGGGGAAAGAAGGAAAACCTTTACCTCCTCAGAGACCGCTCGGGCGTGTTCCGTTGCGGTCGTCGGCAGCGGTGAGAATTGGCGCTCTAGGTGCTCGGCATGAATGTCTGCTCTGTCCTCTGCACGGTACCTGAGGTTGCCATCTGGATGGAACAGGGGGCACACGGGGGCTGTGACACCAGTAAGGCTGCGGCAAAAGCGGTGGAGGGAGGGCCAGTCCTCGCCCGCCTCCAGGATGCGTTGAGTCCAATCCGCAGCATTCAGGTCCTGAAGGGCAGTTCTTACCTGCGATGTAAGGCGGTTTAGCTGCGTCTTCAGGGTGGGGCAGCGGCTGAGCTGCCATCTTCGTCGCAGGCGCTTCTTCTCGCCTATTAGGTCGGCGATGTGCCGGGGGAGAGTGGGCCGCTTGGAATGGCGGTGAGTAGGCGTCTGGGTTGCCGCGTCCATCGCGGCTGCAATTGCCTCGGTGATCTGCAGAGTCATCAGTTCGACGTTCTCTGCAGAGTCAACCAGGAAATTGGGGGTGCTCTCGTGGAGCCGCGAGGCGAAGACGTCCCAGTCACGGACTGGGCGGGGAGGGAGAGGGGGGACGCTTGCGGGAGCGGCGCGTATAGTGGCTAAGACTGGGAGGTGGTCAGAGCCGTGGGCCACATCGAGGACCTCTTGATGGAGGTCACCCGGGAGTCGGTGAGCTATTGCCACGTCAAGGACGTCCGGAGAGTATCGGGGGGTCTCGGGGTAATGGGTGGGGTAGTAAGTTCCCACTACCGAGTACCCGACTCGCTCTGAGTCGGCGAACAGTCGGTTTCCGTCCGGGTTGGGAGCGCGGGATCCCTATCCGGGGTGCTTGCAATTTAGATCTCCGGCAATCACAGTCGGCTCTTCTGATAGGAGCCTATGGATGTCGGAGATATCTAAACGCGACCCCGGAGGTTTGTAACTCGCGTAGATGCGCGTGCGGTGCGACCCGAGGAGCACCTCCACTCCAAGGGCGTACAGCGATGAAACTGGAGGGGGGGGGGAGGAGTTGGTGCAGAATTTTCCTGCCGACCAGGACGGCGAGGCCTCTGTATACCCGCTCACCCCCCGGGAAGTCCTGGCGATATACAAGGTAGCCGGGGGCACTGAAACGGTCCCGAGGGGACAGGAGGGTTTCGCTTAGTAAGGCGACGTCCACCTCATACTCCCGGAGGAGGAGGCGGATTGGGGCCACCTTACCGCAGACCCCCCGGACGTTCCAGTGAAAAACTTTTAAGTGGGATGGGGCGTGGGAAGCCATTTAGGTATTAGGGAGTCAAAGAGGGTCGCCCTCTCAGGGAGGGCCTTCAAGAGGGTCTGTAAGATTTCTTCCCCGGCCAGGATTCTGTTAAAGACATCCATGGCTAGGGAAAGCAGGGCTTGTAAAAGCTGGGCCGTGGTCCTGGGGGACTCTCGGCGGCGGGAGGAAGGGGGGACACGAGGGGGCAAAATGGCGGTAGTAACCGCCGGGTTTGCAGGCTCGGTAGAGAGCTCGGTCACCTCTGGTTTGGTGACCGGCGGGACAGTGCGTTTGGTGCGCGCAGGACGCGGTGGGCGTGGGGTGCGCTGCGGTAGGGGGGGCCGATAGGATGGCCTCATCAGCCGGCGTGGCTGTAACAACAGGGGGAAGGGGGAGGGCGAGGGGCTCGTACTCCGAGTCCGTGGCGGCATTCGATGTCGTGCCGGATTTGGCCCTCTTTTTTGTCCGGGTCCGGGTTCGTTTCCGCTGCTTCCGGGCCGAGGAGGGGGGGGCGGTGGATGCAGCGGGACGAGGGGAGGGGTCATTTGCCTCCGCCATTAGAGAGGTGGCGGAGGGTGGCGGCGGAGGGACCTCTCTTTCGGAAATTGTAGGGGCGTCACTCACCTGGTTGGTGCGCACCCGTTTCGTGGTCCGGGTTGTGCGGGTAGTAGAACCCGCGTGGCGGTTCCGAGACTCCCGGAGGAAGATCGGGCAGTTGCGGCTGTTTGCGGGGTGGGGCCCCTTGCAGTTAACGCAAGTGGGCGGGTCCGTAAGCGGTCGGGGGCAGTCGGCGGCGGCGTGCTCTTCGCCGCATCTGACACACGCCGGCTTCCGGTGGCAGTTCCGGCTAGAGTGCCGAAACTGCTGACAGCGGTGGCACTGGGCAGGGCCAGGCTTCCACCATTCCATGATGTCAGGCATATTTAAAATTTCTCTCACCTGGTAGATGCCTGGTACCAGGTTCGGGGTGTGCTTCAACAGGGCGAAGTAGGAGCAACCGGGACGGTCCCTTCTGGCAAGTATTCGGGACACGTGCTCAACTACAAAGCCCTTGGTGGAGAGATCCGCTGCTATCTCCTCGGTGGGCGTATTGATCGGGAGGCCGTGTATGCCTACCTTTAATCCTCGGTCCTGGGGTAGCGCGTAAGAGTACCAGCTGACCTGAGCGGACTTGCTCAGGTCAGACAGGTACCGCTGCACACACCTGTACTCGTTCTCACTATGTGGGGAGAACTTTATCCCCAGTCCTAGCGGCTTCGCGTTCGGGGGGTGCCCCAGGAGGTCCCTGAGGCGGCGGAAGTGGCCGGTCCAGTCGTCCAGTTTCTCCACTATGAGTGGAGGGCACCTGGGGGCTGCTTTCGGCGGTAGTGGAGTCGCTTTAGCGGGAGAGGCGGTAATTACCGGGGTAGCCTCCATCGGCGAGGGGGCCCTCGAAGTGGAGGCCACAGGCGATCCGGTCGGTGCGGAGGCAGTGGTCGCTGCGGCGTAGGTAGCCGGGCGATCGGCGCGCTTGGCAGGCGGCGAGACGTCTGAAGACGTCTCCTGACGCTGCCGTTTTGTTACCTGTACGGGAGGGGCAGGGGGCGGTGGCATGATGCTCGACGAAGGGGCCGGTACCGGGGCCTTCGGAGCAGGAGCACTTACCCCTCTGCGGTCTTCTTCCGGCGGGGAGGCCGGCGAAGCGGAGAGGGCGGGCTGTGGGCTCGCTGCGGGTGGTGCAGGGGGAGGGCGCGGGGCGCTCATCTCCGCAGTGCGGCGCAAGGGGCGCGGCGGAGAGGCCGGACCCTTATCGGCTGAGCGGATCCTGGGCCCAGACTCGCGGCGGCTCGCCGTCGGAAGGCATTGGGGCGGGGGGGTGTCAGCACACCCCCGCGAGAATGCCGAGGACGGCCCGGGGCGAGCGGTATCCGTTCCGCTCAAGCTGGGCTCGGCGGCGGAATGGTACGCGCGCTCAGACGTGCGCGAGCTGGACCTCGAAGAGGGTCCGCTGCGCGACGCAACAGAGCTGGCGCGGGAGTGGCTGGGGCGGTCGCGGCTATGTGGCCGCGAACCACGGTCGGCCATGGTAGTCGTACAATAATGTACCGATGTCTAAGACATGGACATGTCACAAAGTCACGTACTGTTCACACAACAACACGGGACATAAATGTACATGTAAACAGGAACAAATAATAGTAGAGTACTCACAACACAAAGGGTTTTCACACACAACACAGGTACACTAAACACAACACGTATTCAGTGTCAAAGTAGTCACTAAAAGTGTACGTACTTGCACGGTTAAAAAGAGAGGCTGGCTCCCCGTGACCCGACGTTGGAAACGAGTTTCCAACGGGTGGCCAAAGGCAGTGCAACCCCTCAGCAAGGCGGCAATCCGCTCGCTATTCTCACGAATAACGAGAAGATTGACGATCGCGAATGGGGTATAACGGCACTGCACTAGGGGCGGGTCGGCACGAGCGTGGAGTGAGCGGGACACTCGACACGTTCCGAGCGGGACGGCACTACCGCGGAGTGAGCGAGTCACTACGACGCGGATAACGCGAGACGGCACGAGAACGCGGAGTGAACGGGAACGCACTAGCACACACGAGAGACAGGACGATCCGGTCTGGTAGATGGACCATATATTGAGAGAAGGAGACTCTTCTCACTCGACGCCGGGCCCCTGAAAAGGGCCTTGGGCGGATACCAAACCCAGGGGCATAGCCCCTCTATTTGGGGTGGAGATGACGCGCCCAGTACGAATACTGGGCGCATGAGTCATTGGGTTTTAGGGGAAGACCCCCCGCGGCAGAACGCGGGGAAAACCCATGGTAGGGCAGCCGACAACAACAAGGGAGTGACGACATGCCAATCCAGGCCCGACCGAGACCAACGGTCGGCTCCAAACGGCGCGTGGGGGTCCCGACCCGGGGGCCGAGAAACGTGTTTGGGTCCACTCCCTCACGCACCGTGTTTACCGGACCGCGGAACGAACAACCTGGGGAAAAGGGGGAAAGTTGTTTAAAAACTTCCAGGCCCCGACCTTTTATGTCGGGGGGGAAGGTACGCCCCGGGGACGACGGGGTGGCAATAGGGCTGCCACTCGTCAGGCCCCGGACGCGGTGTGGACATGATTTGCCAGCATCTGGTTTGCCGGCGAAGGGGGAAAAGGTGGGGGGGGGATTTCAATCCCGTAATGGTGGTGGCGCGGTTGCGCCAGAGAGCGCCAAAAGCGCTAGGTGCGGCGCATCAGTGCGCCTGGGCTCCTCCTCTTCGGGGGCGGTGGGGCGGGCTTCGTGGCTCCGCTGGGTCCTCCGGAGGGACGGCATCTCTCGGCAGGCGGTGGCGGTCGGGCGGGCGGGCATGCCACGGCGCCAGGTCGGTAAGTTCGACCAAGCGCGAGGCATCCGCCCGCGCGAACAGCTTGGCAGAGAGCTGGGCCACAAAGGCCTCCACGCTCTCCACCCTGAGGTCCTTGGCGATAGTAGTGTTGCGGACGTACCACGGTGCGCCCGCAATTCGGCGCAGCACCCGATTTTGGGCTCTCTGCAGCAACCCTTTCTGGGGTGCAGAGAGCAGGTGGTGCCACGCGGGTGCCGCGTACGTCAGGCGGGACCGAACGTACGTCCGGAAGAGGGCTATGCGCATCCTGAGGGGGATCTGCGGGGACGCGTAGGCCGGGTGCAGCAGCGCAATCGCCGCGTTCGCCTTCGCCACCGCCGATGAGCACTGGGGGGCCATGGAGAGTCGGCGGTCCAGCGTGACCCCGAGATACTTTGCTGTTCTCCCCCACGGGATCACAGCATCACCAATCTTCAGAGGCGCCGGAAATGAGCACCTCGTGCTGACGGCGAGCGCCTGGGACTTACCTGCGTTAACAGAGAGTCGCCATTTGCTCGGCCAGTCAGGGAGGAGATCCAGCGTCCTCTGAATCTTGATGGCAGCATGCTCGGTGGTCAGCGAGGAGGAGAAGTACGCCGTGTCGTCGGCGTACAACGCCACGGAGGTGCCCCGGTCCGCGGGCACATCGCTGGCGTAGAAGTTGTAGAGTCCTGGTGAGAGGACGCTACCTTGGGGGACGCCTGCGGCGATGGGACGCTCGTTGGAGAGGACTCCGTCAACGCGAACCCTGAAGGTCCTGCCAGAGAGGAAGGATGCCACTAACCTTACCAGGGGGGGAGGTACGTTGGCCCGGATGAGCTTACAGAGCAGACCCTCATGCCAGACACTGTCGAACGCCTTGTCCATGTCTAGAAAAACGGCTACCGACGATTCTTTTTTGTTAGCCGCAACGGATAGGTGGTGAATAACACGTACCAACTGGAGAGTGGTACTCAGGTTGGACCTGAACCCGAACTGTTCCTCACGAGGAGGGAGGTAAGGGGAAAGGTGTTTCAGAAGGAGGAGTTCAAAAACTTTTGAAAGGGTGGAAAGGAGGGTAATGGGCCGGTAGCCCTCAGCCTTCCTTAAGTTTTTGTGGGCTTTGGGGATGGTTACTACCAGACCCATTTTCCAGGGGGAGGGGAAGTGACCGGTCCTGACAATGCCGTTATAGAGGCGAGTCAGGGCGGCCACCGTCCTGAAGGGAAGGTGGCGGAGAGCGGAGTTAGGAATTCCATCTGCACCGGGGGCCTTTTTCGGTTTAAGGTACCGGAGGGTCTTTTGGACCTCCCTCGGTGAGAAGGAGAAATCTGGGGGGGAGGAGGGGGAAAGAAGGAAAACCTTTACCTCCTCAGAGACCGCTCGGGCGTGTTCCGTTGCGGTCGTCGGCAGCGGTGAGAATTGGCGCTCTAGGTGCTCGGCATGAATGTCTGCTCTATCCTCTGCACGGTACCTGAGGTTGCCATCTGGATGCAACAGGGGGCACACGGGGGCTGTGACACCAGTAAGGCTGCGGCAAAAGCGGTGGAGGGAGGGCCCCAGTCCTCGCCCGCCTCCAGGATGCGTCGGGTCCAATCCGCAGCGTTCAGGTCCTGAAGGGCAGTTCTTACCTGCGATGTGAGGCGGTTGAGCTGCGTCTTCAGGGTGGGGCAGCGGCTGAGCTGCCATCTTCGGCGCAGGCGCTTCTTCTCGCCTATTAGGTCGGCGATGTGCCGGGGGAGAGTGGGCCGCTTGGGATGGTGGTGAGTAGGCGTCTGGGTTGCCGCGTCCATCGCGGCTGCAATTGCCTCGGTGATCTGCAGAGTCATCAGTTCGACGTTCTCTGCAGAGTCAACCGGGAAATTGGGGGTGCTCTCGTGGAGCCGCGAGGCGAAGACGTCCCAGTCGCGGACTGGGCGGGGAGGAAGAGGGGGGACGCTTGCGGGAGCGGCGCGTATAGTGGCTAAGACTGGGAGGTGGTCAGAGCCGTGGGCCACATCGAGGACCTCTTGGTGGAGGTCACCCGGGAGTCGGTGAGCTATTGCCACGTCAAGGACGTCCGGAGAGTATCGGGGGGTCTCGGGGTAATGGGTGGGGTAGTACGTTCCCACTACCGAGTACCCGACTCGCTCTGAGTCGGCGAACAGTCGGTTTCCGTCCGGATTGGGAGCGCGGGATCCCCATCCGGGGTGCTTGCAATTTAGATCTCCGGCAATCACAGTCGGCTCTTCTGATAGGAGCCTATGGATGTCGGAGATATCTAAACGCGACCCCGGAGGTTTGTAGCTCGCGTAGATGCGCGTGCGGTGTGACCCGAGGAGCACCTCCACTCCAAGGGCGTACAGCGATGAAACTGGCGGGGGGGGGAGGAGTTGATGCAGAATCCTCCTGCCGACCAGGATGGCGAGGCCTTTGTATACCCGCTCACCCCCCGGGAAGTCCTGGCGATATACAAGATAGCCGGGGGCACTGAAACGGTCCCGAGGGGACAGGAGGGTTTCGCTTAGTAAGGCGACGTCCACCTCATACTCCCGGAGGAGGAGGCGGATTGGGGCCACCTTACCGCGGACCCCCCGGACGTTCCAGTGAACAACCTTTAGGTGGGATGGGGCGTGGGAAGCCATTTGGATATAAGGGAGGCAAAGAGGGTCGCCCCCTCAGGGAGGGCCTTCAGGAGGGTCTGTAGGATTTCTTCCCCGGCCAGGATTCTGTTAAAGACATCCATGGCTAGGGAAAGCAGGGCTTGTAAAAGCTGGGCCGTGGTCCTAGGGGACTCTCGGCGGTGGGAAGAAGGGGGAGCACGAGGGGCAAAATGGAGGTAGTAACCGCCGGGTTTGCAGGCTCGGTAGAGAGCTCGGTCACCTCTGGTTTGGTGACCGGCGGGACAGTGCGTTTGGTGCGCGCAGGACGCGGGGGGCGTGGGGTGCGCTGCGGTAGGGGGGGGGGCCGATAGGGTGGCCTCATCAGCCGGCGGAGCTGTAACAACAGGGGGAAGGGGGAGGGCGAGGGGCTCGTACTCCGAGTCCGTGGCGGCATTCGATGTCGTGCCGGATTTGGCCCTCTTTTTAGTCCGGGTCCGGGTTCGTTTCCGCTGCTTCCGGGCCGAGGAGGGGGGGGCGGTGGATGCAGCGAGACGCGGGGTGGGGTCGTTTGCCTCCGCCATTAGAGAAGTGGCGGAGGGTGGCGGCGGGGGGACCTCTCTTTCGGAGATTGTATTGTACGTCACTCACCTGGTTGGTGCGCACCCGTTTCGTGGTCCGGGTTGTGCGGGTAGCAGAACCCGCGTGACGATTCCGAGACTCCCTGATGAAGATCGGGCAGTTGCGGCTGTTTGCGGGGTGGAGCCCCTTGCAGTTAACGCAAGTGGGCGGGTCCGTAAGCGGTCGGGGGCAGTCGGCGGCGGCGTGCTCTTCGCCGCATCTGACACACGCCGGCTTCCGGTGGCAGTTCCGGCTAGAGTGCCGAAACTGCTGGCAGCGGTGGCATTGGGCAGGGCCTTTCTTCCCACGCCAGGCTTCCACCCTGATGTCCGGCATATTTAAAATCTCTCTCACCTGGTAGATGCCTGGTACCAGGTTCGGGGTGTGCTTCAGCAGGGCAAAGTAGGAGCAACCAGGACGGTCCCTTCTGGCAAGTATGCGGGACACGTGCTCGACTACGAAGCCCTTGGTGGAGAGATCCGCTGCAATCTCCTCGGTGGGCGTATTAATCGGGAGGCCGTGTATGCCTACCTTTAGTCCTCGATCCTGGGGTAGCGCGTACGAGTACCAGCTGACCTGGGCGGACTTGCTCAGGTCAGACAGGTACCGCTGCACACACCTGTATTCGTTCTCACTATGTGGGGAGAACTTTACCCCCAGTCCTAGCGGCTTCGCGTTCGGGGGGTGCCCCAGGAGGTCCCTGAGGCGGCGGAAGTGGCCGATCCAGTCGTCCAGTTTCTCCACTATAAGTGGGGGGCATCTGGGGGCTGCTTTCGGCGGCAGTGGAGTCACTTTAGCTGCGGGAGAGGCGGTTGTTACCGTGGTAGCCTCCATCGGCGAGGGGGCCCTCGAGGTGGAGGCCACAGGAGATCCGGTCGGTGCGGGGGTAGTGGTCGCTGCGGCGTAGGTAGCCGGGCGATCGGCGCGCTTGGCAGGCGGCGAGACGTCTGAAAACGTCTCCTGACGCTGCCGTTTTGTTACCTGCACGGGAGAGGCAGGGGGCGGTGGCATGATGCTCGACGAAGGGGCCGGTACCGGGGCCTTCGGAGCAGGAGCACTTACCCCTCTGCGGTCTTCTTCCGGCGGGGAGGCCGGCGAGGCGGAGAGGGCGGGCTGTGGGCTCGCTGCAGGTGGTGCAGGCGGAGGGCGCGGGGCGCTCACCTCCGCAGTGCGGCGCAAGGGGCGCGGCGGAGAGGCCGGACCCTTATCGGCTGGGCGGGTCGGGGGCCCGGACTCGCGGCGGGTCGCCGTCGGAAGGCATTGGGGCGGGGGGGTGTCAGCACACCCCCGCGAGAATGCCGAGGACGGCCCGGGGCGAGCGGTATCCGTTCCGCTCAAGCTGGGCTCGGCGGCGGAATGGTATGCGCGCTCAGACGTGCGCGAGCTGGACCTCGAAGAGGGTCCGCTGCGCGACGCGACAGAGCTGGCGCGGGAGTGGCTGGGGCGGTCGCGGCTGTGTGGCCGCGAACCACGGTCGGCCATGGTTGAAGTACGGTACAGATGTACTATACGTACGTGGACGCAACATACACAATGTCAATGTCACATAGTTGTACACGAACAGAAATGCACATGTACACGGAACAGTTAAAAGTAAAAGGTACTCACAAAATAACACGATACACTAAACACTAAACACACAACACGTATTCAGTGTCTAAGTAGTCACAAAAGTGTACGTACTTGCACGGTAAAACTAGAAAGGCTGGCTCTCCGTGACCCGACGTTGGAAACAAGTTCCCAACGGGAGGCCAAGGGCAGTGCAACCCTTCGGCAAGGCGGCAATCCGCTCGTTATTCTAACGAATGACGAGTGGATTGACGATCGCGAGTGGGGTATAACGGCACTGCACTTAGGGGCGGGTCGACACGAGCGTGGAGTGAGCGAGTCACTCGACACGATTCCGAGCGAGACGGCACTACCGCGGAGTGAGCGAGTCACTACGACGCGGATAGAACGGGACGGCACGAAAACGCGGAGTGAGCGGGAAAGCACTAACACACACGAGAGACAGGACGATCCGGACCATATATATTATTTGTCTTTAGTTTTTAGTTGCGTTCAATTATGTAGTGGTTGCGCGGTTTATCTAACCCAGAGGCTCCAATAAACTGCCAACACGGTAAACGTCATCCCAAACTGGATATATGACAGAAAATAGATAAAATCCCGAAATATATGCGGAATAAATTTAGCGCCATAAAACTCCGTCGACACGCCTCCGTCGACACGTAGACATCTTTATGGCTGTGTGAAATATTTTTAGTACAAAATTTATCAGTAAGGGTCAGTTATAAATAGATCTTCCCTCCGAAATACGGGAGTAAATTTACAATTACATTGAACATTCGAGTTTAGAATTAATTTGATCATTGGACCGTACCTAAAGAGTAAAAACGGGACCCTATTACTGAGACTTCACTGTCAGTCTCTATCTATCTCTCCGACTGTTTGTGTGTCCGTCTAGACAGACGAATAGACATCACCAGGCTGAATCTCCTTACCGTGATAGCTAGACAGTTGAAATTTTCACAGATGATGTATTTCTGTTCTGTCTTCTGAGAGAGGAAATAATAGCCACTATCTCTTTGACAATAACCCAACCAGATGTTTAAGCTTTTGTTAAATCTTGTTAAGCTATTGTAATATTGTATGTAATGACGCCCACTGTAATTAGTTATCAATAAAGTTAAAAGTAAAAAATAAGCAAACGATCAGACGGATGGAAAGCGGTCACCATGGCCCATGGAGGAGTCTCAAGTTGTTTGACAAATAATAATAATTACTACTTATGGACCGCTCAAACGCTCGTACGTGTCCCAACAGAGAAATATCAATTTGAGACTGTCGCCAAGAATTAGGCTGTATATGTACTGTATTGACTGCTGTTAGCCAACTGACCTAGCGCTGTGATCGATAGCCCGATAAAATTGTATATAATTCACAAAGGTAATGATGTGTTGCATAATCGAGTTGCCTAAAATATTGTAGAGTTTACAATATGAGCATTATGAAGCGCTGCATTTTTAATAGCTATCTTAAACATGCAACGCCGCGTGACGTATCGTCTCGTTTCGGTGTGAACTGACGCTTAATCTAAAATTCTAGAGTTCTAAATATGTTTTTTGATTATATACCTACTCGGAAAATATTATAAAAATCTATATTTTACACACCACTGCTGAATTATGAAAAAACAACATATGTCTACCCACAAACCTTCCTCTGGGAAACCGATATACTCCATTATCTTTCTAAAGAACAAACAAAACTTACACAAAGAAAACGTACGTGTAAATCTTAAAAGCTTAGCTATTCTTATCGCCAAGACACTAGACAAGTAGACAGTGAGACTATAAAAGATGCCGCAGCGAACCCCCGCCCGGCAGCGGTGAATAATATAATCAGAACGCTTATCTCCGTATCATAAAACCATGAGTTTGACTATTTTATCGATCCGAGCCATTACTTGCAGTAAAAGCCCATTATGCCACGTGGGCGAAGCCATAAGTCACTAAGTGTTTCTTTAAACAACTACAAATGAAAAACTTTCGTAACGTGTGAAAGTTGTATGCGATTATTTTTATATATGGCGAATGGGTAGGTGTCTCTTGATAAAACGCCCAGCAACATTTACAAAATGTCATCATCGTTAACCACTTAAGTAAACCACATCAAATCTGCCTATTCGTGTAGACTTTAGGAGCTATGATGCCACAGACTACCCGATACATAGACAGCAGCTATAAGGCCACTACCTACGAGCGTCGACGTCGCTGTCACCGCGTCGCCGCGCGCCGCCGCGAAATTCGAGGTAGGAACCTTAATAGCATAGATGCCCGGCTATTAGCGGTAGAGGACATTTATCGTTCCTTATTCTCCTTACGACAAATGTTTATGGGGAAGAAAGAGATGTCTAATAATAGTTAGTCAATCTATCCGATACATAGACAGCAGCTATAAGACCACTACCTGCGAGCGTCGGCGCTGCTGTCACTGAGCCGCCGCGCGCCACTGCGAAATTCGAGGTAGGAACCTTAATAGCATAGATGCCCGGCTATTAGCGGTAGAGGACATTTATCGTTCCTTATTCTCCTTACGACAAATGTTTATGGGGAAGAAAGAGATGTCTAATAATAGTTAGTCAATCTATCCGATACATAGACAGCAGCTATAAGGCCACTACCTGCGAGCGTCGGCGCTGCTGTCACTGAGCCGCCGCGCGCCACCGCGAAATTCGAGGGAGGAACCTTAATAGCATAGATTCCCGGCTATTAGCGGTAGAGGACATTTATCGTTCCTTATTCTCCTTGCGACAAATGTTTATGGGGAAGAAAGAGATGTCTAATAATAGTTAGTCAATCTATCCGATACATAGACAGCAGCTATAAGGCCACTACCTGCGAGCGTCGGCGCTGCTGTCACTGAGCCGCCGCGCGCCACCGCGAAATTCGAGGTAGGAACCTTAATAGCATAGATGCCCGGCTATTAGCGGTAGAGGACATTTATCGTTCCTTATTCTCCTTACGACACATGCTAATGGGGAAGAAAGAGGTGTCTAATAATAGTTAGTCAATCCATCCACATCCTGCTTTTGCTAAAGCTTTCCGTACACAATTGAAAATGCCAAATATTCACATTGCAATAAAATCGTAATTTGTACGTCGTATTAGAAAAGCCACCAACATCCCGACCATGTTCATAAACCTATTGACTTTTGTAAGTGGGATATTGTTTTTTCAATTCAATTCATAAACAGTTACACTACACACAGGATTCCGGTCCTGTGTACATTTCCTAAATATCTTAGATGCATCAAGCGAAGTACTTTGAGTTATCAAATATAAGCAACAAGCAAACAAGTCACTTTGTAAACAAAAAGCGTAAAAGCGATTTCTAGATTCCGTGAAAGTTTGTTTTTAAACAATTGATAAGAGAACCATAAATTAGTTACTCAACAAATTCTTTAAAAGCAAATAAATACTTATCTATAAACGCCTCTTTGTAAGCTTATCTCTAAGCTGAAGTAAGCTTTAGGAGCTTTTTGTTTTTACTACTTTTCCGATTAGAATGTTTTTCTTCATAATTAAAGAGTCAATTTCGTAACTTAGAATTCAGCACCAAATATAGTGGAAGAAAGAAATAGAAATACTATTGCAAGGATTTGTAATTACTAGGTTCCGTAATTATTTTAGAAGTTTGTGATTTGTGTTATATTATAATATAGGAACAGACTCCTCTCTTGTAACATTTTCCGAGTCATGATAATTTGTAGTAGGTACTAGCCACTAGGTGATAGGTTTACTAAAATATACTTTTCTATCTTTTATCTTTCTAAGAAACTTGAACTTTGAAATTAACCATAGAAATATATCATCATATTATTTACGTGAAGCAAAAATGTTCACCACAGTTTTACGAGAATTGTACATACGAAGGAGTATGATATTTGGCACAGTTAAAGTTTATGTGGGGATAGTCGTGCAGCTGCCACCGTGCGTTTGATAGATAATATTTTGACGTTTGTTAATATACAAATTTAATTAATCTTTATAAGTTTTTTATAATTTTCTTTTTTTTTTATTTGCTAATAAAAGGGAAATTTTCAACCACAGGGCGACGTATTTATATATTTTGTAAATGTAATATCATTGAAATGTAATTAAGCAATAACAAAACTATCGAGCATAAATCGTGGGAGAGCGCAGGTTTGGTCATAAGAAGTGATAATGCAAGCTCATACAGGTATTGTTTACAGCGTGTAGCCAACAATGAGGGTTCATCCATGCCCCTATTATGAACCATTGTTGGGGGAATGCTGGAAATTAAAACGGGGTATTGTTAGACGCCGTATATGCATACTTCCTGGGTGATTACTTTTTATTTTAGGGACTGGAGGGACTAGAAAATGGGTATTTTAAACAAGAATTTGGGTGCTATTGGTTAGGCAGAATATGGAGGTAAACCAAACCAGTAATTACAAAGAAGAATATATTGATTTCTTGTCACTTTTCGCATGCCAATGCGTATTCAGCCAAGTTAAAAAAAACACTGGTGACTCAGCAACCATCTGTATTTCACTAAATCCTTTTATATATTATAATATAAACATATACTTTCGATGCTCGATCAGGCATAAGTACGGTCACTTCTTTTGTGTTTGTGCAAAGGAAAAGGAGCTTTTTCGAAATTGTACATTAGTTGTATGTCTATTACCCTTACAATATATTCCACAAAAAAATACGTAACATCACTCCCTGAGAAGTGAAAATCCCTGTAAACATCGTTAAATTTTTCTATTTTCCGTGTTTGATGGAAAGGAGCGTAGTAATTTTCCAACTTATAAACTGCAGACCTCATCGTCTTGAGAAAGTTTAGATTGTTCGTTTTTTTTCACTATCTACCCGCCGCACTCCCTTTTTCCTATTTTAACTTTCTTGTTTTATTTTAACAGAGCCGCTTCGAGTTGTACGTACAAGTATTTTAGTTCACGATAAAAATACTATAACATTGTGGCTAAGCGGAACTTAAATAAACTGGTTTTATATCTATTAAGTAGATAAGGTCAAATTGAAATATTTAAGAGATTTAATAGCAGAGCTGTTGACATAGCGCCCATTAAACGCCCTGAATTATGTAATATTTTTTTACTATACTCAACTGTTTGTAGCGAATAAAACATATTAAACTTTAATTTATTATCGACTTTGAAATATGCAAGAATGTACAAGTAATAGTAGGTGTAGTGAGAATAAGCGGAGGCTTTTTTGTATTTATAACTTTCTTAAAATGTGTTCATAATAATAAAAAAATTAAAAATATTTTTTTAAACAAACAATTAAAACCGACTTCCAAAGTAAAATGCACAAATAAATATGAAATATAACTTATATTCTAAGTAATTCCCCTTTTAAATTCGCCTCAAATTTTAACTATTTTGAAGTTACAATTTCGCCATGTCCGTCAGTCCGTCCGTCCGTCATCGGCTTACCGTCTAAACGGTTAGTGCTAGAAAGATGAAACTTTTCATGGATATGTGTATTTACCACGTCGACAAGGTGTTAAAATAAAATCATGAGAAATATAAATTCTTGGGATACCTCCTTTGGGGTAGGTACTCGTAAACTGAGGATGATTTTTTTCTCACATCTACCCCCTAGTGTGGGATATATCATTAGATAGGTATTTCAAAAACATTGCGATGTTGCAAATACGTTTTTTTTTTATGTTTCCGTTTGTGAGATATTCAACTTTAAAGCACAATTTAAAAAAAAAATCAAGATGGATGTCCATGTGATGAGCTTTAATGGAAAACTATAACGGCTTATATAACTGGATTAATTCAGGAGTTGCAGAAACATAACTTGTAAAATGCGCTTACTTGGAAAACTTCGTACAAAGTACCGAAATAATAAGTAAACATGTACAATATTGGTATAATAGTGAGCGAGTCCGACTCGCACTTGGCCGGTTATTATGCAACCGAAAGTTGAGCCTTGGTTATTTGCAAAGCTTTTAACTTGGAAACTCTATACGACCTTCAAGTTCAATTAGACAAGCCAAAATTTGCCTAAAATTCAGTGGTTTTCGAATGAGTCAAACAACAATTATTTCACATTTTATTTATCATGTTAGTAGTAATCAATTAATTATAAGTTACTCATCAGGTCACTTGAATTTTTTCATAGGAGTTAGAATGTCGCCACCCCCAGATTTTTACATTTGCCGCCATTTCTCAGGTTCAACTTTCGTTTGCCAGACTCTAGTAAAGCCTATTTTACTTTATATAATATAATCATGAATCGTAACTATGAAACTAGGTCAACAAACTATATTACTCTTCCATTTTGACATTTATTGAGAAAGCAAACAGATTAATGACTCAACACATTTTCCTAAAAAGATAAACAGAATTATAAAGTGTTCCACTATTTCCACTTAAACGATTTTATTCAGAGTAAATAAAGTCGGAAATCACAGACCGATTATGTTAATCAAATGAACACAATCTAGTTAGAGACCCGAGCGATCTAAGATTGAGGATAGGGTTGGTGACTTGTATTTGGTTTACTGCAAAACGATTTTCAAGTATTGGTTGGCTTCTGTCTTGTCTATAACATGCTCGTATGCAAAGACAAAAATGCCCCTTCTATGATAAAAATTAAAAAGCAAGCTTGCATAATATATTAATACGTGAAACAAAAACTTTTAGTACAGTACAGTGAATTACAGTTTATGTTGAGAAAGGTGCACAGAAAGATTTTTTTTTAAATGGTGCTAAATACATAAAACTAATAAAAAAACAACAACACACACTATCTCAGATTATTAACACACACTGCCGTGCGTTTCATAGATACAATTTTGTTACACGTAGACGTTTGTCAATCTGTCACAACATTTACATTTTTTTTTTAAAAAAGAAGCCAAAGTATCTATATAAAACTTAAAAATTCAATGAATTATTATAGGCGATATTCGACCACAGATCTACCTCTACGAAAAAGTACAGTATTCCCGTGGGAATATTTACGCGGATGGAGCCGTGGGAAAGAGCTAGTAGGTATTTAAAATTTTTTTAAATCTATTAAACATCCTATTTTATATATGATCATATATATGATCTGATATGTACTTACGTAACTCCACAGAATTAAAATTATAATAAAATATTAAAATTGTGAATACAAAATTCACATGTAGCAACCCTAGGACGAGCACTCTTATAGTGTTCAATTTGAAGTCTAGTCTGAGAGCTGTCTTGGATCCACACCGTAAGTCTTTTGTCAAGTATTCTTTAGAATTCTGATAATTATTCCAGACGGACTCTTAGCATAACTTTATCTTTAACTCCAAAGAAAACGAAAGATTGATGTCAAAAGAAGAAACTAGAGCGAAATGAACTAAAATTTAGAATTTGATGAACGTCTTTGTACTTTTGTTGAAATTTAAATGTAAAAAAAACTGGTCAAGTGCGAATCGGACTCGCGCCCGAAGGGTTTCCTATAAAACGGCTAAAAATTCTCGTTTGTTCAATGGGAGCCCTCTTAAATATTTATTTTATTCTGCTTTTTAGTATTTGTTGTTATAGCGGCAATAGAAATACATCATCATTAAAAATTTCAACTGTCTAAATATCACGGTTCTTGAGATACATAAACCGAGATATTTAGACTGGCGACAGACAGACAAACAGACAGACGGATGGACAGCGGAGTCTTAGTATTAGGGTCCCGGATTCTTTAGGGTTCTTTACCCAAAGTGTTAACCCTAAAGAATTGAATCCGAGTAAACTACGAATAAGACAATTTCCATTCGATTTTCCGTCATGAGTGAGAAATCTTAGCCAAAATATCATCAGCTTTATTTAGATCCTTTCAGAAAAGTTAATGTGCATGCAAAATTTACTGGCAAATTCCGGACAAAAGTAGAGAAAGTTACCCAAGGCCGGGGAATTTTATTTAACAACGCCAAGCGGGGTGTTATGTGGAAAGCGAATACAGACGATGTAACTAGTCTGAGCTTGTTGTAAGAGCGATGCAGTCGACGAGTCTGAATTCCGTTGCCATGGCAACCCCCCTGCGGTGAGCCTTCCGCCCGTTGTTTCAAAATTTGCCTGAAGCTATTTAATGTTTAATCCGCATTAAAGCGATAAAATAACTCAATACAAGCTCTACAGGCAAATTCACCCTATGTGACTGGGCATTTTTGAAAATACCGGATAGGTGAAATATTTCAAAGGGATTCGCCCTTTTTATTTGCAAACAAAATATGCCTTTAAAATGTCATTTATCATGCATTTATCCCTAAAAATAGTTAAGCTATTATACCGCAAACTTAATTAAATTCATTGTTGACATTTACAACGGAGAAAAAAAAACCAAGACTCGATTCACTAGCGCCCGTTACACGCACAGCTCGGACCGCGGATCGGACTGTGTTCGCAACTGCGGAGTGGTATGTGCGGTTTGGACTGCGGATCTAACTATAGTTCTAATTACAACGTAAAATTTGTCCACGGTTTGGACTGCCGGCCTCTTAATAATAATTCTCTCTTAATCATAATGCGTCAAAATACGTCATAGCTCACTTAAACTGTGGAAAATGCGCTGCCATTGACATGCCAGATCGGACTGTCGGCCCCACGCATTTACACTTTCGAACTGTACGTCTATATTAGTCTATATAGGGATTGATTCAGAGTAGTCTTTAACTGAATGAAATAATCATGAAAATAAAAAAAACTAAGTACGATATCATTCTAATACATATAACACGTCTAGCTATAGTAGGTATGTTCGTAAAAATTTCAAAATTCAATTTACCAAATGCTTTGCTTTTTGCGGTCCTTTATGCACCAGAGCGCGGTATCAACAAAAAACCGCTATCGAAAGCTACGAGCTACGAAGGGTTAATTATATACTCGTAGAGTCGTACGCTACTTTTACATTTGGAACAATAGATTTTAGTCGAAAGGGGTCGTACTTCCAATCAGTCCCCCTTGCAAATGCAATACACGCAATACTTACCAGATTCTATAGTCAAGCTTTAAAAAAACTATTTTCAATAAGTAATTAATGTCTGTTATTAAAACCTGCTATCTAATCATTTCTGTGTTCTACCAATTATTGTCGACCAGGTTACAAAAGTTCATACGATCTCCCATCTTTGTTATCTTCCTCTCCCCTCCTGTACTCCGTTTTTGTTTAAGCCTGACACTGAGGAAGAAGTTAAAAACATATCATGACTATCACTTTTACTGCTGTGGGCAATGATAACCTGAGCCCCCGCATGATATCGCTTACCCTTCCAGAACTCTTGCCAATTATCACTCACATTTTTAACTTTTCATTGACAACGAGTTCTTTCCCTTCGGCGTGGAAACGTGCCAATATCATTCCACTTCCTAAAACCTCTAATCCCTCTTCCTTATCTCAATTTAGACTAATCTCCATATTACCCTACCTATCCAAAGTCCTTGAATACATTGTACTCAAACAGCTTTTCGAATTCCTTTCCTCTAGTAAATTTCTTTCCCCTTTCAATCTGGCTTTCGCCCTAGTCACATTACTGTTACGGCACTGCTTAAAGTCACTGATGATCTCCGTCTTGCAATGGAAAATAAATGTATCTCTGTTCTAGTGCTCCTTGACATATTTAGCAGTGCTTTCAATACTGTCTATGTCAATATACATACAATTATATGTCTTCAATCCATATAAATACCGTTATTATATATACATATACCCCCTTACTAATAAAAATATTTACACAACGGATAACTTAAACAACATTGCTATCTTTTTTTATCAAATGATATTTCTAACGTATCAGACAAAGACAGCAACACTGTTTAGTTATTCGTTGTGTAAATAGTTTTATTAGTAAGGGGGATAATATTTATCTATTATAGGTATAATATTATATTATTTTATCGTATCAACTATGTGTTTTAATTTGTTAAGTATGTATATTTTGAAAGCATATACTACACATTATATTCTTTATTTTAGTAACGATATAAATTATAAGTAGTGTATTTGTAATTGTGTACGTCCTATCTGCTGTCTTTTATCCTATCTCTCTCCGTAGGGCTGCTCTAAGAAAAAAGTTTTTTTTTATCGTGTCGTGTGTCCTTTGTGTCGTCTTTCTTTGTTAAATTATAATGTTATAAATTTTTCGTGTATGCGATAAATTGTTAAATAAAAATTAAACAAAAATATAAACCTCCGTAGACCCGAGAAAATACTGAATTACCTTTCCTCATTTAAAATAACCGTTCCAAAATTATGCTTTATTAAAAAAACTTTGTCTATACTAATATTAAAAATAGGAGAGATTTGTTTGCTTGTATGTTTGTTTGCATTGAATAGGCTCCGAAACTACTGGGTCGACTTTGATGATATTTGGCATAAAAACTAACTACTACTACTAACATTTTACTTTCCGCCTTTAATCTCAATACGAAATCTAGTATCAGTATCCACTGCGGTAGTCAAATGTTGTAGTTCCTAAGGTCGGTAATTGGTCGTTAAATCACATGGACCGTATAACCACGAAGTTAAATTATAGGGCTGGTGCACACGCACGTGCTTCACCTATAAATATGCCGCATCTTAGGGGACATAGAAAGCATGTGTCGCATAGTGAAAATTATTTTAGATTAATAGTTAAATTGGCATCATATTACTTGAAAAATTAGCTTTGATGCAAAATGTTTATTGATGTACAGTTCAGTTGTTTTTACTAAAATTAAAGGTCTCAATCGAACAATTATAACCGCTTCCTTTTTGGGATTCGGTATAGAAGTATTTACACTTTTCAATCTATGGATTCGTAGGAACTGACACGTTCCTAATTTATTTCAAAACCTACATACTATAGTTTATGTTTACGCTCTAGCTAGACAAGCTAAATTGTTATAAACTAGGCAAAACTTTTTTGTTTTTATTGGGCTCCATGACTTCATTTCAGATGACAGCATCAATAGGCAGTTCAAACTTTCTATAATTATTTTTTAATTAAATACTAATAACAATTAAACAGCTATAGATTTCTGATATTTTAAGGAAGTGTAAATATTCTTTTATGAACAAAATTTTAAAAATGCGCAAACGTTATGAATTCAAAAGTTATTTGCAACTGGGAGTTACCGATAGTGCGTCCTCAGCCTTACTGTGGAAGGTGGAATATGGTCGAGTGGCAATACATCAGCTGGACTGTTATTGGTCTGTCAATTCCAGGCCACTTGTACGGGATTGGGGAGTTTAATCGCGCAGATTTACATACTAGAAATCAGATTAGAATTTTGAAATATAAATTTTTATTCAATTCCAATTTAAAAATAGATTCAGTTTCGTTTCAGTTCGTTTTTTATTTTGAAAAAAAAAAGTTTGTATAGCCTGACGAAGAATAATACAAGCTGTAAATAATACAAAGTGATGTCGTATAATTTAGTATATAATTCATAGGCGTATATATTATAGATAAGGCATGTGTGGCAAAAAGTTTCTATAGTTAAATGGCCCCACTTTTGAGATTTTTGGGGCAATTTTGACATTTGAAGTATGGTGAAAACAAGATGGCTGACATTAGAAGTATGGTGAAAACCAAGATGGTGTAACTTTTTACTGTATGAAAATATGTTCTGTCAAATGTACTTCATACCCTATCTTGATTAAGTATATTATTATTATATATTCTTTGCCATGACACAGTTTGTAATCACACGTTAATTTAGTCGAATTTCCTCTATTTGTTTATGTTTAGATTCAATTGAATCTGAGCTGAGAATAGATCAGTATTTTTATTCTGCTAATCTATTATCTACTAATAGTAACAATAATCACCTTTCTAATCTGCTCGGCTTCGTCTCCATCTGCCTCGCTGCTTTGTATGGTGGTGTGCGGTATGTTAGCTGACGACGGAAATCTGGACAAAACGACAACTGTTTTACTTTTGAAAATCGTAGTAAAATCGTTATATTATTCATATAAAATTTAGAATTCTTCATGAAGCGGGCAACATTAATCTGCACAATGTTTTTGAATTATTTTCAATCTACCTACTTATCTTCTATCTACCTGCAATTTATTTAAATAAAATTATTGTAAAACTTAAATAAAGTGGAAAAGTGTATTAAAAAGTTTTTTGGTACTATTAAGACGAAGATTTGACATAACACACAAAAAAATGCGTAAAATAACGCTTGCGATGTTTTTAGCCGAGTATGTGAGGTTACCGGACGCTCAAGGAGCTTGGGGATTATGAGGACCAGAAACGCAAGTGCGCAACACCAGAGGAGTTACAAGACTTGTAACTCCTCTGGTGTTACGAGTGTCCATGAGCGGTGGTAAACGCTTACCGTCAGGTGATCCATCTGCTCGTTTCCTAGTCTATTTCATTAAAAATATATATTACTTCGTGTTAGGCTGCGTTAAGTGCTAAGTACAAAAATACTTTATGTTTCACATTGAGAACATTTTTAGAAAATTATTTTCCGTCTTAACTTTTTGTTCGAATGATTTTGAAAGGCTCCTTTGTTGCCTTCTTATTCGGTACAAAAGAAATCTATGTCAGTGGAAAATATAGGCGGAAAACGAACGGCTTGCTCGTCTCCTAGATTTACATCTCGCTTCCATCTGGAATATCTATTCTTACTATTCATAAAACGAGACATATTCAAGGTAGAAGAATACACAATGAAACTAGAAAATGCTTAAAAAGTGGTTAGAAAACGTAAAAAAATATCAAAAGGTTATTTTCTAAAAAAATATTAAATATTCAAAATCGAAAGTTTCCTGTGTTCCTGAATCATGGATATGTATTAAATATGTGTATAATATAATAAAAATCTTAAATATTGTATGTATAATATAAAAGTCTTAAATATACTTTCCGTTGTCTGGTCCACGTAACAGATTGACGTGTGTGAATCGTCCATAGATATAATTAATATTATTATTTAGAGTGGCTCTCACAATAATTCCTCTTGCGATGTAGACATTTTAAACAGCTCGTTCGAAAATCATCACCGAAATTGAAGTCCTAGTACCTATGCCAGACGTTTATTGCCAAACGTACCCACTATCCCGTGCCTATTTAATATCCCAGACCCATACCTGTATGACCAAAAGCCTCCGGTTATTTCGGGGCAGACACGATAGCGCACATCATTACTGCAATTCAAATCAGACTATAGATAACTACAACTGACTGTATGTAACTATAGCTGACCAATCGCGTAGGTTCGTTTAACTGTAATTCGACTGCACCTATCCCATCGCTATTGGGGGACCAATTTGAATATAAATGTTGAATTTTAATTAAAACATCCGCTCCTATATTGCGACTGTATAATGGGGTAAAGTTCAGTGTTTTCATTATTTGATTCTGTGCACAGAGATAGAGACGACATAACTAGACTCGTACGAGCGTACTCGTTTGAGCTCGTAGTGTGGAGTGTAATGAGTGTCTTTCGAGGAACTGCTTTTAAAGCAAGCACATCTATTAAACAAAGTAAATCTTTAATAACTATGTTGATATTTTGAATTAATTAAGTCACCATTTTGATTATTTTTTAATGTTAGGTTATTCAATTTTATTGTTCTACATTTCGGCATTGGCATTTAATAGAGTTCTTGAATATTGTTACACCCTTAAATTGAAACATGCACAATAACTTACAGCAGTTATTGTGCGATGTGCAAGATGTGCATGCTTCAATTTGTTATTTTCTATTTTGAATTTTTTTTATTTCACACGACACACACACACGATGTTAGCCGAAGATGTCACAGTTTATAAGTTCTTCGTTCAATATCAGAAAATATAATAAAAATTGACAACCTTCAAAAAGTAAACAAATCAAAAATTGTTTAAAAAAAACAAAGTAAGAGAGTATTTTTTATTTTTCGAGTGCACTTACTTTCTTTGCATTGCACACCAAATTTTACTTTTTAGAGTGAATTCCAGTTGTGCGTCGGAGCTGACACAAACACTTTTTTTTTGTTATATGTGTTTGTGTTTTTATTTTTTGTGAATTGAAAATATTTTTTTTTTCTTTCTTTCAAATTAAAAAGAAATTGAGGAAACTCTCGTGGAGAAAAAAAAAACAATTCTCAAACTCTTCAAACGTGAGTCTATACTTACAATAGAGTATATAAGTTTATTCGAAATAAAATCATAAACAGCACATTTAATTCAAAGAGCTTTAAGCTAAGCAGGTAGTAGGTATGAAACAACAAAAAACATTTTTAAGCTCTGAACGTGAGCTTCTATTTACTTGTATGAAAATACTTAGTTATATTTAAATTGAATAAATACTCCAATCGTAATTATTCACACAACAGTTGAAGAAATCATCAACGGCACTTGAATTAATCGTGCTTTCAGTCAGCAACAATTTGTATGTCAAAGCGTTTAAGCATCTTCAAGTTCCTCAATACTCGAGAGTACTCAGCAGCTGTGGGCAACAGCTGCGACTCGTCAAATGGGAATTGTGCAAACGCGAGGGCTGGAACTTGTGAAAATAAAAATATTTGTTTCTGTGGCTGTTTATTTGTTTTCGGTATGCGTGCAATATCTTAGAATGCAGACCACGAAATCGTCTCGTCAAATAAGAATTGTTAAACAACCGGCCAAGTGCGAGTCGGATCCGCGCACGTAGGGTTTCGTACCATTGTACCAATATTTTACATGTTCACTTATTATGTCGTTATCTTTGTACTAAGTTTTCCAAGTAAGCGCATTTGACAAGATAAGCCTCTATAACTCCTGAACTAACAAAGTTATATGAGCCGTTATAGTTTTCCTTCAAAGATCATTATTATTTTTTTCAAATTTTTCGAGCCAGCCGTTTAGATTTTAGAGTCCTATTTTAACAAAAAAAATGCGCTTTATAGTTGAATATCTTGCAAACGGATACCTAAATCAAAAAATTGTCTTAGTAGCCTCACAAAGTTTTTAAAAGTGATCCTATCTAATGACATTCCACACTATGATGTAGACGCTAGCAAAAATCAACCCCATTTACATGTACCCCGGTACCCCAAAAAAAATTTTTTTCGTGATTTTATTTGAGCTCTTTGTCAACGTGGTAAATACACTTAACCATGCAAAGTTTTGTTTTTCGAACACTAACCGTTTAGACGGTAATCCGAAGACGGACATGACGAAACTATAAGAGTTCCGTGACGTGAACTACGGTATCCTAAAAAGTTGCACTTGCTGTGCAGCGTGCGTGATAGGGTTGGAAAGCCCTATTGAAAAAAACAATGTATGCCTTGAACAATTATTATTAACGTATGTATTAAAGTCCTTGTCGTTATTAAGAACTAGATGTTGCCCGCGACTTCGTGCGCACAAATAGAGATCCCGCAGAAACCGTTACTTTTTTCCGCGATAAAGTAGCATATGTCCTTCTTCGTGGTCTACTTTATATCTGTGCCAAATTTCACGATGATCCGTTACATAGTTTTTGCTTTTTTACGTGAAAGAGAAACAATCCAACTCACTTTCACTAATATTAGTACCGATTGCTGTGTGAACGAGTCGCTGTAGTTCAACTGTGGCAAGCAGCCACAAAAAAGGTATTTAAATATTTCTGTGCCTCCTTTCATGTTGGTTTTGTAACTTGGTTTTGCGGGTTGGAATAACTTAAGGTCCCCATGGCACATTTAGGAAGGCAAAGTAATCGACTTAAGTTGACTCCCGGGATCTCTGAGATGGAAACCTTTGCCTCACGTTCAGAGCTTTCTAGAATATTGCAGCAAGGAGCAATTATGTCCTTATTACGCCATTGGACGTTCGTATTTACAAACCCTATATACATAGCTACTTACTTTATAGATGTCAAAGTAAATTAATAAAATTTGCGTACACTTCCAAGAAAAATAAAGATTGGAAATTATGGAATATCTACCAACCTTACCTTTGTCTAAATATGTGTAAAACAATAAAATGTAAAACTGTTTGAAAAAAACCAAAATTACCAAAACAAACTTGCTTAAACTGTCTTGAACTTGACTAAAATACATTTTAATAACAAAAAACATGTGCAGCTATAAAAGTTTAAACGATATTTGCTTTTAATCTCGAAGAACAAACTGAATAAAATCCAAGAATAGAGAACAAACCTATCTTAGTTCCAGCTTAACTACAAGTATTGTACTCTCTCAAGCAAGCATGTTATAACAGATGCTGTATAGATAAGGAACACAAACGAACATACCATTGTCTCGTCTTTTGTTTATTTTGATACACTTGAAACTCCAAATATGTAGACAATGTAAACAACGCCATCTGGCGATTTGGGAGAGGCACTAATTATGTGATCATCCTGTTTTATGGCTTTTTTTTTTTTTTTTTTTTTTTTCGAACGGGTCTATGCTAAGGGTCGGGTTAAGACCGCTGTAGCTAAGTCGGACTATAACTAGCCTGGTGGCTAGTTTGTTTGGTGGTAGACGATGGGAGGGTTTGACCCTCCCTAACATCACCCGGGTGATGTTCAAACCGGATATTGGGGACAGCTACGGATTAGAAGCTATTATTTTGACAGGGGAGACGCGGGTCTCTCCTGCTGAGGGGTCCGACCCCTTCCTCACTCGCTGATGAGTGAGGTTGCTCGCGCGCGGTAGCAGAGACTAGCGGCGTGCGAGTTATCGCGATAGAGGAGCTCTCGATTTGGTCGATATCGGTACTGAGAGGGCCGTCCCTCTCCCCTTCCGCGTACGGTCGGGATGACTCGCGCGCGTAAGTCCTAATGTCGATGAGGTTCGCGGTATTGGTAGAGCTCTCTATATCAATATCGCGGTCGCGGACACTATTTAGGAGTGTACCTAGACTACTGGGATGCGAACTCGAACTCGGGTTCGGGTCCGGTCCCGTGTTAGGGTCGGTCTGTACGTCTGTACGTGTTGTCGTGTCGGATGTGGGACCTCGGGGTAGGCGCCGGCGTCGACCCCGGTGCAATGCTAGCGTCGCGGGTGCGTGTGATTTGTGTTTACGTAACTGTACACAGTACGTTACGTATTTTGTGATCGGGTCAACGGGATCGGCTAAGATATGCTTAGGCCGTTTGTGCGGGTGTCGGAAAGTCAGTGCGTCGTGGTTGTAGTCCAGTGCCTTTTTTATAAGGGGGTTTGGGTGGTTTTTGCCTTTATCAAAGAATCTCTCTACGAGTTCCTTGATATAGGCTTTAATGGTGACTAGTTCGCAGTCCCTATGCAAGTCGATGTTACGCATGTACCAGGGGGCGCCTGTTGCCATGCGTAGAAACCGGTTCTGGACTCTTTGCAAGCGGTCCATTTGAGACTCGCTTATCTGTGCGAAGGAGACGCACGCATAAGTGAGTATCGTTCTGATGCAAACCTTATACAATGTAAGCTTATGTCTTAAGGACATTTTGCTTCGCGAATTAAGTAGCGGATATAATTTGTAGAGTACAAATTTCGCTTTACGCAGTGTGTTACTGATGTGACTCGAAAACGTCATCGACTTGCCTAGTACTACGCCTAAATATTTGACCTGAGAGACCTCAGGGATAATGTTGCCGTGCAGGCTAATAGGGCTCATTACTTTACGGGGGCACTTACGCCCCGCTGATTTATTACCATTGAATTGAATGGCGTGACTTTTATCGGGATTGACTTCTATTCTCCACTTGGAGAACCAATTACCGAGAGCGGTAACTGACTCCTGGAGGACTTTAGACGCGGTACGGGCTCGTGTGTTTGAATAATAAAGGGCTGTGTCGTCCGCGAACATAGCTAATTGCACCTTAGCGTGTTTGGGGATGTCACTAGTGTACAGGTTATATAGGGAGGGCGAGAGGACCGAGCCCTGCGGTACTCCCGCCTCCATATATCTTGGCGACGACAGTGCGCCTTCTACGCGGAAATGAAATTTACGATTTTTTAAAAAGTTACTAATTAGTAAGACGAGATAATCGGGTATTTCCATTTGATAGAGTTTGTATAACAGTCCGTTATGCCAAATTTTATCAAAAGCTTTTGCAATGTCAAAGAATACGGCGCATGTCGTCTTCCTGTCGTTTTTGCTAGATAATATGTACTCCGTTAAGCGGTGTACTTGAGCGGGACAGCTGTGCATTTCGCGGAAGGCGAACTGCTCGTCTGGAAGGAGTTTTTTGTCGGTTATGACGTCATTAAGGCGCCTTTTAATAACTCTTTCGTAGACTTTACCTAGGGAGCTAATGAGACTTATTGGGCGGTAGCTACCAGGCACCTTCCGGGGTTTCCCCGGTTTGTGGATACCTATGACAATAGCTACTTTCCAAATGTCTGGAAATGAACATCCTACTAAGAGGGCGTTAAAGATGTTCACTAGGAGTTGAATTAGCTCGGACGGTAACATTTTAAGTGTTTTGTTTGAAATACCGTCGAGGCCTGGGGCCTTTTTGGCATTCATACACTTAATAATGTCACTGACCTCCTCCGAGTCCACCATCCTCACCCTGTCTACGTCAGGTGGCCTCGAGAGTCGGCTGTTGACCTCGCTATTAACTAAGCTAAGGTGCACGGGATCAATCGGGAGAGTACTCGGCCGGCACTGTTGTTCGAAATTATCAGCTAGGCACTCGGCCTTGTCAATGTCTTCGAATGCAGGAGGACGGTTAGGTCTATCTAACGGAGGCATGTCGCTCTCCGTGTTGTTTTTGAGGGCCTTCGCGAGTGGCCAGTACGCCACGTGAGACGGTTCTAAATCACTGAGAAGTCGATCCCAACTCTCGGCTTTGTGCTGTTTGATTTTAAACTTAACTTCCCTCTCGTAGTGACGGAGGGCTTTCCTCCACTCTTCCGACGGGTAGCGATCATATGTGCGCTTAGCCGCATTTCGGAGTCTGATGGACTCCCTTATGTCCTCAGGGAGGGGCCAACGGCCCTTGGGGGTCGTTGGCACCTCCCTAGATGAGTTCTCTATGGTCGCTACCAGGTGGTCGGTCAAGTGGGAGGCGGCCTCTATGGCTGTCTCTTTACTATCTATAATATCGGGGATTTTGTCTAAGTGGCTAGAATGAAGGACTTTAATGTTCTCCGCTAGTGATTTATAATCTATTATCTTCCTAGTACTAGAATTATTGGGGTTAAGACTACCGAGTGTAATCATAACCGGTCTGTGGTCTGAGTTAAGCTCGTGGAGAGTCTCAATATTGATATTGAGAGAAACATTTTTAACTAAGGCTATGTCTATCGTACTAGGATCGCGTATGACACCGTTGATGTTTTCATTGGTGTCATAGCGAGTGGGGTCGGTGGGGGCTAATAGTGCAAAATTTAAAGTGTCGGTTAAATTACAAAGGATGGTGCCGTTTCTATTGTTATGAACATTGCCCCACTCGGTGTGTTTGCAATTAAAGTCGCCGGCAATGATGACAGCGTTACCTAAATTGAATAGCGCCTGTAGGTCGCTTGAATGGAGTTCTTTGTTGCACGCTAAGTACGCGCTTACTATAACAATGGGTCCGTGACCGGACATACTAATATGGCAAACAGATGTTTCTAAAGTTAACAATGACGGTGGCTCTAGTGGAATACAATGTAGTGATTTTTTATAGTAGTTAAGAGTACCTCCGAGTCGGGATCGAGTTCTATCGTTTCTGACTATTTTGTAGTTAGCTATTTTAGGGCTCCTCATGCTAGGTTTTAAGAAAGTCTCCTGCACTAGAAGAATATCGACATTTTGGCTGCTTACAAAATCGCGAATTTCGCTAATGTTATTCCTAATGCCGTTCGTATTGAACGACACTACGCGTAACGAGTGCGGCTTTGTCCTTCCCGAGGGCTCCATTAATTACCGTTTGTGGAGAGGGCCTTGATCTGACGGATCAAGACCTGATGGTCTGACAAAGCTTGGATGCGGTCTGTGGCCGAACCTTTTAGCTTTGTCGCTAAAATAGAAAGCTCCATCGGGTCAATAGGCCCGATGTTGCTTAAAAACTGCTGGACGAAAGAGAGGTCTGCAGTGAAGCTGGGAGTCGGAGGGGGCGTGGCTTTTGGCGCTACGGGCGCGGAGGGCATGGCCTTACTGGGGAGAGCGGGGAAAACCGCTAGCTCCGAACTACGTTTCTGCGCGGGCTTGAACCATGCAGATTGGGAGGGTAGGGGGGCAGCGACGAATCTCTGTTTGGGGGGGGCACTTTTAGTCTGCGGTGCACTACGCTTTTTTACTTTGGGTGCTTTTTTGCACCCTCTATAATTGGCGGGGTGTCCTTTAGACTTACAGAGAACACAGCTGGGGGGTTCGGACTCCTCAGCTGGGCTCTTACGGAGACAGTCAGAGGTGCCGTGGTCACCGAGGCACTTAACGCAACGCGGCCTAGCTTGGCAATTCCGTGCCGAGTGCCCGTAAAGTTGGCATCGGTGGCACTGGCCAGGGATGCCCCTTTTACGGGGGGGCTCGACGCGGATGCCCGTAATATGACAGACGGCTCGGATATTGAAGATATCCTTGCCCTCTGGTGTAAGAGGGAGGGTTACTAGTACCATATTGTACTCGTGTTTTTTAATTGGGTGGTACATGCGATGTACCTCTAAGGCGGGAAAACCTTGGGACTGGATGTCCATGAGTACCTCTTTTGTGGAGAGGCACTTATCGACTCCTGTAATGACGACGCGCAGAAGGCGCTCGTCTTCAAGGGAGTTTTATGGCTATAACATGACGCTTTTTATATCTTAAGTAAGGAGTTTTTTGAAGATTTTTTAAAGAGTGTAATAGAAATATTGTATACACTAGCTGTCCCGACACACGTTGTTCCGTCTTAACTAATAATTAACTGGAATAAATAAATAACGAAATAGATAAACTGAACGCAACAAATATTTGACAGTCAAGTGACTAGTAGGATAATAAAGGTGTTTGATATTTTTTCTACCGTTAGGGGGCAGACCCAACGCACACAAAGCGTCACACGAAGAAGAAGATGACAGCTGATATTAATGATGAGATAGATATAGGTATTATGCATCAACAATATTTCATTGAATAGGTACTCCGTTCCGATTTAGCATACTCTTAATGTAAACAAAGCTTGATATGGACGGCTATAATACTTCCAGATTAAATGTCAAACATTCACCGCGCAATAAAGAAATTGACACATTAATTTGGTCGAATAGCATTTTTTTTTCTTTAGGTACATTGTGAATCGGAACGGAGTATAGTGACAGGTGTATAAGAGATAGTAGCGTATACGCTATATACGCGACACAGCCTACCTACTACAGCCTATAGGCTGTAGTAGATAGGCTGTGTCGCAAACACGTTTAACTGAGACCTTTTCATCCATTATTGGATGATTTATACAGTATTCTCCGAGCGAAGTAACCACTCTTGAAATACTGCAGCGCCTGGGACAGTTGGTTTTTAAATGTCTTATGGTTGTCGTGTGGCCCAAGCACATACGGCATTCCCACAACACAGTCAGCCTAGTCCAGAGGAATGACTGGTCAATACGTCTAGGGCCAACCGTGTGCGGATTTCCTCACGATGTTTTCCTTCACCGTTAGAGCGTCCGTATATTGTACTTGAGACCTGAAAAAATCTCATTGGTACACGCCACAACCTGGGAATCGAACCTGCACTCTCTCGGGTGCGAGTCAAACGGTCTACCCACTAGGCAACGGAGCTCGGTAAAATTTATTACTAGTATACATTTACAAAACATTTGGAACATAACCGTCCCCTAAACTAGGCGCTGTCTGTACTACGGGGGAAGTTTGACGAATACAATTATAATATGAATGTCGGCAACAAAGACATAAACGTAATTTTTTTATGACAAAAACAAAGAAAAAAACTTCTTTATTTTTGACAAAAAAAAAACAAAATAATAATTAATAAGGAAAAAAAATCAACTAAAGAGTATTGTGTAGGTATGAGTAAATATATAATGTCTGTGTGCGAGTGTGTGTGATTGTTTTTAAATCAACTAACTAACAAATAATTTTAGGTACACCGCAAAGTTTGTTGATAGATCGCAGTTACAAATCCATTTCATGTGCTATGTTTCAGATTTAATGAAAAGCCTAAAATGGATGCAAATAATTGAAAAACTGATATCTGCTGTAAAATTAACTTTTCAACTTCAATTTATTTTACCGTGAAATAGAGTGCGACACGACTTTTTTTTTCACAAAACCGTTTCAACTTTGTCTGCAGCATGGTAAAATCATAAAGATAAAAATAGGTATTTGTCTAGTGTCTACTGTCACATTATCCTTTCTAAAAGAACCACTCTACGGAAGATATTAATAATAATATGGTTGGACTATCTTTATTATGTTTCCCTAGGTATGTACTATGTATGTATGTATGTATGTATTAGGTTTACGTAGCTGTCATAGTCATGATGTCAACTAACGCCCGAAATTAATAACGTATCTAAAATCTTAGACTGACTTCAATCTTTAATTGAAGGACGAAATTCTCAAACAAAAAAATGACGTAAATTGACGTTTTTTTTTCATTTCGTTGAAATGTATTGAAATCTTGGTCTCAGATAGCTAAAATGAGATTAAGATTGATTATTAATTTCGGGCGTAAGTTTGTACTGTTGACGACTTTTCATCGTCGTCGTCTCAGCTACAACACACCTTTGGCGACCTCTGTGGCTCAGTGGTTATCGCGTTGGCGCTCAAGCTGGAGGTTCCTGGGTCGTGGATGTGTAATAAATACTTATGTTTATTATATAATAAAAATATAAGTATAGTATAAAAAGTATTAAATATATTTCCGTTGTCCGGTACCCGTAACACAAGTTCTTCAAGAACTTACCACGGGACCAGATGGACGTCGTGTGAAAGCATCCATAGATATTAATAAAAAAATAAGACATCTACACTATTATCTTATTTACGTATTCGATCGTGAGCGCGTTTGGCGTTTACTAGGAATTTGTATGTGATTTGACGTAGTTGTCGCGTTTACAACTAGGTGGCGCTGTACAAATCACATACAAATTCCTAGTAAACGCTAAACGCGCTCACGATCGAATGCGAAAAGAAAAACTCCCACTTAGCGCTCTGGACATACTTGTAGGTTACAGAGAAAATAATATTATATATTAACGAATCTGAAGATAATATTACTTTGAAGGTACCAAGTAGGTACCAACTGTTCGACATATAATGTGATGACGTAAACACATTATGTATGGTATTTTCAGAAGTTATTTAGACGGATACAGTATGATCCTTATCAAATTTACGTTACTCACTTTAAGCATTTTATACACATTATAGTAGCCCTTTCAACCATACACTTTAAAATAAAATCTTATATTAAGAAGATGTCGTAAAATGTATATTTAAGCGCGAAAAATTTATATCAAGCGGATACCGCAGTTCGCGTCGAGGTGATAAGGTCCCGGTTTTACCCATTGGCTACGAAACCCTAAAAACATTTTCAATATTGTATACAGAAGTATATTTCAGTGAGTAAAGTTATTTTCTGAAGAAGTTTTTTCTCCAATAACACTATTCCACGCGGGCGAAGCCGCGGGCAAAAGCTAGCAGTGTTATATATACCAAGAAAGGCGAGCACTCGCGGTGTGTGGTTTTTTATTATGTAGTGCGTAGCTACACGCGCACTACATACATAAAATATCGGCCTCAGCTTTTGTTTGGCAAAGCTCTGTCTTCACTTTTTATTTGGTTTGAGATTGATTGAAAAATAGTTTGAACGGCAACCCCGAACTCAGTCCTAAAATAGCGGCAAATTCCCTCACAATGATCTCACTAAATTACACGGGATTAAACAGATCTGCGGGTCCTTCCCTGAAACGCTAATCCAGAACATGTGCGGCTTAAAAAATACATCTTTTGAAGTCGTGACGAATTCGATATGCATTCTTCCGTCAAATTAAAATAAAACGTTCTGACTCCTAATTAAAATCTACGTTAAAAACACACTCATTGTAATTTTTGAACGTTCAAATAAAACTAAATGTTCCTCTGTCGCACCAGCTATACAAATGTTGTCTTTTATAGATAAGTTATAGGTATTCTATTTTAGGAGTCTTTCAGATTATTGTTGTACATAAAGAGAATTTACCAAACCGTCGTTTAACATTCGACGCATATACGGCAACATATAACATGCCATTGCAATGGATACTAAAAAAACTGTGAATCACGAATCGACAATGACAAGAAGTTAAGAGCGTTTATTTATTTGAACAAGCATTCCCTTTTAGCGACGCATCGTGTAGGACAAAACAACCAACTTTTAGATAGGTGCCCACGAGATGATAGTAATAATTTTAACTCGCGGCGGAAGAGGCGACAGCTACAAGCATTGATTGAATTAAATATAGTCTCTGATTTCCTTTACAATAGTCATACTTCAGTAATAGGATATTTATGTGAAGGCTTATGTAATATGCTAATGGAATGTTTTTTAGGGTTCCGTACCGATAGGTTTAAAACGGGACCCTATTTCTGAGACTTCACTGTCTGTCTGTCTGTCCGTCCGTCCGTCTGTCTACAGGCTATATCTCCTTAACTGTGATAGGTAGACAGTTGAAATTTACACCGATGATATTGTATTTGTGTTGCGGCTATAACAATACTAAAAACAGCATAAAATAAGTATACAACAGACTCCCATACAACAAACGTTATTTTTTGCTGTTTTGTATAGAAACCTTCGTGGGTGAGTCCGACTCGCACTTGGCCGTTTTTAAATGGATGATCTGTTATTTTCTGATATACATATCATCTTACCTCTCGCTTTCTTTCTGTGGGAGTGATTTGTGAAATATGGGATGCAAATTTACCTTTAACAAAGAGTCAGGTGTGTACTTATCTTAAAAATAGGGATGGTATAAGTTTGACGTGTCTGTCCGTCTGTGTATCGGTCCGTGGCATCGTAGCTCCCAAACAGATGAACGATTTGGAACTAGTTTTTTTGTTTGAAACATGACCTGATCGGGAGTGTTCTTAGCTATAATTCATCATCATCAGCTCGCGCACTGCTTGATAAGTTGGGGGTTACTTACAAATATTGTATTTTACTATGGTGAGATGTCAGATAACCTACACATCATATACGACTACTGTAAGGCTGGGATCGGGGAAAATTCAGAGCTCTGAAAATAGAATTCTGTGCTATTAAAATAGAGCTGAAAACCGAACACACACTTGACACTCTCAAGCCAAATGTCAATGTCAAATCTGACAACTTGAAACTCATGTATTCGATTAGTTCAGAGTTCTCTGAATCTCTGAATTTTCTTCGGCCTTCCGGATTCCGGACAATATAGTCCCGGCCTAAGGCAACTTATACACTTGGAGACTTCCATTTTATTTTCCACGGAATTAACTTTTCTTTGTAGACATCAAGAAGGTTCACCGGTGTTGATGTATGTTCATTTTCCTCATCTTCAGCTTCTATGTCCCATTAAATATTTATGGGCAGGCTCCACTTCTGATATACTGCCGTATTTTAACTTTAAGCCTCGCTGTACAACGTTTTAAACCACCTTCAGGCCTCGTTACAACGAGCGGTTTTTTTTTTTCCGTCGGCGTTAGTAAAACCGCTCGTGGGAATGTAGACTTAAGTTGTTCCGGATCTACTACTACTAACGTTCATTTTACTGTAGAGATTTCTGCGTTCAAAATTAATTTACATAATAGTTTTATTTTCATTCATTAGTAGGTACATCGAAAACCGTGTCATTTTAACAGTTAAAGGTTCATAAACCTTTAACCAAAAATAATCAGCGACCCTTTTAGAGGCAATAAAAAGTGTTTACACTGTTGTATTGCCAACGAAAATATGTAATAAAATAATGAGTGTTTTCTGTTTTATAGTGTTTATGGTATTGGGTTCAATGACATCGTAACCGCTAATGGTTTTCAAATCGACAAGGGCTCAAAAGTAATAGAGACGTGAGTCATTCGGCCGCATCTGCTGCGTAACACATTATGTGGCTAAATGGTATGTAGCAGGCAGAATAAGCCGTCGCGGGACGCTACGAGGGGTACGAAACTTTATCGAATGTTAATTGTCATTTGTCATAATTGAATAAGTAATTGTCAATTGTTCGTACTAGCCCTACAGATAGGTAGGCGCTGTTGGTTGACTCAATACAAGTTAGTAGTAGGCTGGCCTAAGTCTTAGCCCCAATTTCACCAACGTAATAAGAAGACGCGGATGTTTACACTGAGCTACGTTTGTCGATATCTCTGTCCCGTTCTAACATTTAATGAGAAAGAGATCAGAGAGATCGAATCCGAGAGCAAAATAGAAGTTTGTTGAAATCGGGGCTTAGTCAACACTAAGCCCCGATCAGTTATCAACATAACTCCACAAGCCGTAAGTAACATTTGTAATCTCTTTTGTGAATTAATAAAGAATCTTCAAACCCAACCTAATATTATACAGTTTTTTTGTATTCGATACAAACAAACTAGAGACTTACTGCCCGTACCCTTTTTACCCATGTGACAATTGTTATAGTCCATTTATGAATTTCTTACAATTATTTTATAACAATAAATAATTGATTATTTATGAAGTCCATCACGGTTTTTGTAAACTAAAATCATGGTCGCTGGTCACCTTCGTTCCCTCGCCCTTTTAATAATGTTGTTTATTATTGTTTTTTGCCCGTCTCGTATGACCATTCTAACGTTACGGTAGCCAATATTCTACAGTTTATACTTATTGGCAGTAACACACCACACCGAAACCCTAGTAATTCCCCGCGGTACTACTATCGTTAGTTCCGGTCCTGCTTTGTTTTGCCCCTCACCGGCGTATTGTTTAGCGAAAACTGAGGGACTCCTTAATGGTCTACGCTCGGGGGGAGAAAAGATTAGATTTCTTATCCGACAAAAAATCAAGCCGAGCCCGTGCTTTCAATTATATGGTACAAATTGTATTGAGCTCCTTGATTATAACAGTAAAACACTACATATGTGGTACGAGGGTAGTTCTGAAAGCGAAACTCAATAAAAATGTCGAGGGGATATAACTGAATCAAAAACCAACTCAAGTTGAAAAAGATTTAAAAAATTGGTCGTAGTTGGAGCTTTTATTGTGTAGCAAAATTATAACGTTAGTTTAAAAAAAGATTCATCAAAAGAAAAATATGTATGTGTCACTATTATAAACAGTTTGATAACTAGACTATATTTTTAACACCCAAGTCCCAACGAAAACAGAGTCTGTGTGTGTGTGTGTGTGTGTGTGTATGTGTGTATTGTGCGTCTGTCTGTGGCATCGTAACTCCCAAACGAATGAACCGATTTATATCTAGTTTTATTTGTTTAACAGCTGACATTATTGAGAGTGTTCTTAGCTATAAGTTAGCATCAACAGCTCGTTCACTGCTTGACCATTCGGGGATAATACTTAAAAAAAAAATTGTTTTTTGAAAAGACCTTTGTTTAATTTTATATAATTAATAAAGCTATTTTTAATGCAACACCCAGTTATTTTGGTTCGCAAGAATTATCAATGTGGTAAATCTCATTTAGGTACACAATCTAGAAGTTCCAATAGATTTTGTGCTAAATGCATTATAGAATTTAGTACCTGGGAAACCGAGCTTTGCTCTGATAAGACAAAGTGTCTACAAAAACAACAATACATAATCCTTAATCATCCCCGTATTGTTCCAGATTCAAACAATAGCATGGAATGTTCCCGACTCAGCAGAGCCATTTCAATCCACTTACGCTTATTGCAGAACTCGGCAACCTTACCTTTAATGAGGACCAATAAAAAGAAATCGCCAGATATCAGAAGTCCATTGCTTCTTATTTGTAGGTTTCTTCAGAAAAACAAATAATAATTACGTACTGCATGTCATGTGCCTTTTAACGAAATTGTATCTGCGTTATTGTCAGATGGGTCTAAGGGTCAATTCACACCGAAACGAAACGCTACGCGATATGGCGCTGCATTATAAACATTATTCAAAATCGACCTTTATTCTTTACACAAGACGATAAACATTTCATTGTAAAAAATACACATTTCACAGAATTACCTACCGTATAAACGTCGAAGTCGTAAAAGTCAAAATCAATTTTTTTTATTCAAAATAGGTATTTTTATACACTTTTTGAACGTTGATCTACATGATGCCTACCACCATTTCGGGAACTAGCCCGGCGAGAAGAACGTAAGAAACGTAAGAAACTCGCGCGGGGCCATCTTTTATCAAAAAGATGGAAAAATGTTCTTTTAAAAATATAAAAATGGCATATTTAACAATGTTATGACTAAAACTACATAACAAGAGTACAGTTACATAATATATGTAATTTAGAAGTAGCCTTGCAGAGGGTCACCTCATTCCCAAGGTGTGCTATCATTCATAAAATCATTAACTTTATAATAGACTTTAGCACGCAAACGTTCTTTAACTACTTTTTTAAATTTATTGATTTAAAAATTTTGAACGCTTTCTGGGATCTTATTGTATAGCCGTATAAACTGGCCTTTACACGAATTATTTACTTTACTAAGTCTAGTTACTGGTACATCAAGCTTATGCTTATTTCGGGTATTTCTATTGTGGTTGTCACTTTTCTTTTTGAATAGATTTAATTTTTTTTTAACATATAATACATTTGATAGAACATACTGAGAATATACAGTTAAGATTCCAGTTTCTTTTAACTTCTCTCTTAATGACGTGTTGGGGGCCAGCTTGTAGATTGCCCGAACAGCTCGCTTCTGCAGCACAAATATAGTATTTATATCGGCAGCATTTCCCCACAGTAGAATGCCATACTAGGACATTATACTGTGGAAGTAACTAAAATATACAAGTCTTGCTGTGTTTTCGTCTGAAAATTTTCTTATCTTACTTACTGCAAATGCTGCTGAACTGAGTCTGTCGACCAACAAAAAAGCTGTTAATTTTAATTTACAAACAGACACTTCAATTTTATTTATTCGTATACCTATATTTATCAATACGGAAGCGACTGCAAAAATGCTCTCCGAATCGAGGGGAAATAAATTATTAAAATATTAGGTGTAACTCTACTTTCGAAATACATTCCCGAGTCCAGGAAGTTGCGAGATTTTATCTTTTCCGCTTAAAACATCCAAACAGTCGCACATAATAAATCAAACTTCATAAAAAACGAACAAAAACAGCATTTTTTCGTCAAAATGGACCCAGCCAGCCATGTATACCCGAAAGGAACATTTTAACCGCGATAAACATCTCGCACCCGCAGATTTGGCCCCAAAAATATTGTCACTATTATTGATGACTGTAATATTTCCGTAGCGAAATTGAATTATGTTATGTTATAGTTATGTTCGGGGTAACGACTTACTCTCGTAATTGGTATATTAGTATGGGGGTACTGTTAATACTAATATCTTTATCATTGACTGAGGAGGGCCTTTAGTCAAGATGAATTCGAAAATTTAGACGACGAAGTTCGTAAACAAAATGTGTGGGATTTGACATAAGGCATCGCAAGCGACCTGTTACGTAGCGATGACTTATGTCGAATCCCATACATTTTTGATTTTGAACTTCGCCGTCGAAATTATCAAAGCATCTTGACTAAAGGCCCTGAATTATAAAAACCGGCCATATGCGAGTCCGACTCGCGAACATTGCGTTCCGTACATAACGGAAAAAAATCACGTTCGTTGTATGGGGACCCCACTTGAATATTTATTTTATTCGGTTTTTAGTATTTGTTGGTATAGCGACAACAAAAATACATCATCTATGCAACGTTCAACTAGGTAGCTACACAGACCGACAGACAGACGGACAGACGGATGAACAGCGGAGTCTCAGTAATAAGGTCCCATTTTTACCATTTGGCTACGGAACCCTTATTTATGACACTCTGATAAGTCCGTTTAAACTTTAAAGTGATAGTTTTGAACGAGATACGCTTGCGGTTGGTAATATTGCTCGTACTGCTGGATGAGATCCATCTACTACATATGGCATGTGGTGGCGTTCGATTTCCTTTCTGAATACGAATCCTTTCAAAATTCTTGCCTAAGCGTCAGTTCACACCGATACGAGACAATGCGCGGCGCGGCCACAGAGGAAAAATTATACATCTGGGGGCATGGTAGTTCCCCTTGCCAAGACGAGCTAAGGCAAGCGCAAGGGCACTACCGGACCACCTTTTCTTGAAGCGATTCGTCGATTTTTTTAACCCTCATAGCTTGGGATTGGATTATACCAGATAAAATAAATTTTCAGGATATGTTTCCAGTAGCGGACTCATTAAACATATAAAGATTTGATTGCATAGGTCATATACTTTAGATTTTATTGATATCTAAAACCCCGTGATTTCATCACTGACTCACTGATGATCAACAAAATTATAGGGTATTTCCGTATGTCCTATAAAGCTAAAATTTTGTATATAAGCTAGTATCAGCACATAAACAACATAAAAATTGTCAAACTTAGATCTTTTATCCTTCAACCCCTTAAACTAGGGGATGAAAATTAGTAAGTTTTTACTCTAGAGGTCTGAAAATTGTTGTAAGGTTCCGTGTTATAAATAATGACAATAAAAAAAGAAAATAAAATTATTGTCATTACAACTTTCAAAAAGAAGTGATAGCCCACCAAAAACATTTTCATGTAAAGTGATGCCAAGACGATACCAAATCACTCGCACTGTCAAAAAGCTATCAGATCTCATGTAAAACTTTCTGACTTACCTTCTTACTCTACACGCCTTAACTCTACAAGCCTAACTCCACAGAGTCAGTAGAGTCAGAAGCTTGGTTTTACATGAGATCTGATCTTGTCCTGGCATCACTTTAAATGAAAATATTTTTGATGAAATACATATAATTATACTTACGTACAGAGAAACAGCTTTCATAGAACGAGCTATATTTGTATATTTTGACGTCCCCTTCAACGGCCCACAATTTTTCCACAAAATCATGGATACACTGTATGCTTGTAGTAGTGCAATCAAATCGAAAACTAACTACGTAGCTTTTTAGTAGTTTATCTGTTCGTCTTTCTTTAATCTGTGGCGCGGCGCTATATTTTTAAGCGATTCAAAATTGAACTTTATTCACTACACAAGAAGATACACGTTTAATTGCAAGAGTTCGAATGTGAAACTAGCTCTGCATAGCGCGGCACCGCTCTTGCAATGAGACGTGTATCTTCTTGTGTACTGAATGAAGTTCAATTTTGAATCACTATTTAAAAAATGCAGCATCGCGTTGCGTATCGTCTCGTTTCGGTGTGAGCTGACACAATTGCAATTCTTCGCTATTCGAATTTTGCCTATCATGCTCAGTTGTAAAATTCATTTATCATATTATATATATATTTATATGTACTCCAAGTTTCCCTTGCATTATATTTATTTTTAATTTCACTCCATGTTCAGCCATCTGCCACTTTTAAAAAAGTTTTTATTCATTTGAGAATTTATTGAAAACTTTCATTTAGTTTACGATCGAAACTTTTGGCGATCGCAGCTCATTTTTAGCTTTTAATGAGGAAGAAAAGTTCAAAATTAATTGATAAATAATAGTCTGAGAACTGGCTAGTAAAATAATGGCTTATAAGCTATAGAATATGAAGACTGTAGGTGCTACGCCTAATGCAGACTTTTTGTAGTTGTATTATTGGTACCAATAACTTGTCAGATATTTATCAAACAAAGATTCTGAGAATATTTTCATGGAACACTCGTGTTTATATAAAATTATTACTTATACGCATGGCGATTTTTTGATTTTTTGGTCAAAATTGTCTGTTTCAAAATGTCACAATTTCTGTAAAAATACAATTTTTTTGAGGCTTTTACATATATATTATGATGGATAAAAACAGAAAATGTAGGAATGTAGGTTTTACGTAATAAACAAACGTCATGTCCATAAACTAAAGCGTTTTATAGACGTATGGTCCATAAAGAAAGCTGTGCAACAAAGAGCACTGGAAGGATGCTCAACTTTATTCCCACTTGAAGTGTGCAGTAAACCCGCCCACGGTATAACACTCATATTCTGACCTCCGCCCCCTATACTATATTTTATTGATACGATTTCTACGAAGTAAGCAATTTACTCTGTCGACTTATGGCGTCCATCATATTGGATACGCAATATTTTATTTTGCCGTGAATATTTTAGGGACGATAAACTTTGCTACGACCATTCGCGGAACTATGTTATGTTAGTACTTAGTATTCATTATGATTACTTTCGGCTTCACTTTATGTTATTCGATCAAGATCCTTAGCGTGATTTTCAAACTCTACAGCTGTCTGAATTAATAATACTAAACTGTTTTGTCGAACTATTTAAGTCTATTCCATATTAAATAATATCTAAATTAAATTATTATTTATTTATAATCAGCCCGCGTACAATACTTGTAGTCGTTCCGATTAAAAGGAAATTGAAAAACAGTCGTGTTAAAAATATAGTTCCCAAAAGCCTCTCCTTGCCGGTAGGTTCGCTTATTCGGCCAAACACAACTTATTCTCTCTCAGGCTTAAGGCTACCTTATTTTTTTCGCTGGCAACCCCACTATAGTTTGCATTACGCTCCCTATATCTTTGACTCTGGTTAAAAATAGTATGTCAATTAAGTATGTAACAGTGCACTAGTAACATTTCTAAATTTAGATTTATTTGATTTGCATGTCGTATTCGCTTTTAAAAGGATAGTTATATTAGTATTATAGTATCCTATACTATTATTGTGAGGATGGATGGATGGATGTTTGATACTCTTTCACGCAAAAACTACTGAACGGATTTAGATGAAATTTGGTATGGTAGTAGTTTAAGCACTGGATTATTTTTTGGGATAAAAAGTATCCTATGTTTTAATCCAGAGCATAAACTACTACCATACCAAATTTCATAGAAATCCGTTCAGTTGTTTTTGCGTGAAAGAGTAACATACGTCCATCCATCCATACATCCATCCTCACAAACTTTCACATTTATAATATTAGTAGGAAGATATCGATATCTGCATAGTGATGTCAAATCTCGATTAGAGGTTAAGAGGATTTGAATGGCAATATCCTTAAAGTCGAATGCTGTGTTCTCCGCAATGCAGTCGCTGGCCATACTCCAGGTCTGAGATTGTTTGGAAAATTATACTTACATTTATTCTGAAATGAAATCGCAGAACAAATATTTGGAAACGTGTAGTTGATGTATCAGGAATGGTCAGACGCGAGCCAAGCATTTTCTTCTTCATTTTCTTTTAACATATTTTTATCTAGGTTGGTACTGTTACATAATACTTATAGATAAAGTTGTTTACTTGAAAGGATACAACTTGAACCTAATATATTAACCCCCCTTATTAATAAAAATATTTACACAACGGATAAGCAATACAGTGCTTTGTCCTTGTCTGCCAAGCTACTTTTTCCACGTATCAGACAAAGACAAAACATTGTATGACTTATCCACTGTTTAAATATTTTATTTCATTATATAAGAGTCCAGAAATAACAGATTTCGAAACTTGTATTTTAGGGCTGAGAAAATGGTCGGCTCTAACGCAGGCATCTACGAATTAGTAGTTTATCGCCCGAAATTAATAATCAATCTTAATCTCATTTTAGCTATCTGAGATTAAGTATTCAATACATTTCAACGATCCTAGGATTAGTTTCACGTCAATTTACGTCAAATTTGTTTGGGGATTTGAGATTGAAGTTAATCTAAGATTTTAGATACGTTATTAATTTCGGGCGTATGTCGTCTGATATCCTACTACCTAACCTGCTAATAACCTTACTATTTAAGTTTACCGAGGAGAAATAAAACTCACATAAAAGCAGCTGTCCTGACACACGTTGTTGTGTCTTATCTATGAACTGGAATAAACCGTTTTAGCCTTCTCCCAACTACCACCATCATTTCAAGACCAAAATTAGCGAAACCGTTCCAGCCGTTCTTGCGTTTTAGCGAGATATTGGAATTGCAATCTATTATTATATATATAAGAAGAAGATGATAATATTCCAATAAGAATAATTAAAAAGAAACAATATGAAGATAATATTATGGTGCAAAAAAGAGATGATAAGCACTAAACAGATAATGGCCATAATGACCAACAAGACGATTGAGATCATTGAGACATGTCCACTTATTGTACGTTATGAGACAATTTGATAAACCCCTGTTAACATACGCATGTCAATTACATCTGTGTCGCGATGATTTCCCAAGACTATAATACGCCTAATTTGTCTTGACCATCGATATATTATGATTTCAAAACTAAGGACGGGCTAAGGATGAGATAAGACGTACATTTGATAGAACAAATCTTCATGCACAAAAAAGTTACGCCATCTTGATTTCACCGTACCTCAAATGTCAAAATGGCACCAAACAACCCCAAAAGTGGGGCCATTTAAGTGGGGACAGTTTTTGCCTCGACATGCCTCGTCTATAATATAAACATCTATGCACATCCTTATAAAACACCTTCATTATTAGTCGTTTTTCACACACTAAAATTAACATATGTAAATAAGCACGAAATTTAAGTAGTTTTTTTTAAAGATAAACTAATCTTCTAGAATCTAATCCATTCCATCCCTTCTTATAAGACTATCCTAGATGACGCCTCTATAAGAATCTGAGATCAGCTGGTCTAAAATGGCCACATTAAAGGAATCGTACTATGAAACATCAACTTTTGAAGAACTTCTAACAATTCTATTTTGACAGTTTTTCGTTTCATGCGTTAAATGGTACAAATAATAAGAATTTCTTAATTGTCAATTACGAGAATTATTAGATGAGATGTTTAATAGTACGATTCCCTTAATGTGGCCATTTTAGACCTGCTGAATAACTCTGATTACATTAAAAATCAGTGAGGGTCAATTCACACCGAAACGATACGCGACATGGCGCTACATTTTTAAAATAGCTATTCAAAATTGAACTTTATTATTTACACAACAAGATATCCGTTTCATTGTAAGAGTTGGTGAGGGAATGTAAAGTGGCAGCTCGCTGCACAGCGCATGTGCAGTATATAACTGATGTCTTAGTGAATAAAGTTCAATTTTCAACAGCTATTTTAAAAATACAGCACCGCGTATCGTCGTGGTGTAAAGTAACTCTCAGTTCCCGAATTCAAGTTATCGCGAACTGGCTCACGAACTTGTTGACCAAGAAATTTAGGCAAGTTCTAGTCTCTAGATTCTTGTAAAACTATAAAGCGCCATATTTATTGATACCTGTATATATAACCCTTATAGTTCTGTCTCCGAAGTCGTTTCTCGTGTTATGGCAGTTTGTTACATTATTTAAGGCGCCTCGCCGTGGGGCGTTGTGATAAACGAACCAATTCCAAACGAGTTAGTTCCCACTTCCTGATCTCATTCCTTATAATTTAAAAGAGTTAAATTACACACCATGACCGACAATTCTTTTTACTTATCTTTAGATTTAATAAAAATGTCACTATCGTAATTTTAAATGAATGCTGCGGACATCACTAAATACAATTAAAACTAAAATATTACATTGAATGTAATGTGTAACATTTTACTTGGTAAGTGTTCGAATTTCATTACATTGAAAATGCTGGTAATATCCTGATATTACTACAGATATTATAATAATCAGTACCACATGTTTACTACTTCGTAGGTCATAAAGTATAGTACAGAATACTTGTAATACTAATTTATTGTCATATTAATTTTAGTTTCAACCGCTAGGGACATGTAATAGACAATTTTATGACCACCTTCTCAACCTACACGTGAATTTTATGTACCTTTGAGAATATGGAGAATTTATGCCCAAATAATAATTGCACAGTTAATTTTCAAACTTCATTTGTTTAGCCTAATTTTACAGTTTTATGTTTGCTTCACATAAACTTTTTACTTAACGGGCTTTAAACTTTTTTAAATATTCGAACCGAACTATCGGTTCCGGTCAGTAACTTAGCAGTTAGAATATCGTTTACTTCTGGCATCTTATAAAGTTTGGGTTGTGTGATGTGTCTATATTAACTAAGTTATTCTACTGAACTAACTAAGTCACTAACTAATTAAGTCATTCTCACTGCACATTGACAATTCGTAATGCAGATTAAAGAGTTTATGTCAATATCCGCAACATCCCAAATCGCGAACTACGTTTCCGCTAGTATGGCCCTGTAATAAAAGTTACGTTAGTGTTTTATTTAGTGTCGCGTCGTTCCGTATCTTTACAGCTGTTCCCTTGTGAACGAGTGTAAAATGTCCGCCGTCCGGCGATACGGGGTACTAAAAATTCACATTAAAATCTTACAAGAGTGTAGTTTTATATATTTTTATTTTCCGTTGCAGATAACGCACTAGCTGTATTTAAATCCCTTTGACGGAACCTAATAGATTAATATCAAATCATCATTTAAGAGATATACTTTGGTACAGCAGTATAATGTTATTAAACTTTAACACGCGGGTATCACATTTTGCTCAATACAAAATAACTTTTCTTAACTGCCTGTCGCCCGACTTGTCGCCCGACTAGACAGGCGACGACTCATTCTAAATAATTTCTGTTTAAATCAAATTACTAAATACATAAGCAAAGTTAAATAAATAAAGTAACGCTCGTCATAGTCAAGCAGTAAGTAGGCTGACGATAATTTTAGAGAAAGTTATTTGTGTTTAAATCAGATAATTAAATTAAAACAAAATTTAAAAAATATGTAACACCCTTCAAGCAGTGAGATGATGATGATGAATTATAGCTAAGAAGACGCTCGATCACGTCAGTTTTCAATCTAAAAAAAACTTTATCAAAATCAATTCATCCGTCCGGGATGAATTGATTTTGATTACAAAAACTCTTATGTTTTCGCCGGGAGTTAAAAATTTCAAATAAAGGTTACAACAATTCGGAGTAAAGATATTCCCTACTATTTATACACAAACAAACAAACAAAACAACAACAGCAAATGGAAACTTGTTTGTGGATCTCGCTCCTAATACATCAGTGTTTATTGACAAATGTCATAGCACGCATAAATGCAAATTCAGTATTGCCAGGGTAAATTGGGAGCTCATTAATTACAGAAACGGTCAATAGTCAATACACAGTACAACAGCAACCATTAAAACAAATCATATTTTGTTTATGCGCCTGATTAAAGAGAAAGATCAATGAGGTGAAGTGATGATTAGTTTAGACACTTAATACAGTCACAGGTTAAATCCTTCTGTTTCGAACAATTTATCAGTTATCATTATTCATCAAACACAATTATTGAGGCACCGATCTCTTCGAAATAAAAACTCCGTTCGGGTTGTAACATAGAATTGGGAGAAGAAGGCCGCAGCCTAAGCATAAAGCAATGAGCTGCAACTCCAGTCCTTGAGAATTCCAAAGCATGAAAATTCCGGGCTGTAACAAAATGCTTGCAGAATTGGCGCTTTCAATGAGAATTAGCTAAAAATTCTCAACAGAACCCTAAGTGGGCACTGCAAGCACCACAAACACCTCAATAAAATAGGCGTTGGTGATACAACGTCTTACAGATTCTGCGAGGAAAAGAATAAGACGCCTCGCCACCTTCTCCTTGACTTTCTAGCACTTCAACCGAACAGGTACCTTCGGCAGCACGAATACTCTGCCACAGAGGAAATCCACAGCACCAGCCCCAGCCATATCGTTCAGTTTATGAAATGTGTTGGGCTGGGCTGGGGACAGAACTATAACGCGAAGGAGTCACAATAGATCCACTTGGGTCGCAGTGACGTCAGGGCTCGGTTATGAGACTTCGATTACAAAAAAAAAGTAAAAGTGAAGTTAATTTTAATCTGCGTTTAACCACCTGCGTTACCAAATAAGTTAAATATGGACGTCATATCTCCTGGCAAATAAGTAGCCCTCCGTCAGAGCTTCTAAGTAACATTTAGATGGTTGCAAGTCGTTGTAAAACTAAAAACTAATAATATTATCGGCCTGTAATGCCAATTTGCCAGAATATTCAAATAAGTGTCGGATAGCTTAGCTTATTCGAAAGTTTTGTCTCTGCTTACTTTATATCGAGAGACAGAAAAAAACATGCAAATCAGCAATGTGACACTTGTCAGTAGATTGTGAAACATATCTCAATTGTGTTTTTCTATTAGTTTTACGATCAAAATTTAAAGTGTTTATTGCCGTCAGTGTTACAGAGTGCGGGTTATTAGTGATAACGTCGCGTCAGTCAGCGATTATAAGCTCATTCAATGTGTGCTTACTCAGTGCTTAATTAAAATTCTGCGCCATCCATCATGGATTATTGATTTTGTGTCAGGGGCATTTGGCGCGCTGCCTGTTATCAATTAGGTAACAGGAACTGAATGTAATAGATATGCCTAAAATCTTGGAAAGTTTTAATATTTTAACTGTTTTTTTTATTTCGAATTATTGCAACGTTATTTTTAAATGATGTAATGCAACGTTATATACGCAATGCAACGTTATTTTTAAACGTAGTTCAAATTATTAAAATAAGTACTCTAGATAAACATTTGCTTCTTAACTGAAAATTAGGTTTACGAACAATAGGCACAATGGTTTTTTACATAAAGTTAAAAGATTTGGTCGATTAATCGTCACTTTTATTGCCTTAACCTGCAGGACCTTCTTCTAATAAGTATCGGATAGCTCGTTCGGAAGTTTTGTAGCCGCTGACTTTATGTCGAGCGTCAAAAATAAGCTATCTAACACTTATCAGTAGATTGTGCACCAAGCCCTTAATGTTTCAAAGATTCAAAGACTTTATTAGCGACCAAGTAGTGTACAATATAATAAATATGATGATACAACTTAGTGCATTGTACAGGCGTTTGCTTAAATCAAAAAGTTTATGTTATAAAACGTTAATGTTATAAAGTAATAAGTAGTAACCCATCGATATCCCAAATCAATACCAATTTCAAAGCTATTTTGAACCGTTCTATATTATCTTCCTTTTTTATTTGTTCCGAGTCTATATTCGAGTGGCATGTCTATTCATTACTCAATCTATATATTGAGCCGTTGACACCATGTTCTTGGTAAACATGAAAATAATTGAAAGTTTAATTGATCGGTTTCGCCAGGGGAAAGGGACATGTATTGCGCAGATCTGAAACAGGTCGGCTTTACTTTTTGCGACTTTATCTTTAATCTGACAATTCTGACGTTGGTTTATCTATCATTTACAATATCCTTGTTACCTAATTAATTGGCCGCAAAAAATGTTTCGGGATGTGAGAAATTGTTAACTGCTGTAAACGCAATCAGGATGTCTGTCACAAAAGTTTTATTTTTTGCCACTATTTTTTTTAACAGCTGAGCCTACTGCCGGGCAAAGGCTTAGTCTTGTATTACGCTTTAATAAGCGTAACCAATAAACATTATTGGCCAGTCATTGTTTTTTCTATGGATAGCTTTTTAATATAGACATCGAAGCTTGAAAGGCAAAAATTCCGAAAATGAGTTTGTGTTTTTCTAGTCGTTGCCGCTTATTAACCAATAACCATTATTTCCAAGTCATGTTATCTTTTTCTGAACCTAGCTATTTAATATAAATATGTACTGTTATATTCTTACCCTTTACTAATAAAAATATTTACACAAGGGATAATTGATACAACGTTGCTGCCTTTGTCTGTGAAGTGACGTATCTAACGTATCAGACAAAGACAAACATTGTATATTAGTTTATTTGTTTAGTTATCCTTGTGTAAATATTTTTATTAGTGACGGGGTTAGTATTAGGTAGGTACTTAAGTTTAACTGAAAGTAAAGAAAAGATTATTTTACAAGAATCAATTGTTGTGTCACTTATTAAAAAATAAATATTAAACCAAGGTATAAGCGACCCAGCCCACATCAATGGCCTAGGTGACATTTTCTACCAGCTAGGGTTTACAATAAAGCCTAGGCTTTTAAGCAACCTACGCGAACGTTGGCGTGGTAATAAGTACGCAATAACTAGTAAAAGATGGCAAATTACCTATCGTAAAGATATTCCTGTAGGTTTTATTAAGTTCAAAGTGCAAATGTTTTAAATTAAATTATATTGTGAAATTTCACATTTATATTCCATTTCCGTTGACATATGCTGGTGTAGGATTTCAGAAGCATTTATTAATTTTTGAAGGTAATATTTTAATAACCGCACCTCAATAAATAGAGAAGTAGCTATGTCATTACAATTATTAGCCCTTTGGGCTTTAGTTGAACTAAAGCTTAGTAAAGTGGTTCCTTTTTACCCAACTGAGGCGAAGCGAAAAGGAACGGTAATGATTTTGGCAAACTATACATACATTCATATATAGAATATTGTATGTATGTATATATTAATGTATGTATGTTTTTTTCCATCGTAGCGCCTAAGCAACTGATCCGATGTTAATTAATGAGGTGTCAATAGATTCGTAATAATGGCCCGGGTAACAGGTAGGCTAAATAATTTGCGTAGTCGGGTTATAGTTTATAACTTTTGATTATGATTATTATGTTATCATTATGGCCAACACCCTAAATCCTAATGTAGGTATTAAGATAGGAATATTAAAGTGAATTATCAAAGCATTAACTAATATTAAACTTATTACGAGGTATCGGTCAACTTTTTAAGCTAAAAGTATTAAAATAGACTTTGACTATTACACGGTAGATATAATTAGCACCCTCATTTTTCATAACAAGTAACATATTTCTTCTAACACCATATCTCCGGTAGCAGGACCGTTTCTCATAAATATGAGCAGGAAACGGAAAGTGAAAACGCGAGACGAAACTGTGGAACGTTCGAGATCCCTGAGGGAGCGAGGAGGCGTGAAATTACTCGTAAAACTAACATTAGCACCAGTTTGTCATAGCCCGAAGCGTGCCCGTATCAAATAGGAGCGGAATAAAGCGCGAGCGGTATTAAAATATCAGCGTTACCAACTCTCAAAAATATTTCTCCCCAAACATGTCTTACAGTGTATTTAAAGATCGTTGTAAACACCCCCAAAATTGCAACAGTTACTTAAAAATCCCCCTAAATTCTTGAATGATTAAGAATATTATAAAGACTACATGAATAATGATAAACAAATATTAATTCTGTTCTTTATACATTGAAATATACTTCCAAAAGTTTATTTTCTACAGATTATCTTTTCTAATCGCTCGTCGATGTTCATAAGCTTAATGTAATTAAAAACAAGTAAATAACTAGTAAATAAACCCCTATAAATCAAAAATTTAAGGATTATTTAAAACTGTTAAAAAAGACTTGTTATGAAGAATGGGATCAGCACTTCCAACAAAAGTCACTGAGCTCTGGCATTTGGTACAGAACCATAGTGAGTAAACCACGCAGAAAACCTTGGTTTTTAAATGTAAAACTGAAGAAGAGAGATTTGTCTGTTTGTTTTGAGTTCGTGCCATTACTTTGAATAGTTTTCTTTTTCTAATGGGCAAGTACAACAGTCCCAATTGTACAGTATGTAATCGATATGAAGATTTATATCATGTGCTCTTGGAATGTGATAGAAACAATTTTCTCGGAAATGAACTTATTTTTGACACCAAACGCAGAAAATTGGATTTTTATTTATTTAAACATAAATTGCTAGTGCTGATTTCAAGATAGAATATAGTGATAGGTACAAGGGCTGCACTAAAAGTATCGGGAATGGAATATTTCCACTGTTCCTGTCATATTAAAATCTTTATAATTTAAAACTCCTTGGTTTTAAAAATCGAATACCGTTTATTTATTTAAATAAAGATTCTCGGTCTTGTCACAAGGTCTTGTCAAACTTGTTTAGTCGTTGAGAAAATGGAATTGACTCGAGAAAATTCTAGAGCGATGATTTATTATGACTTTCGAAGTGGTTTAACACAAAAACAGTGTGTTGACCGGATGATTTCTGTAATTGGTGATGAAGCCCCATCCAAAACCACAATTTATCGCTGGTTTGCTGAATTTCAACGTGGACGTGTCAAGCTCAGTGATGATCCTCGTCAAGGTCGTCCAAAAACTGCAGTCACCCAAAAAAACGTTGATGCTGTGCGTAAGCTCTATGAGGAAGATCGACATGTGACATACCGCGAAATTCAGGCAACTTTAGACATTGGCATGAGTCAAATACAAATAATCTTGCATGAACAATTAGGTGTAAAAAAGTTGTTTTCCCGATGGATACCGCATTTGCTCTGTGAAGAGCAAAAAGCGGCTCGCGTTACTTGGTGCGTCAGAACTCTCGAAAGATTCCACGCAGGATCCTCAAATGCTGTATACAACATCGTATCAAGTGACGAATCCTGGATATACGCGTACGAACCCGAAACAAAAAACCAGTCACGAGTTTGGGTGTTCGAAAATGAGTTAAAGCCAACAAAAATTGTTCGTTCACGGAGTGTTGCAAAAAAAATGGTGGCACGTTTGTCTCCAAAACCGGCCATGTTGCGACTATTCCTCTTGAGGGACAAAGAACGGTTAATTTAGAATGGTATGCTAACATTTGTTTGCCACAGGTCGTTTCTGAACTCCGTAAAGAGAACTGCAACCGCCGCATCATCCTCCATCACGACAATGCGAGTTCTCACACCGCGCACAGAACAAAAGAGTTTTTAGAGCAAGAAATCATAGAATTATTAGACCATCTGCCGTACAGCCCCGACCTAAGCCCTAATGATTTCTATACTTTCCCTAAAATAAAGAATAAATTGCGTGGTCAGAGATTTTCATCACCTGAAGAAGCTGTGGACGCCTACAAAACGGCCATTTTGGAGACCCCAACTTCCGAATGGAATGGTTGCTTCAATGATTGGTTCCATCGTATGGAAAAATGTGTCAAATTTCGCGGAGAATACTTCGAAAAGCAATAAATACATTTTTAAATAGTAATGTTGTGTCACTTCCTTGATTCCCGAAATTTTCAGTGCCGCCCTCGTAAAGGTAGGTAAGTTTTATTATACGCTCATTGCATTTAAGAGAATTAGACTGTGTTGTGTGTGTTTCCAGTGTATTACCAGATTTAGGTTTGTAAAGATTTAATTAAGGCCGGATTAATCTTATGATGTATGGCTTTATAAAATAAAAGAATTAAAATTAAAAAAAAAAACATAAAAATCTGTCCCCCTGTACAGATTTTCCACCTACATTTAGGGGGACATTCCCAAAGTTGGCAGCACTGGATTAAGTTAATTTAAGTTGCATTGTGTGTGTCTGATGTGAAGTCGCCACGCCAACTGACAAAAATTATCGTTTTTGAGGTGGAATATCTAATGCGTTGACAAGGTAACATGATAAAGGTACTCTCAGACCTACCAAATATCATTAAAATCGGTCCAGCAATTTTTGAGGGTACAATAAGAAATTTACAGTAGCGACACAAATTCCTATAATTATTAGGCGTGAAATTATTTGTAATCTTTATAGTACCCAATGATACGCCAGGAAATGTAATGGTAATTAATATAACTTTATTTAAAAAAGGTATGCAGCGAACCTCTTGAAAAAATCAGCCGTTTGTTTAAAATTATCAAACTTAGAATAACTGAAAGATTAAATTTCAAAATACCAAAGTAATAAAATCATCTGCTAATTTAATTTATGACCGATATAAAGTTTGCAAAAGACTGGCTGGACTGACGCATGTTTTATCTCCTAAGTTTACAACTTCAGCTGTTTTATACACGTTTCTGTACACTCAGCTCCGTTCAGAGTTATTTTACCTCTGACAGGACCTTCAAACCAACTACATAAGGATCACTCGTAAAGAATCTCTGAGGTAAAATAACTCAGAACAGACATATCCGATTGCAGTAAATTACTCATAATGTTAATTAAGGTCACTTAACGCTGGAGACAGATGATTCAAGAGATTAATATATTCTTAATCTACGACAATGTGGATGTTAAGAATAATAAGGCGTATAACATGCATAATTTTAAGATACTTAAAACCTTTTCCATATAGAGTACCTACTGAAGAGTCACTTGTAGTCCTCGTTCCCACGAGCGTTTTTAGTGGTCGCGACAGGAATTAATACTGCACTGTAAATTAAAAGCTAGTACAATAGAGCTGAAATTCAAAGTGTCAAATATCAGATTGGACAACTCTACACGATTTTCAGCTCTATTGTATTGGCGCACAGTTCTAGTTACAGTGCGTCATGGGAGCGAGGGCTAAGGGCGCATTTACAAATTTGACATAAATTGGCTGTTTTGCGGTACATTTTGCGACCAAATGAAACTAAAACCTACAAAACTAACAATTGTCACAAACAGACTACTTCTTTATCTAAAAATCGGTTAAAAAATATGAATTTTAGCAGCTATAGAAAAAACAATTTTCCAGAACCACTTCACCCAAAATTTACAGAAACGACCTGTGCTTGAGATAATTTTTCTGCACTTACGTAGATTATTTTATTATTTAAAATAAGCAAAAGATAGCGGATATAATGGACCTTAAATTCTATTAAATAATAATACATATACGCATAAAAATGTCTTGTCAGAATTTACACGTGTTTTGCTTTTACGCATGAATCTTAATGCGTGGCACGAAGGTTTATTTTATTTGACCACTGTCTGGATTTATATCACAAAACATTTCTAATATCTTTGCTCTCCATACTCGAGAAGGTGTTAAAAAACTTTTCGTAAACGCGTCCTTAAATTTACGTAGTAACTACTTAGTAATCGGTGCTTAAAGTCCAAACTCTTAACGTAATCGATCCAGTATCTACTCGTGTAGTTTCTATAGTGAACATTATCTACCGAATGTGCTTTTAGATGCTAAAATTACTACGCCTCATACATTTTGATATAACTAATAACAATGAAAATAACTGATCACTGGAAAAGCTCCTGTAATACCTAGCCGTTTCTATAATGATGTCCAAAATCATAATTGGACTTCCAAAGGCGTTAAACTCCGCTTCTTCGCCCTGTCACATTTCACGCTCCGCTGACTCCACGGCGGGACATGATGAAGTGTCACGTCATGACAAACGACGTGCTCCCGTTACTTCCTGGACAATATTCTCCTCTCGACTCCCGTTACGGGACGGACAATATTAGCCCAATATTAATGGATCCTAAATGAGCGGAATCAGATTTCACTGTTAATCAAGGTGGTCGCTCAAGCATTTCGGAAGTCGTAACCAGTAATACAGATACATGACAAATGTATGCGTCACATTCACTGGTAGGTATTTAGTATACTATATAATAACTAGCATTTGCTCGCGGCTCCGCCCACGTAAACACATTATCCCACGGGTACAATGTACTTTTTCGGGATAAATACGAGTAGTAGCATGACATGTTTCTTTTTATCTATTTTTATTTAAGGATTTCTATCTAGAGATATGACAATTATATTTTACACTATACTATTTTCGATACTAGCAATAATTCTATAGAGTATAATAGCTTGTTCCGAAGCAGGGTCGGAAAGGATTACCTGTATAAGCCCTACTTCATACTGATTACAATTGAATTTTTGCTGGAACTGTAACTGTCTTTTACTCCGACACTTGACACATTCCATCAAAATATGCTGTACTTCGATCCGATCACACGTCTCACTATTAGTTGAGTTAACCTTTTTCATCAAAAAAGCAAACTTTCTTGATGCGATGTGTCCTGATCGGAGTCTAAACGCTAATTTAACTATATTCCGATCCAACTCCGGCGTTACAAACCATGGTATACGAGAAGGTTCCGATTGCATTGTTTTGTACCAAATACCTTTTTTCGATTGTTATTAAAATATTCTCGCCACTGTTGGTAGTTACTCGTTTAAAACATAATTAAAATCTCAGAATAGCCCGGTTTACAATTAATAAAGCTACCATACCATACTTAATTTTGCTAATCGGTCGGCCTCCTCGCATGTGTTAATACAGAGAATAAACTACTACCATACCAAATTTTATCAAAATCAGTACAGTAGTTTTTGCGTGAAAGAGTAACAAACATCCATCCACCCATCCATCCTCACAAACTTTCACATTTCACACATAATATTAGTAGGAGTATCCGGTTCAATATTTGTATAATAATATCTGTGGACGCTTCACACCACATCAATCTGGCCTCGTGATAAGTATCCGAAGAACTTGTGTTACGCGGACCAGACAAAGAAAGTATATTTAATAATTTTTGTACTATAAATATTATATTTAAGATTTTTACTATATTAAACACAATATATTTAATACACATTCATGAGCATGACCCAAGAACACAGAAAACTGTTTTAAGCTATTGCATAGCTTTTATCGCGGGCTTTGAGCGCGGCGACCGAATCAAGAAATTCCGTAACGAAAATAAACCTAACACCCCCCACTCCGACCGGCACAGCGGTGCGCCGTTGAAAGCCGTGCATCGTCTAACGTCGTTTCATTCCCCCCTCCCCTCCTACCCAGTCCGCGACTGGGACGTCTTTTCTTTGCAGCTGCACGAGAACACGCCAAATTTCCCGGTGAACTCTGCAGAAACCGTCGAAGCCATGACGGTGCAGCTCACCGGGGCGATTGCAGCTGCAATGGACGCGGCTACCCAGCCGCCCACCCGCCGCCAATACTAGCGGCCTCCCCCTCGCCACTTAACTGACATGATCGCCGACAAGAAGCGCCTGCGACGACGATGGCAGCTCACTCGATGCCCAGCGATAAAGACGCAGCTCAACCGCCTCACCGCAGAGGTAAGATCCCACCTAGAGCTCCTCAATGCGGAAAACTGGACCCGACGCATCCAGGAGGCGGGAGAGGACTGGCCCTCTTTACACCGCTTTTGCCGCAGCCTTACCAGAGCCACTGCCCCCGTTTACCCCCTGCTCCACCCCGATGGTAACTTAAGGTACCGTGCAGAGGACAGAGCAGAAATTCATGCCGAACACCTCGAGCGCCAGTTTTCACCACTGCCAACGACCGCAACGGACCACGCCCGAATGGTCTCCGAGGAGGTGAAGGTGTTCCTACTTTCTCCCTCCGCCCCTCCTTCCTTCTCCTTCTCTCCGAGGGAAGTCAAAAAAACCATCTCTCGCCTTAAACCGAAGAAGGCCCCCGGAGCAGACGGCATTCCCAACTCTGCTCTTCGACACCTCCCTTTCAGGACGGGGGCCGCCCTGACCCGCCTGTACAATGGAATCGTCAGGACCGGTCACTTTCCCACTCCCTGGAAGTTGGGGATAATTACAACTATCCCCAAACCCCACAAAAACTTGAGAAGGGCAGAGGGCTACCGTCCCATAACCCTCCTCTCAACCCTCTCCAAAATGTTTGAACTCCTTCTCCTCAAGCACCTTGCTCCCCACCTCCCTCCTCGCAAGGACCAATTCGGGTTCAGGTCGGAGCTCAGCACCACTCTCCAGCTGGTAAGAGTCATTCACCATCTGTCCGTTGCGGCTAACAAGAAGGAAGCTTCGGTCGCAGTCTTCCTCGACATGTAAAAGGCGTTCGACTGTGTTTGGCATGAAGGTCTGCTCTTCAAGCTCATCCGAGCCAACGTCCCACCCCTTCTGGTAAGGCTTTTGGCATCTTTTCTCTCCGGACGCACCTTCAAGGTGCGTATCGACGGTGTCTTCTCCGGAGAGCGCCCCATCACCGCCGGTGTTCCTCAGGGCAGCGTGCTCTCTCCGGGGCTGTATAACTTTTACACCAGCGACGTCCCCAAAGACCCTGGCACCACCGCAGCGTTATACGCTGACGACACGGCGTTTATAACCAGTTCGCTGACCCCCGATCACGCCGCCTTGAAGCTTCAGAGAACGCTGGACCTTCTCCCTGACTGGCTGAGCAACTGACGACTGTCTGTGAACGCAGGTAAGTCCCAAGCGCTCGCCGTCACCGTGAGAAGGGGGTTCCCAGCTCCTCTGAAGATCGCAGACGCCGAAATACCATGGGGGAGAACGGCGAAGTATCTAGGTGTCGTCATAGACCGCCGTCTTTCCATGGTCGCCCAGCGCCAGACAGCCGTGGCAAAGGCCAAATCGGCCACTGCGCAATTGCGCCCCGCCTTCTCATCTCCTCAGATCCCCCTCAACATGCCGACGGCCTTGTATAAGACGTACATTAGGTCCCGCCTCACCTACGCAACACCTGATCTCTGCACCCCAGAAAAGGTCGCTGCAGAGAGCCCATAACCGGGTGCTACGCTACATTGCGGGCGCCCCCTGGTACGTCCGCAACTTCACCATTAAGAGGGATCTCAGGATGGAGATCGTGGAGGCCTTTGTGGCCCGGCTCGCCACAAACATGTTCGCGCGAGCGGATGCCTCGCGCCTGGTCGAGCTGACCCCTTGGCACGCCCGCCCGCCCGACCGCCACATTCTGCCGAGGGACGCTGTCCCTCTGGCAGACCCAGCGGAGCCCCGCAACCCCCGAAGAGGAGGAGCCCTGGCGCAATGATGCGCCACCCCGCCCTCGAAGAGGAGGAGCCTAGGCGAAATGACGCGCCACCCCGCCCTCGAAGTGGAGGAGTCCTGGCGCAATGATGTGCGCCCCGCCTAGGCGCAGGTCATAGCGCTACATCCACTGCTGGATCGCAGCCCCCCTCCTCCCCATGCACCGGTAGGAAATTAAAACCTACCGGTGCAACTTTCTAATACTCACCTGGGGCCTGTCGGAGTGGCAGCCCTCTTGCCACTCCGTCGCCTCCTTGGTGCACCTTCCAGCCCGACACAAAAAGTCGGGGCCCGGAAGCTTACAATTCCCACCCTTTCCCCAGGTCGATTGTTTCCACGGTCCGGTAAACGCCGCGCGTGAGGGAGTGGACCCAAACACGTTTCTCAGCATCCGGGTCGGGACCCCCACGCGTCGCTTGGAGCCGACCGCCGGTCCTGGTCGTGCCTGGTTTTGGCGATCGACACCCCATTTGTTTGTTTTGCCATGGGTTTCCCCTGCGTTCTGCCGCGGGGGGTCTTCCCATAAAACTAATGTCAAAATGCACCCAGTACTCGTACTGGGCGTGTCATCCCCACCCCAAATAGATGGGTACTGCCCTTGGTTTTGGCTCCTCGCCCAAGGCCCTTTTCAGGGGCCCGGCGTGAGAAGACGTCTTCTTTCGTCGTTTCATTCTGCTCTCGGACACCGTCCGATAAACAGCTCCGATCGTTGTTATCGTTCCGTCGATAGTGCTCACTAAGCGCTCTCGCTCTCGCAGTATTGCGTTCTCTCTCTCTTGCGTGTGCCATCGCCCGCGAAAGAGACAACCTGAAGAAAGAAGACAGAAGACCGAAGACTCAAGAGTCAAGCCTCAAGAGTGAAGACAAGGCGTCACCCAACCGCCTTTGCCGCCCGACCCGTGCCGTACCGTGTCTCGCGTCGCGCCGCGACTACCGCCTACCGGACGATCGTGCGACCGTTCGCATCGTTCGTCTCGCTCTTTAGTGCGAGCCTTCTGCTCGCATACCCGCCGCGTAGTAACCGCCGCGTTAGGACGAGCGTGCGACCGGTCGCATCGTCCGTCTCGCTTTTAACGCAAGCCTTCTGCTCGCACTCCGCCGCGTCTCCTTCGCGAACACTAGCGCCCTAGTGTTTAGCGTAACGTTTGTGAGTGTGTTCCAGCCGCCCGAGTGTGAGTGACACGTTTAGGCACACTACACGAGGAGTTTTTCCTCTATCTGTACTACTGTATCCCCAATCATTTATTAGAGAGCAGAATTCCACAACCAGGATAAAACTTCCTAATTATGGCTGACGCCTAAATCAGGGAGTTCCTGACGTTCCTTCAGAACGAATTCCCTGATCCCTATCATCTCCATCAGAGATGTCTTGCTCAGAGCAAGAATCCGACCGTAGTGAACAAGGCGAGTTCACTACCGTCAGATATAAGAAGACGAAGAAGAGGAAGCGCTCAGAGGACAACTTCTCTCCAGTCTTATCTTCCCCGACAAAATCGGCAACTAAAACTAAAAATAGGAAAACCGTGCAGGCTCATAGCTCCGCGGCCCCCGTTACCCCATCAGCCCTCCCGGCCCCTCTGGCCTCCCAGGCCCCTCTGGCCTCCCAGGTCCCTCGGTCCTCCCAGGCCCTTCCGGCCTCCCAGGCTCTTCCGGCCTCCCAGGCCTCTCAGACCGTTCGTTCTCCAAAAATGCCTCCTTCTGTAATCATACAGGAGGAGGCCAAATGGAACTTAATTTCCGCAGCGATTAACGAGCATAAGCTTCGTTACTCTTCTGCACATACAACCCCCATTGGTATTAAAGTCCAAGTAAAGACTTCGGAGGATCACCGCCTCCTCACCGCGTTCCTACGCACCAAAAACATAGGTTATCACACCTATACCCTTGAAGACGAGCGCGTTCTGCGCGTCGTTATTACCGGTGTCGATAAGTGCCTCTCCACAAGAGAGGTGCTCATGGACATCCAAGCCCAGGGCTATCGCGCCACTGAGGTACATCGTATGTACCATCCTATTAAAAAACACGAGTACAACATGGTACTCGTAACCCTTCCTCTTTCACCAGAGGGCAAGGATATCTTCAATATCCGAGCCATCTGTCACATTACGGACATCCGCGTCGAGCTCCCCCGTAAAAGGGGCATCCCTGGCCAGTGCCACCGATGCCAACTTTACGGGCACTCGGCACGGAATTGCCAAGCTAGGCCGCGTTGCGTCAAGTGCCTGGGTGACCACGGCACCTACGACTGTCCCAGTAAGAGCCCAGCTGAGGAGTCCGAACCCCCCAGCTGTGTTCTCTGTAAGTCCCAAGGACACCCCGCCAATTACAGATGGTGCAAAAAAGCACCCAAAGTAAAAAAGCGCATTGCACCACATACAAAAGGTGCCCTCCCCCCAAGCAGAGATTCGTCCCTGCCCCCCTACCCTCCCAATCTGCGTGGTTCAAGCCCACACAGAATCGTAGCTCAAATTTAGCGGTTTTCGCCGCTCTTCCTAGTAAGGCCATGCCCTCCGCGCCTATCCCGAATCGGAGGTATTCTTATCTACTATAAAAAATCCTTACATTGTATTCCCTTAGAGCCACCACCATTATTAACTTTAGAGACATCTATTTGCCACATTAGCATGTCCGGTCACGGACCAATTGTAATAGTAAGCGCGTACTTAGCGTGCAACAAAGAATTACATTCCAGCGGTCTACAATCGCTATTTAACTTAGGCAACGCCGTTTTCATTGCCAGCGACCTAAATTGCAAACACACTGAGTGGGGTAGCGTACGTAACAATAGAAACGGCATCATTCTTTGTAGTTTAACCGATATACTTAATTTTGTACTATTAGCTCCCACTGACCACACTCACTATGACACCAATGAAAACATCAACGGTGTCATACGCGATCCTAGTACGATAGACATAGCTTTAGTAAAAAATGTTTCTCTCAATATCTATATTGAGACTCTCCACGAGCTTAACTCGGACCACAGACCGGTTTCGATTACACTTGGTAGTTTTAACCCCAACAATTCTAGTACTAGGAAGATAGTAGACTATAAATTATTAGCGGAGAACATCAAAGTCCTCCAATCTAGTCACCTCGATAAAATTTCCGATTATATAGATAGTAAAGAGACAGCCATAGAGGCCGCCTCCCACTTGACCGATCACCTGGTAGCGACCATAGAAAACTCATCTAGGGAGGTGCCAACGACCCCCAAGGGCCGTTGCGTTTATCCCTGAGGGCATAAAGGAGTCCATCAGACTCCGAAATGCGGCCAAACGCACATATGATCGCTACCCGTCGGAAGAGTGGAGGAAAGCCCTCCGTCACTATGAGAGGGAAGTAAAGTTTAAGATTAAACAGCACAAAGCCGAGAGTTTGGATCGACTTCTCAGTGATTTAGAACCGTCGCACGTGGCGTACTGGCCACTCGCGAAGGCCCTCAAAAATAACACGGAGAGCGACATGCCTCCGTTAGACAGACCAAATCGTCCTCCTGCATTCGAGGATATAGACAAGGCCGAATGCCTAGCTGATAATTTCGAACAACAGTGCCGGCCGAGTACTCTCCCGAGGTCAACAGCCTGATGTCGATAGGGTGAGGATAGTGGACTCGGAGGAGGTCAATGACATTATTAAGTGTATGAATGCCCAGGCCTGGACGGTATTTCAAACAAAACACCTAAAATGTTACCGTCCGAGCTAATTCAACTCCTAGTGAACATCTTTAACGCCCTCTTAGTAGGATGTTCATTTCCAGACATTTGGAAAGTAGCTATTGTCATAGGTATCCACAAACCGGGGAAACCCCGGAAGGCACCTGGTAGCTACCGACCAATTAGTCTGCTTAGCTCCCTTGGTAAAGTCTATGAAAGAGTAATTAAAAGGCGTCTCAATGACGTCATAACCGACAAAAAACTCCTTCCAGACGAGCAGTTTGCCTTCCGCAAAATGCACAGCTGTCCCGCTCAAGTACACCGCTTAACGGAGTACATAATTACTAGCAAAAATGACAGGAAGTCAACATGCGCCGTATTCTTTGATATTGCAAAAGCTTTTGATAAAATTTGGATTAACGGACTGTTATACAAACTCTATCAAATGGGCATACCCGATAATCTTGTTTTATTAATTAGTAATTTTCTCAAAAATCGAAAGTTTCATTTCCGCGTAGAAGGCGCACTGACGTCGCCAAGATATATGGAGGCGGGAGTACCGCAGGGCTCGGTCCTCTCGCCCTCCCTATACAGGGTCTGTCGTAAATAATGGATAACCCGTAAGCTGGAGTTGGTCCGGATGTGTTACTGTAAGAAAATCGTATTTTCTTGCCAGGGTTTCTAACCATATGAAAATGACGTAGCATTTTATACTTTTTTAAGTATAGCCAGTCCATAAATATTTTAAACTGATACTGCGATCTGTCTTCACGTATCAATCTTGGGTTTTCAAGTTGCCAGCTGTGTAAATTGTGGAGGTTCAAAAAACAATCTTTTCGACACGTTGACTCGTCACTCCATAAAATTTTATTAAAATAACTTGGGTCTTCTCTCATCTTTCGCAGCATTGTGCGACAAAATGTTACTCTCGCAGCAGCGTCCCTTGGCATTAGTGTTTGAACCCTCTGATAATGAAAAGGATATAATTCATGCCTTTTTAAAATTCTGTGCACGGATTTTTGAGGTATCCCGGTACGCCGTGAAATAACACGTATTATGGACGTACCAGGGTCTTCAGCGACTATTTCCAGTACTTTGGCTGCATTGTGTCGTTGAGGTCGCCCTTCACTGGCCCCGCCTATGCCGGTCCCAGGAAATCGTCCTTCCATAAATGCATTGTGCATTCTAATGAAGACACGGTAATAAGGATGTCGAGCATTTGGATATTTTTCACGGTAAACACTTGCTACTCATGTGTATTCAGCCGACGTGTATTGCTGAGGCATGATGCAAAAACTTCCAAACAACAAATCCAATCGATAGCACAAAACAATGTCCGTAAATGAGAGCTAAGTCGTCAGTATCACCAGGTTCACAAGTCCAAATCACAAGGCAAATCAAAGTCCGATATTAGAAAGCAGTAACAAATTGACGAAAGTAACGAAAACAAGAGCACATGCGATAATCAAAATCACACTGAGATGTGTACACTCTACAATCTGGAGCGCGCCCTAAAGGCAAAAACATGCTAACCTTTTCACACACCGTGAGTTTAAAAGGGACAGTGTGCATCTGTCTAGTAACAATGACCTTCAATCGTCCTTTTCACGCATAGAGGCCCATTGTATTGCTGTCTTTGTTAGTTTTTTACCTGATGATCCTTTTTTCGAATTAACTTGTCGCGACATGTTTATCGCATGAAACATTTAGAGCACAACAATTTTAAATTTGAACACTTTTATTACATTATTACCATGGAGTTATGATATTTTTTTTACTAAAACAACCTGTTGTTCTTCTGAAAATCCTTATTAGTGGCCCAATACATTTGTGTAAAGAATTTTGGTAGAATAAGATCATTATGACGAAGTTTTATAACCTTTTATAACAACACTTAAAAATTTTGAATTCTGACCTAATATTGATCTCGCTCCTGTAACTTAATATTGCTAGTAAAGTACACATTGTAATACCTTTTTAGAACTACACATACTAGAAAATTTATTAAGATAATGGGCAGCTATAGCGCCATACTTTTTTTTTCACAGTAATGTTCAAAGTTGACATTAAGAAAAAAATAGTTTAAAAAAAAAGCATAAAAAGATGATTTTGAAAATTGTTTACGTTAAAAACACCTAAAATTGAATTAAAACTAAATAATAAACGTCTTCAGGAGTAAAATACTTAAAAAATCACACAGAAATTATTAAATTTATATATTTTTTTTAAATTATAAAAAATACCTAAATTTTAAGAAATGGCAACGGAATAAACGAAAAAAGTAGCGAAATTAATAAAAAAGTATAAAATGCTACGCCATTTTCATATGGTTAGAAACCCTGGCAAGAAAATACGATTTTCTTACAGATTCACATCCGGCCCAACTCCAGTTTACGGATTATCCATTATTTACGACAGACCCTGTATAACCTGTACACTAGTGACATCCCTAAACACGCTAAGGTGCAATTAGCTATGTTCGCGGACGACACAGCCCTTTATTATTCCCACATCCGTGCCTGTACCGCGTCTAAAGCCCTCCAGGAGTCAGTTACCGCTCTCGGTAAATGGTTCTCCAAATGGAGAATCGAAGTTAATCCCGACAAAAGTCACGCCGTCCAATTTGATATTAAAAGTGCAATGAAGCGTACTTGCCCGCGCAAACTAATGAGCCCTATAAGCCTGCACGGCAACATAATCCCAGAGGTCACTCAGGTCAAATATTTAGGCGTAGTACTAAACAAGTCGATGTCGTTTTGGAGTCACATCAGTAACACGTTACGTAAAGCGAAACTTGTACTCTACAAATTATATCCGCTAATAAATTCGTGAAGCAAAATGTCCCTAAGACATAAGCTTACATTGTATAAAGCATTGTATAAAGTTGGCATAAGAACGATACTCACTTATGCGTGCGTCTCTTTCGCACAAATAAGCGAGTCTCAATTGGACCGACTGCAGAGAGTCTAAAACCGGTTTCTATAAATAGAAATCAATCTATGCAAGTCGATGCGTAACATCGACTTTGCATAGAGACTGCGAGCTCATCACCGTTAAAGCCTATATCAAGGAACTCGTAGAGAGATTCTTTGATAAAGGCAAAAATCATCCAAACCCTCTTATCCAAAAGGCCCTGGACTATAACTCGACGCACAGACTTTCCGACATCCGTACAAGCGGCCTAAGCATATCTTAGCCGATCCCATCGACCCGATCACAAAATACGTAACGTACTGTGTACAGTTACGTAAACACAAATCACACGCACCCACGAGGTTAGTATCGCACCGGGGTCGACACCGGCGCCTACCCCGAGGTCCCACATCCGACACGACCACACGTACAGACGTACAGACCGACCCTAACACGGGACCGAACCCGAACCCGAGTTCGAGTTCGCATCCTAGTAGCATAGGTACACTTCCAAATAGTGTCCGCGACCGCGATATTGATATAGAGAGCTCTACCAATACCGCGAACCTCATCGACATTAGGACTTACGCGCGCGAGTCATCCCGACCGTACGCGGAAGGGGTCGGACCCCTTAGCAGGAGAGACCCGCGTCTCTCCTGTCACAATAATAGCTCACAACCCGTAGCTTTCCCCAATATCCGGTATGAACATCACCCGGGTAATGTTAGGGAGGGTCAAACCCTCCCATCGTCTCTTACCTAATAAACTAGCCACCAGGCTAATTATAGTCCGACGTAGCTACAGCGGTCTTAACCTGACCCTTAGCGTAGACTCTTTCGAAAAAAAGAATAAAAAACGTCGTTTCAGTTCGGCAGACTTCGGCACGGCGTTTGTGTGCGTGCGACTAGACGTATGCGTGTAAACTTACTATGCAATAGCTTTACCGCGGCAGTCCCCGAGTGCCACACGTATTTTTGTTCCTGCGACGGAATTCGAACTTGCGACCACCAGCTTGAGCGCCAACGCGACTACCACTGAGCCAGAGGTCATCAAATTCGTATCGATTGACTATCGGGGACAAATAGATATCCAAAAATAATATTTAAAAATATATAAACCGACTTTCAAGTAAAAGCAATAACATTATAAATCACTTAAATGTATGAAATAATTCTTACTGTCGAAAGAGTTCCCTTTAAAATTCTGCTAAAATTTTACTATTTCTCTACTCAATATTCTTGTTTTGGAAGTCGGTACGGTTGGTGTGATGATGGTGACTTTGATTATTTAATAGTAACATATTATGCTTGCGGTTGTTTAAACATCGCTAAATTCTCAAACGTGTATCTTTAAAGACTGAGGAATTCTGTTCAGGTCCTTTGGATCCAGGGTGATATACCCTTCCCTACCCTTCGCACAACACTTCACTGTTTTGTAGCTACCATTCACGGCTGTGAATGTCAAAGAAATCGATATAGGTGTATAAAACTATGAGAAATACCCATTTCAACATAATATCGTGATCTATGGTGTGATGATAGTGGTGGTGGTGGATGATAATGATTATTTAATAGTGACATATGCTTGCAGTCTTAAAACAATGCTGAAATTTCCAAACGTGTATCTTTAAAGACTGAGGAGTTCTGTTTAGTCCTTTTGGATTCAGGGTATATCTTGGCACAACAACTCACTTTTTGATAGCATATCCTCGAGTTACTTCAAAAAATGTCAAAATCACTATAGGTATCTCTATAAATTTTGAGGACTTCTCTGGATTCCTCATGGATCCCATCTCTACCATTTGATGACAATGGGACCAACTTGGGAATTAACTCTTTAAAATAAAAAAAGAATTTCGAAAATCGGTCCACAAACGGCGGAGTACTCGCGTAACATACATACTAAAAAAAACATTCACACGAATTGATAACTTCCTTCTGTGTTTTGGAAGTCGGCTGAAAAAATATACAGCCGAATATCCGCTTCCTTTTTTGGAAGTCGGTAAAAAAGTCCGCTTCTACTGCTATCGAATCCGACGTACAGACCATAATTAATTCATACATTTTACTTCCTTCGATATCGTATCGTATCGACGACCGACACCAATATCAAATCGGAATAATGTGAAAAAACTCTATATGTATTAAGATGTGAAACACACGAAAAAAACGTATGGCACCAAAGTCCAAAAGCATCTCATCTTGGAAATGTACATAAAATTAATGAAAAAAAGAAAAAAATACCCGAAAGACGTAAAAGCATTATGGGTTCACCCCGAAAGGCGTGACGGAATATTAACTGTTACATATACTTACTTAAAAAACTATAGAAGGGGTCATTCACAGACATAAAAATAATGGAACATCAGGGGGCCCAATGTCTTTGTTATTTAATTACGACTCATGGTTATACATGTCGCGGCTCGCCTTAGGGGTGTTAGTAGTCAGTTTTCCTGGTACTATAGGACATATTTTAGACCCAATTTCACCAACGCCTGTTAGTGTTAATCGTTTGTCTAAATGTCATGCCTTCTCTTTCATTAGTACGAAGAACGAGAGAGAAAATATATTTAACAAGCGTTGGTGAAATTGGGCCGTGTTAATCCTGAAACGGTACTCAATAAGTTGTCTAGAGAAGATTTTCTCTAGACATTTATTTGATGTTGAAATTTAAATGTTCGATTGGAAGAATACGAACTAAAGTAGGTACAGAATCATAAAAATACTTTTTGTCTTTGTGGCTTAACTTTGGAAACTAATTAAGCGGAAAAATTTCGTGTAACTTCAATCGTCGTGACTCGTAACATACTTGTCACACAATCTTCATCAACAGCTGTTCAAATATTTACTCCAACTCTCAGACCAAATAAAATAGTGAAGACAAGAGTTCTGCGAACCACATAATGAGGCCGGTCTAAACTACGCCTCGCCGTGTAATTACACTGTCACGCTCACACATGTAACGAAACTACGCCTTACCTTGTAAGGCGAGATGTTGCGATGTGTGTTTTTTATGACATAAAAAACAATGTACCTATTTAGTACCTAAAGCTACAGGCGCATTACATACCTACATAAAAACCGGCTTAGATTTTGTTTGACAAAGCGCTCTCTTTACTTTTAATTGGTCTGAGTACCTAACTACCAACTACTTATTAAAAAAAAATATTTACAAGACCTTTTCAAACTTAAGAACCTAACCCAAAATCATCGAAGGCGTCAGCCCTATACTCAACTATTAAAGGAGACAAAGTAATAAAGTGTGTCAAATTAAAAACCCTTTGAACGCACCGGGCGCGATCCCATACGAAAATAAAAGTAGTTTAGGATCGGAGACATGTGTTCTCTCGCTAGTGGCGTATAATACGATGAGTTACGCTCATATAGGTACTTTTATTATTAGGAAACAACTTAAACAAATGCGGTTTAGAACCATTTAGAACAAAATATTTGAGTTATGCTGGTTAAACTGTTTAAAGGCAAAATTATTTTGAATTTTTTGACACTACAACCAAAATATTGTAAGTTCTGAACATTGGGAACACAGTTTTCCTTCCAGAACCTACTTTCGGCTAGGTAGGTGGGTATCTAAATATAACTCTGCAAAACTGTTTCTTTTTTAACTAGCAATGTACAAAATCGCAGGTCACTTTCATTAATAGTATTTACAGACGCTCCGATTCAATTCCGATAAATAATGTGTCTCATATGTATTTATTGTGACGTAATTTTTTTTTGCGTTTCATAATGAATAATGACATGATTGCTAAAGGATTTCGCCCATTCACTCGACCGGCTTCTACAGTCTAAGTGACAAGAGAAATATGAAGTGATGCCAAGTTTAGGGCTGCGCGATATCAAAACATGTCTTAATGTAGCAAGTATACATAGCGGTATAATTGCTACATCAAGACATGTTTTGACAAGACTTAACAAGTAAAAAAAAACATTACATATTCTAAGTACTTTATTGAAGAAATAAAACAGCTATGGGTTTCAGTAAACACTAAATTTGGATATTTTACATATTTTTAGGTGGAAGCCAGCAAGACTAGTGGTGCTGGAAACGATGAGGTGCATACGCCATCACTATGGTACTACGAACACCTCTCATTCTTGGACGAAAAAACCACGCCGACGACAGAGGTTATTGACAATATGGAGACGAATTCTTCCCTGTCAAATAATGATGAGGTAAGCAATAAATATTTAAAGTATTAATCATTCTTTCTTGAAAATGTACCCGGCCCTGATTGTTAAAATATTCAATGAATATTTGTCTAACAGAATTACCATCTGCAGTACGTTGCCTTTCTGTTCTGTTAAGGCCTACTGAGTTGTCATTTAATCTCCAGTCTCCTGTCCGAAAAGTACATGTTTCTGTATCCTCGGTATCAACACAAGTTCTTGTTATATAGTTTGATGACTTTTTTCTTAAATAATTGTGCAGTGCGCATGAAGCCATTACAACTTTGGGTAGATTATGAACATTAATTTGAATTGGTCTTTTTAATACTTTAAAACGTTCAGCTAAAATTCCAAATGCATTTTCGACAATTCTTCTTGCTTTGGAAAGTCTATAATTGAAAATTCTTTGATCATGTGTCAAATTTCTTCTTGGATATGGTTTTAAAAGATTTTCATTAATGGCAAATGCATTATCTGCCACAAAACAATAAGGGGCAATAACATTTGATTCCGGTAAAATAGAAGGTGATGGTAAATTTAGTTGTTTCGATATCAATTTTTTATGAAAAGTTGTATGTTTGAATACTCCACCATCAGAAACACTGCCATTAGAACCTACATTTACATAAATAAACTCGTAATTTGCATTCACAATATGCTGAAAGTTCCCTTATAATTATAGTATAATGTAGGTACCCGATTTCGGCGGCTTCTCGATAATAACATGTTTGCCGTCAATAGCACCCAAGCAATGAATAAATTGCCATTTTATTTCAAAGTCTTTAACTATTTGTAACCAGCCATTTTCTGTTTCAAGAACCTGCAACAAAAAGAAAACGCGTTACGAGAAAAAAGGAAAATGATATTTCAAAGAAACAGTCGGAATTACTAGAGTCTGCAAAAATATTAGTATCTGGCGACGGCACATCAGCTGATGCTTTTGGGAACTCCGTGAGCTCTCAACTCAAGAAGCTCCCAAAAGTACAAAGATGCCTAGCCGAAAAATTAATAGGAGAAGTATTGTTCTATGCAAAACTAGAAGTCCTTACTTTTGAATAAATGTAAAAAGAAGACAGCAGCAGCAGCATCGTCAGCCATCACTATATCAACCGTTACCATCACCACAGCATCACCAGCCGTCACCATATGCACCATTACCAACACCATCACCACAGCATCACCAGCCGTCACCATATGCACCATCACCAACACCATCACCACAGCATCATCAGCTGTCACCATATGTACCATCACCAACACCATCACCACAACATCGTCAGCCATCACCATATCAACCGTCACCATAACCATCACCACAGCATCGTCAGCCATCACCATCACCTACATCACAATCTCAACCATCACCTCAACACAGTCAGCCATCACCATCAACATTACCTCAGCTTTCACCATCATCATACCAACACATAGTGTCCCCTCAGCTTACATCGGATGACTCGTCTTCACAACCAATCTATGATTCGCCACCAATCCAATTAGATACCTTTTCATTAATTAATGACCCAAATACTTCTTTTGAGTTAAGCAGCAATCAACAACAGGTATTCAGAGGAAAGGCTAAGGCGTTAAATAAATATTTCATTTTTAAAAAGTAATTTTTCGAATTGATATTCGTACTTTTTCATTTTCATTTTTATGATTTCGAAAGTAAGGATACACCCAACAAATAATACATTTAATTTTTGCATAAAACTTCTTCATACTTGCTAACAGAACCGCCATCTTCATGTTTGTTATTATAAAAGAATAAAATATAATCTAATTTTTTTAAATATTAAAGTTGTTTTATTGAATACATACCTTTAGGTAATCGTTGAGTACTCTAATGATAGCTTCGCAGGTCTCTGGTATTATCTCAGATAGTAGTTGTGGTGATGTACATGTGTTTAATTTAAGATCTTTATATTCTCTTCCTGACGCGAGATATTTTAAAGTTTCCACTAATCTTTCTTCGGCAGTTACAGCTCGCCTCATAACTTTATCGGTTTTCGTTATATATTTTTTCACAAGATTTAATATTTCAACGAATGATTCTGGAGTCATTCGAAGATATGTTCGGAAATCTTCATCATCCAATTCCTTAAGGAGCCGCATATGGCTGTAATATTCTCTATTTCTATAGTAGAATTTAGCCCATTCTCTTCGTTTTTTCCTTTGTTCCTTTTGTAGCGGTGATGTAGCAACAATGGTTGCCGCAACCAACGCTATTTTAGCATTTTTAGATAATACCGGCGGCATGATGTTTATGCATCGACGGCATCAGGTGGCAAGACGCCCGTTCACTACTTCATAGCAAAGTCAACTGACGGCTGGAAGGCCAACCGTCGGACAATCTGTAGCAATGTTGGAATGGTTGCTATGTCGGTTCCAATATAGCTGGCGCCAGCCAAATCTGAGCGTCTGTTAGAGCTTTAAGGGCGCGTTCACAAAATGTGTTGTTTGACTGCGGCCTAGCACGGACTAACATTTCTTTAGAAATGTTTTGTGCAATAAATCCAGACGGGGATAAAAAAAAATATGCCTTACTACCAAACATTAAGATTCCTGCACAATATAGAAAAACACGTAAACATTTTGAGGAGAATCTTTATACTTTTTTTCAAATCAGTAATTTTTAATATTGTACTTACAAATTTTCTGCTATTTTTGAGTATTTTTAAACAAACAAAGTAAACTTCTTATGAGCAGAAAAACGTTCTTAAACACGACCTCTTTTTGTAAATGTTGGGTTATGAGGTTTTGATTATTGTTTTCGCTATACTAAAAATAATATTTTTTTAAACTAATTTTAGATAAAGAAGTAGGTATTCTATTTGTGCCAATTGTTAGTTTTGTAGGATTTGGTTTCATTTAGTCACAAAACTGATCGTCAAAATAGACCTGAAAAACAGTCAATTTATCTCAAATTTGTTAACGCGCCCTTAATCACTAGTTTACAACGTTTCGGCTAATTTACAGGAACCGTGATCACGGTCTGAGGAGTCTTAAGGTGTCCGATTTTCTGAAGGTTTTTTTTTCATTTATATTTAGCGTCGCCTTAAACCATTTGCCAGTGTCAAGTTAAAAAGGAGGGAAATAGAATTTTCGTTTCAATTTTCAACACCGTATTCCTAAATCGTCGAGTCTAATAAGAGTCTAGTCAAACTCCAATTATATAGTCAGCGTAGTCAATGAGTCATGTCAGTCGATTCAGTAAAGTGGTAGAAGCTTTACTGAAAGTTCTTAGGGAGTTTTGGAAGACACACAAAATGGCACGTTTTTTGAAGTTAACGCGCAGTATCGTACAGCGCGCGCGAAGTGCGCACGTTAACGAATATATTTTAATGGTTAATATTTTACCAATATTACACATTAGGAAGTGAAATAACACAAATTTAAGGAGGACATACAATAATCACAACGTCACCCATTGAATTCCCCGGCAAAACTCCGATTTTTTGAAGTTGTTGAATTCTTATTCTTTATTTTTTTGTGTTCCGATTCACTCAGAAACATAATTGCGAATTCGCATCGCATCGCAAATATGTGCGAGCTCGTATAATATGGGCTCTAGTCAGGCTTTAGTATACAAGCTAGTGGATGCGATGCAAATTCGTGCGAATTCGCAATAGGCTACTTGACTCATATTTAATTTCATACATTGAAGGAGTATTTCTGTTAGTATCTACTTCGCTTATGAAAACGTATACTAGCGATATCATAAATTAAAAACATAAGATTGATAAATAAAGTTGATTTCAAAATATGTATTTTTGTTTTTTAATGTCTATTGATGAAAACACCTCGAAGTAACTTCCGGCAAGGATGTGACGCGCCACAAACACACTAAACACATATATAGTAGTGAAACGGAACGTTTCTGTAAATATATATTTCATGACAAGTTTCAACTTAAAAAGTTATTTATGTCAAAACGTCAAACGGAACGTAACACCGCCATTTTACCTACTACGGACTAATAGCACAGATTAAAAATAGTACTAGAATGATGTCACAGCACAGATAATATCTATCCACCAACATGGCGAATGTGTTTTCGGCGGTTTTTAAAAAGTGTATTTTTAAAATATTTTTTGTAGGTTTTTAGGTTTCAAAATAATGTCTTTTTTTGTGTAATAAAATAATTATGAAGCGTTTAGGACATAAATAAAAACAAGGTCAAGTAGCCTATTATGTGTGGGAAGCCAAAGTGCCTTACAAACCACAGTGTTGTAGATTTACCCGATTTACCCGATTACGACGAAACCAAAAAAGGAGTAGGTAATGATTTTGGCAGTCTATGTGTGTTTGTATGTTCCACCGCAGCGCCTAAACTACTAGTCTAATTTTAATAAATGAGGTGTTAAAATATCGTAATAATAGCCCGTATACAATATATAATAAGTATATAATAATATATAGTAGGTAACATAGGCTATATAATTTAAGTAGTCGGGTTATAGTTTTTATAAAAATTGTAGTTAGTATTTTATTAAATACTGTATTTTAGTTTATTTTATTAGTCACAACTATAGTATAGCATCTAGTAATATTTATTTATTATTAACGTACCGTAGGTACTAAAGTACCTACGCTTACACAGCACATGTTTGTAAAAGGAGATATACGGCAATAGTTGCAAAACGAGAGCCAAAATCGGAAACGTTATCAATGTCTAGGTGTTTACTTTGGAGCGAGTCGCCGTCGCCCAAACAAGATACTATCAACATACAAGGAACAAAAAATAAAACAGCAATAATGTGACACACGAAATTAAGCCTTATCTTCTTTGAATAAGAAGTGTTACGGTATGTACGTTTTGAGTGTGCTCGTAACTTGCCGTCCGAGTGCAGAACAGACAGACTGACACTTGAGTCAAGTAGGCTCCCGTGTTCTCACGACGCGCTCCCCTGCATCAACGTCAAAATGGATTACAGACGCTATTTTAAGGGCTTTCTGGGTAAAGATTTGCATTGTTTTGAGTTAGGGGTTTCGAGGATCGGGAACGCACTTGTAACTTCACTGGTGATACGGGTGTCCATGGGCGACGGTAATCGCTTACCATCAAGCAGTCAGTCTGCTCGTTTCCTCATTAAAAGCAAGTGTTTTGGTACCCGGCATAAGTTAACTTTACGATTTACTGAGCTCAAAACTACCAAACAATGTAAAGTAAGTATTCATCTATTCTAGAATCAAGAGGTAGCCTGTACCTACGTGATACTGTACTGTAGGTACATGATAGTGAGTACTACAAAAACCTCATGCATTTTATCTTAAACAGAGGGACAATTCTCGTAATTAAAAATGTTCAATTCGCAGTATGGCTTCCGTTCAAGTAAAGCGGTCGCATTCGCATACGCATCATATTATTATTGTGCGCGTGACACAAAATTATAATATTATTAATCTAAGACTGGAACCATACAGTACGGTTCCAGTCTCAGTATATTTCCATATTACCGGTAATTGAACATAAAGAGAAATTCTCGTTCTCGTTCCATTCTCGTTGAAGGTTTTTCTATTCCTTACTAACAATATACTATAAACTTAACTACTAGTTACTAATGTTATTATTTTAATTTTATTCATAATTATTATTATTGTGATATAAAAAAAAAACAATCGCTAAAAGCACGTTGCTAAAAGTATGAGGCTACGCCATCTCTTGTGAATATTTTGAACATGTATTTTATTTTAGGAAAATATTCTGAATATATCCTCATTTACATAATAATTATATGTAGTGCTGCACTGAAAATTAATAATTTTAAAATGCTTTGATATTTTTAAAAGATCGTAACAAAAATATTTTACACACATTTTTATAGGTAATGTTTTTAGGAAAATATCCTGCTAGGGTGCATCGAGCATTCATTCATGTTTGACTACTTAACTGTTAGCTTTTTTAAAAAAAAAAAAAAAAAAAAGAGTTTTTGCTGGGGAGTTCAATGGGTGACGTTGTGGAATTTGTAAAATTTCATAAATTTGTGTTATCTCGATTCTTAATGTGTAATATTGGATATTAACCATTAAATATTCGTTAACGTGCACAAGTGTGGGCAAGTGGTACCTACAACTTCTAAAAACGTGCTATTTTGTGGTACCGCCAAAACTCCCTAGGAACTTTCATTAAAGCGTCTACACTTTACTGAATCGACTGACATGACTCATTGACTGTACTGACTATTTATTTGTACTTTGACTAGAGATTAGACTTGACGATATAGGAATACAGTGTTGAAAATTGAAACGAAAGTTCTATTTCTCGCCTTTTTTACTTGACACTGGTAAAGATTTTAAGATAAGCTGACGCCATATATAAAAAAAAAAATAAAGTCAAAATTATGTCAAATTGACATATTTTGGTCATTCAATGACGGCCCGTCATTGTCTAGCTCCAAGGGGTTAGATCCAGGACCTTTCAAAATCAAATACGACTTATTTTATTTATAATTAATTTTATCTCAAATCTCAATTATTAATTTAAAATAAAACCATCGTTAAAATGAATTCACTTTGTAAAAGAATACGCTCTTCCTTATGTTATTATCGTGCAACACACAAAGTACAAACTGTTCAACCATGTTCAATTCATAGTGTAGTAAACAAACAACTTCACTTTAAAAATCCTGCAAGTTATTATTGTTTTAATACTATAAGGTGTAAATCAAAAAAGGTAGCTTAATTATTTATATATTATATCTAGACAGAGGCTTAAAAAGCCTAAAGGCTATGTATGCTTCCTATGTTAGCAAAATATGGATCATAAAACATTCAACTATCTTATATAACAATAATTATTGGTTATTTTTATTCTTTCTTATACATTTGTATTAATAAATACAATTCCCAAAGGTTGTAAATGTTTAAAATGTACTACAAATTATTATAAATTGCATTTTATATTTTTTCAGCAACATAAAGATCCAGATTCGGATGATGAAAATAATAAAAATGATTACTTGGATGATGATGATTTTACGTTAACAAAAGACTCAAAAGTTGTAAAGTTTAACACAACTTCTCTTAGAACAGATATGATTCTTAAATCTGCACTGGGAATAGCAAGAAAGTAAGTATTTAATTCAACTCAAAAACACACAATCAGCCTACACATTTGAAAAGTATCAGATGTACTTTATTATTACTTCACAATGCTTTTAGGGAAATAGAGATTTTATTGACATTTAACCTTTTTTCAGCAAAATTGAACAATTATTCTATGAAAGTAAAATAAGAGTAAATGGTAAAAAAATATTGAAGAAAAGTGCATCTGTAAGTGTTTTTCTTTTGCTACATCAGTTTGGATTTAGATTTGAGTTAACTAAATTAGGGGCTTGTGTCATACAGCTTATTTGTTTGTTTTGTCTCTGTTGCTTGATATCAAATAAATAGCAACAAAACTTCCGAATAGGCTATCCAACACTCATTATAAGATTGTGTAACTGACCGCAAAGCTATCATTATTAGCTAACAACATGAGTTATTACCAATGCACAATAGTAAAAAACATAATTGTTAATTAATTCTCAGGTTCGTCCAGATTTTGAGATAGATGTTATTAAAAGCATTAGTCCAAAGAACCCAAATCATATTATTGTTGCTCGGGTTATCATACTAAACATAGTTGCAAAGGAAGAAAGCCTGACTATCACAGTAAGAAGGTTCAAAAACCTTTTAATAGAAAATTATGAAGAAGACCCTTACAAAGGAGCAGCTGAAGAATAATAAAATATTTATTCTTATGTGAAAATATATAAATAATTTTATAATTATTGACTTTTATTTTAATCATTATTTTTTACTGTCTCTTAAACAAAGAGACAAAAAATTAAGCATGCAATGAAACAACATTATATTGTACTGTAATATAATTTTTATTATATAAAATACATCATGTATCACAGATATCCCGTGTACACAGGTAAAATAGTTTGAAACTTAACATAATTTCGTTCAGTTTTGAGTTTTTTTACATAGTTTATTTACAGAATAAATGTTTACAAACATGTTATTAATTATGATGTAAAGCTATATTATTATTGTTCTTTAAAAGATTAAAACCTTAATGAAATTGCAAAAAATGTAAGTACCTACTTGGAATTAAATATTAATAATGTCTTACATAAGATTTTAGCTCTACTCTTTACTTTTATTAATTTAACTTAATTTAATAGTAACAATTGTTACTTTCATTTTTCAAATCAGAATAAAACATTATCTAACAATATACTGCTTTCGTTTTTTAACATGATTATAAAAGTACTTTTAAATGTCTAAATCTATATCACAATCGGAGCTCTCAAACATTGATATTTGGGATCCAGATACCGATGGTTTGCTAAAACTTGTAGAGGCACTGCTTCCAGGGATGTCTAATTTTATAAGAGTTGTCTTTTTTATATTTTCTATATCGTTGAACTTAGTTTCAAAATTACTTGTATCAGATTTCTCTTTGAATTCAAATTGTTTAAGTTTACTTAGTGTTTTATGTGATATGCTGTCATTCAGATCAGTTTTCTCATCACTTGATTTATTATTTAAACCTCCATTTACATCGCTTAATGATAGATTTCCTGTAATTTCATGATCCTCAATATTTTCTTTGTCACTCTCAATTTTAATATCAACACCTAAATCTTTGAAAATATCATTAACACTTGGCACTGCATTAAACATGTTTTGAATATTCAATTCTTCATCACCATTTTCTTTAGATTTCTTTGATTTATTAGGTTTTGAGTCTTTTTTAATTTTCTTGCCTTCTCTCTCTATTGCGTCATTGTTAAGGACAATTTGCTTTCTCTTACGCTCATTGCCTTTGAATTTTGTTAAACTTTCTGATTTTTCTTCTTTAAAATTATTTTTACATTTTGCATGATTGCTTATTGATGTTCGAATATTTTCCTCATTTTCATTTGTTTTATCGCCTACATATTTTTCTTTTAAATCATTAAAGTATGAACTAGTAATCGGTAAAGACGGAGTTATATCATCCTCGATGCTGCCTACATTAAATTTCGCAAACGATTTATAATTTTTATGTAATATCTCGTTTTCTAGTGTTTTATGGTCGATTTCTAAGAGCTTTGCATAATAAAGTAGTTCTTCTTGCCATATGTCATAGAGGTTTAATTTCAACAGCAGTTTTTTGGCTAAACAAAGGTAGTCAAAGTCTGGATACTTCTGGAACGTAGAGTGTAGAGCATCTGGCGAATCGTGTACGATGCAACTCTGCATTGAAAGGTCTACTAAGGCGACTGCTACTATAGCATCCATTGCCAATATTGTCGTCCGATACATTAGTCGACAGTGCGCTTCAGATAACCTGCAATATACAAACTTGATTTAGGGGCCGGTTGCACAATCTACTGATATCATTGCCTATTGTTTATGTGAGAAATCTTTGTGTAGTAGCGAAGTGTATATTATGGTTTAGTAAAATCAATTAAGGATATTTTGGGCATATGATCTACTACTTATGTAAAGACATTTAGAGAGAAAAATAATTTAAAAAGTTCGAATAAAATATAATAAATAAAGTAACATTGCAATTATTTGTTAAAGAAATTAGTTAAGTGTTAAGTATTTTAACTGTATTTAAATGTTTTTTTTTCAATTGTAGTTATTTTTGCGAGGTAGTTGTCAATTAATTGCTTTTTCTTCCTAAGTTAACTTACTTTACGTTAACTTAATACTTACTACTTACGTTTAACCAAAAAATTAAACCGACTTCCAAAGTAAAAATGCACAAAAAAGTATGAAATAAAACTTATTTTTTAAATAATTCGTTCCTTTGAAATTTGGCTAAAATGTTAACTATATCTCTACTCAATCTTCATAATTTTGAATTCGGCACCCCTGTTTGAATTTGGAAATCCTGGTACAGACAGAAAGCTTTATAATACCAATAAAAATGCCTTGGCGCATGTGAATAGATAATGTGTACCTGATAAGGCTGTCAAGCATTCTCACAGTCGTTCTCGAAGGATCCCTGCATTCTGACTGCCGCTGCATCATGTAGTAGCTCTGTAGTATCGCGTTGGCTGATCTTGTTCTTTGAACACATCTCGGACCTATCAAGCCTATGTAAGTCTAAAACAAAGCGGTAAGATACATTTTATTCACACGATTACATTTTACCAAAGTGAAGAATTTGATTGATTTTGGGGAGGGCGATTTTTAACTGAAAATAAATGGGTTCAAAGTAAATTGTAAATAAGCTTCTTTTTAATTCAAGAAAATTGCGGTATCTGCAGAATAAACAGTATTTGAACGCCGTGAAACACACAATATAGTTCATACAGCATAGTATTTTTTTTCATGGCAGTTAGAACAAGTCGCGAATAAAAGTAATAACAATACAGATAGGTAAAACGTACCTGCAGCTTGTCAACATTCCATTTATTTCTTAAACTTGTTAAATCTTCCCCATACAGTATGTGTTTCGACACCAGCGAATCCCACGATCTATTCTTTGAATCCATCAAAATGAATATTAAATCAAACCTGAAAATAAGTACAACACAAAAAAATAATAACAACACAAAAAAATGTTTAAAAGTGTAGAAAAATAACTGTCCAATTTTAAAATCGCATTTGAAAATACTATCATCATTTAATTTCCACCAGAATTCTGCTTTCTAACACGTTTTAATAAACGTCGGTGTAATGCATTCACTAATACACATTACCAAATGTTGGTTAAGCAAACGAGAAAAAAACCATAAGGCATACTTTAATAGGTTCCAGTTCTATCGTTCCTATTTACTTCTACATTAAAAAAAACTGCACACACACTATTTTTAAACAAGAACAAAAAGAGAGCTTTACCTACTTAACAGTGGAGTCCCGAGCGCCACGTTAGTCGCTAGAGGCTGGTCTGTTTGATACTTGCCGCGCGGGTTGCAGGCGGCTATCACAGCGCATCTAGTGTTTAGTTTACACACTATTCCAACCTGTAATTGACAGTTACAAATATTAGACATTAGCATTTTCAGTCAGTAGACCTCCGAAAAATCACTATGTCTCTACTAACTGACAAAGAGGTGAAGTGAAAATCAGAGTGTAGCCAAAGTATAAATACTCAGTCAGAAAAATGGAAACTGAAACGTAACTCACAGTAATAACACACAGGACTTCTTGCACTATTTCCACTTTAATAAGTATTTTACATTAATTTTAATATATTACACGACCGGTTCGACAAAGTCATCATCAGGTCGTAACTGTCTCTAATACCTAACTGACAAAGAAATGTAGAGGAATGATGTAAATAAAATGCTATTGTACCATCTACCATAGATCTATATATTTCAGATGAGGCATGTCGAAACAAAAAGTATCTACACTTAAACTGTCCCACTATTGGGATTGTTTCCAAAACAGTCGAGGTTTGACATTTCGCATATAACTGACAAAATGTACGTTTCTGTCAAATGTCCGTCACAGCCCATCCTGCTGAGCTGAGATTATAAATCATTATTTAGTCAATTCTTCCCTTTTACTTCCCCATTGCTGGGGCTCGTAGATTGGTATCTTCTCAATGTGAAGTAGATTAGGCTTTTTTATTTTATCAAGCCAAATAATATTCACACCTTAGCGACCGATATAGTCTGTTGCTCCATCGCCTCGTGCATCGCCATCTTGTCGTGTTCCCTCAGGTGCGCAATCTCGTCTATGCAGCAAACGCCTCCGTCGGAGAGCACTAGAGCGCCCGCCTCGAGTTGCCATACGCCGTCCTCCTGGAATGGTTAAGTAATGCAAATTATTAATAACTAGATGTTGCCTGCGACTTGCATGCGCGCAAAAGGAAATTACGCGGAAACCGTACATTTTGCCAAAATAAAAAGTATGTCCACCCCCGTTGAAATACTTTATCTATTATTATTCACTCTATATCTGTGCCAAACTTCATCAAAATCGGTCCGTTCGTTTCGGAGCCTATTCAATACAATATATATATATATATATCCTCATTATTAATAGTATAGAAAACAAAGTTAAGAGTCCTCAATCATTAGGCCACCATTATAGCTAACAAGCCAAAAACCAAAGCTAAGCCAAAGTAAAAATATAAAAACCCATAAGATAATAATATTATGTCTTTTTAGTGTTATTATTAGGTATGAACATTTTTCGTGATTATATTATGAGTTTTGTCAAGTTTTTAATTTGCATGTACCATATTGTCAATTTTACCAACGCCTGTTAAAGTTAATTGTTGATTATATATCATGTTGTCTCTCTCATTGTTTGTATTAATGAATGCATGATATTTAGACAAACGATTAACACTAGCAGGCGTTGGTGAAATTGAGACTTAACATTGTCAATATTTCCACGCCCTAGAGGCAAAAATAGTGACCATACTGCAAAATAACATCTTTGTGACCAATTTCCTGGAAAATAAAGCAATCATCCTTTCATTCATTACGAAGTTAGACAAGCGTAAAATGTGTGGTTTGACACCTTTCGCGTTAAATATCACATGGTTCTATCATATACATATAATTCGTTTCTAACTTCGTTATCGTTTCCATATTGAATTTTATGTGGTCACATATAAAATTCGACACGAGCAACGACACATTATTCACACAACCAAACCTGTTGTCGACATTATCGAGCCTACGCCTCCTATCCTACTACTATTATAAATGTGTAAGTTTGCGAGGATGTATGGATGAATGGATGGATATTTGTTACTCTTTCAAGTAAAAACTACAGAGCGGATTTTAACAAAATTTGGTATGGTAGTAGTTTTAGCACTGGATTAACACATCCCGAAAAAGTACAGTGTTCCCGTGGGATACTGTATTACGCGGGCGGAGCCGCGGGCAAAAGCTAGTTCCTCTACAAATCTGACGTTAATTATAACAAACTCACCCGTAGCGCCACACACGTTAGACCAGCTAGCGTACTGCCCGCTCCGGTCGTGAACACCGACCGCGGCGTCAACTCCGCCGCTGCCTTCAGTAGCTGGGATTTAGCAGTGCCTGGAAAGTAGACATTGATTTTAATAGCGGTCTCTCTAAAACTAATACATAAGTAAATAACTAAGCCGTACTTATTTTGGAAAACAGTTTACTAACCCGGCCATCCTGACCGGAGAAATACTAAGGCCACATAGAAAACCAGCATGACATAATACTACTGTTAGAAATGTTGAAGTTTGTGAGGATGGATGGACGGATGGATCATGGATGGATGTTTGTTACTCTTTCATGCAATAGCTACTGAACGGATTTCGATGAAATGCTTAGTAACTACCATACCAAATGGTAGTTACTAAGCTCTGGATTAAAACATCAAGGTACTTTTTATCCCGAAAAAGTACAGTGTTCCCGGGGATATACGGTATTTAAGCAGGGTAAGCCGCGGGAAAAAGCTAGTTTCATATAAAATACTAACCTGGATCACCGACCAGCAGCAAATGGCACTGCTCTCTGATATGGCTTGCGTAATTCTCATCATCTTTGGTCACTTTGTCCCCTTCTATGTCGTGGTTGGCACTCGTGACTACTGAGAGTAGAACTGCCAACTTAACCAGGTGAAGTCCATATACCTGCAATATAAGAAATAATACTATACTCTGTTGATGCAAATAAATCTAAGCGTAAACAAAAAGGCGAAAATCAACCAAATCAATGTGTCATTGGATTTCTTTTTTGCACGAAAAAAAAGTGACATTTGAATTATGCGCACTATTGTTGTTTTTTAACGTTTAGATTATAACTGAACTGAGTATAGAAACTGCAATTACCTTGAATGGATTTTTACGTAAGTATGCAGTGAAAATCTATTATACAGTGACATTGCAGGGACTGATTGATTAAGGTCGTTATAGCCGCAAATCGTTATAACCAATAACAACATGTTTATAATTATTGATGTATGACAGAATTAAAAAATCATCGTAATACTCGATTTGCCGTTATAAAATTGATGTCGTTATAAACGGTTTTCACTGTACTTATTACATAGTAAAAAAAAACCACTTAAAAGTTATTTAAGTTTTAAAAGCTACACAAAAGAAAGAAAAATATTTTGGTATTTTTTAAATTTACCTGGTTGTCGGTTCATATACATCAAAAGATTATAACAATACCTGTGGACAAACAGTAGCTAGAATCTCATCTCTGCCCTTCAAGGGATGATGTTGATATTTTGTCCAGAAGTCATTAAAACAGTCTTTGATGTCCGGGGACGATGCGATAACTTCTGATCTCTTGGCGTTGCTCACTTCGACGAAGTTGGCGTCAAACACCAGTTCCACCCGTGTCCTTTGGCCAGCGGAGCAGGGTTTCCATCGACGTCGTACTATACCACTGAAAAATAAAGTGTTAAAGTATACGTACGTAAGTAACATTTTGTTTAGCCAAATATATAACTACAAGATTCTAGCCGCCTTACTAATAAAAATATTTAAACGGTGGATAAGCAATACAATGTTTTGTCCTTATCTGATAAGTGGGAAAAGTAGATTGACAGACAAGGACAAAACATTGTATTGCTTATCCATTGTGTAAATATTTTTGTAAGTAAGGGGGTACAAGTATACCATGCTTATAATAAGTAATAGTAATAATTATAGCAGGTATTTTTAGACTTTTCCAAACCAGTTTCACATACTATACTACTGTAATGTAGCAACGACGACAGAAAAATCACATACCAAATAGTCACATCATCTCCGGGTTTACAGGAGTCAACGAGGTCATTCTCAAGTACAGCAGCCATATAACCCGGTATAGTGCCAATCGTCAATTTGTTCACTTGCTCCTGAAATATTTACAAGAAATTTATTAGTTTACCCTGCAGGATAACCTAGTAAATATTAAAAACTAAATGTATTTGATTTGCATTTACCCATAAGTATTTAAGGAATAATAGAGCCAATGTTACTCAAGCCATTACATTATGTAGCATTCTAAGAGTGTTTTCACATTGTGTGGTGCAATATTGCATGTCACACCAATAAATTACTAAAGTTCATACTTTATTTCCCTCATGGGATGACAGAAATATTGAAACATTATACTTGTCTTTGTCATTATCTGTGTGACATGCAATAACAGTCTGGATATTAGAAAAACGAAGAATTGCCAAAGACGCCTTAAGAGTCTAAGAAAGCCTTAAGAGTGTACTTTAGTAATTTATCAGTGCAGCGCCAATTTTTATTTTACAAAATACCTATCTTTTCTCTTTATAACAATTGTTAAAAAGTATTATTAAATATTTGCAGTTACTTTACATACTTACTTGTAACTTTATTTCTTGATAATCTTTACAATGTATTCTTGATACAAGATTAAATTGATTGAATATTGTACATTTACATTTCGGACTCGGGTTGGCACACTTTGCAGGAGCCTTCAATATGTAACTGCTTTCAAAGTCTGCCTCAACAATCATTTCATATTTACATTTTACACATACATACATCCTTTTATACTCTAACATTTTTGATTGTGTTATCCTTACAACAGTTCCTGGCAAAATACAAATTAAATGAAATTCATTTTATCTTAATATTCGTTTATACTAGAAAATAGTTTTAGACGCAATTAGTCATGCATATTATAAAGAAAATTCAAAAATCTTAGCTCTATACATTTTACACATACATACATCCTTTTATACTCTAACATTTTTGATTGTGTTATCATTTATTGATTGTGTTATTCGTGGCAAAATACAAATTAAATGAAATTCATTTTATCTTAATATTCGTTTATACTAGAAAATAGTTTAGATGCAATTAGTCGTGCATATTATAAAGAAAATTCAAAAATCTTAGCTCTATAAGACTAATTTAAGAACAAAGGCCTGTTATATTATCATATCAACATTGTATTTAATTCTTATAAGGTAAGAATTTACCTGAAATTTTCAAATAGCTTCCTATATCTGAATTCTTGGGGAAAACTGTTCTGTGCAATTCCGGGCATACTGGTAAGCCAAAAAATCTAGCAGTCACGTTTTTCTTTAAAGAACTATAAGCGAGATCGGATATTAAATCCTTATATTGTTTCTTCGTTAGTATATTCTTCTGTGCCCTTACCAAGTCCTCGCTGCAACTTGGCAAGAAGTGTATAGGATTTCCTAAAACCTTGTCGCCTACTTCAGGATACGTTTCAAAGAGCTTCAAAAAACTAAAAAGGGAGATTTCAATGCTACAATAACACTTCAATGCTATAATCACACAAAATTACATAAAAAAAAGACAAAACCAGTACTCAATTTTTATGGCGTAATATCCCAGGTTATCTTCAGAAGAAATTATTTTTAAGCATTCTTGCATGTGAAACTCTAAAACATATTTCAAAAACATTTTTCTAACATAATAAATATTGTTAAATTTAATAAATAAACACAAAATAAAATCCACAACTTTTCAAAACAAAGTTTTGTTTTGTTTGACAGTGACATTAGCATGCTGAGGTTTTTTTTTATATATATGGCGTCAGCTTATCTTAAAACACACTGCACACTTGTGCACGTTAACGAATATTTATATACGGTTAATATTCTACCAATATTACACACTAAGAACCAAGATAACACAAATTTATGAAATATTACAAATTCCACAACGTCACCCATTAAACTCCCCGGCAAAACTCCTGCTGAGATTTGACAATGTGAGAAATTGAGAGACACTTTTTTTTTATAGACTACAATCCAAAATCCAAACATAAAGTCAACAAAAACACTCTAGGTACGGCATTTTATTAATTTTTATCAAAAGTGGTGGTTACTTCTGAGTGAGGAGTGGAGTCAATATATAACAATGCAAATAATAATATTAGTATATTGTGTCAATCAAAATCGTTTCCACCCCTCTTTTTAATATTAGGTCTTTACCTATGAAATTGTCGTTTTGTATGAAAAAATTTAAAAGATTTTTTTTCATGAATTTTTTTTATTTGTATTAATCGAATTAATCACCCATGCAATCAATGCATCTTTGCCAAAGCAGTGGCAGTTTATTGATGCCCTTCTTAAAGAAATCAGCTGGACGGGAGGTAACAAATTCTTCAACGGCATTTTGTACTGCCTCTCGGGTATTGAATTTTTCCCGCCAAGTTATCCAAAGTCTGGAAAAAGTAGTAGTCTGTAGGCGCAAGGTCTGGTGAGTAGGGCGGATGACGGAGAGCTTCCAACCCCAGACATGCAACTTGGAGACCGTCTGCTGTACAGTATGAGGTCGCGCGTTGTCATGCAGGAGCAGCGGAGACGAGCGATTGACCAATGCTGGTTGGATATGTGCCAGCTTCTCCATCATTGTGTTCAGTTCTTCACAGTACACATCTGCAGTAATGCTCACCCCATTTGGTAAGAAGCTGTGATGGATCACACCGGCGCTAGACCACCAAACAGTGACTATCACTTTTCAAGGGGTAAGTTTTCGTTTAGGTGCTGAACCAGGATCCAACCAACTTGCTGAGCGCTTGCGGTTATCAAACAGAATCTATTTTTCATCGCAGGTAACAATGCGGTTCAAAATTACTTCATTTGTCTGTTGAGCAGTGCAAGGCACGTCTCGACGCGTACTTCGCGCTGGCGATCATTGAGTTCGTGGGGCACCCATTTGTCAAGCTTTTTTGACCTTGCCAATTTGACGCAAATGGACCAATATTGTTTTGATGCTAAAAAAAAATTCCAGAACGGAAGCGAGCAAACCAATAACAGGTGGTGCGTTGGTTTGTAGTGTTAGCTCCGTAAACGTCGTTGATGTTGCGTGCCGCGTTGCTGCCACGACGGTACTCATATTCCATAATTACTCGAATTTTTAACGTATCCATGATGACGAAAAATATTGAAATGCGATGAAAATGTAACACTAATCAATAAACAAATTACTACTTTTGTAAAAATAATGAAATTAGAATTCTTAGCCAAACAAAAATTATTTTGATTTGAAATGGCCAGTACTGCAGAACGGCAAATTTCATAGGTAAAGGCCTATTATCTTATATATCTATGTTTCTATCTATATTATGATTTCTACCATTCTACCACGGAACAGAAAATAAGTAAGGTGCGTGCGGCAATATATTACCGACTACTAGCTTTTGCCTGTGGCTCCCACGGGAACACTTTTCAGGATAAAAAGTAGCCTATGTTAATCCAAAACCTTAACTACTTTCATAACAAATTTTATCATTTCCATTCAGTAGTTTTTGCGTGAAAGAGTCACAAACATCCATTCATACGCCATCACAAACTTTTACATCTTTAAATAAATTAAAGTACTAGGATACTAGTACTAGATCAAATACTGAATAATTAAGTATCTACTTAATGCAAAAAATCTTTATTTTGTCGTACTATATTCAACACATCTTGAAGGATCAGTAGGAAAGTATTCTTGGCATTTTGTCATCAGTCGCTTTAGGGCTTGAATGTACTTTCTTTGTGTTTCATCATTCATCACATGAGCTACGTTTTTGGAGAAGATCTTCTCTCGTCCTGTACGTGCATGAATACCAACCATAGTTACACCAATCGGCCATGGAGCATTACCAATCGCCATTTGAAGATATGCATCACTGGCCTGTAAAAAATTAATTAACTTTCTACAATCCACAATATATTTAGTTACTTTATCGTTAAAATGAACATATATTATTATTATTTAACTTGATGGTGTCAATTTTTATACCCGGATAAAAAGCCAAAATAAGCAAAAAACAAAAAAAGCCACCCAAGTGCATGTCTGAGACAGACACCAAAGTCTTAGTAATAGGATACAGTTTTTTTCCCAAACCCCAGTAAAGCGACTTTTCCAACATATCAGGCAAGGACAAAACATTGTATAGCTTATCCATTGTGTAAATATTTTTATTACTAAGGGGATTAGGGTACGGAAACCTAAAAAGATCTAGCAGGAGGTAGGCATTGTTGTTACGTGAATTTCAAGAGTAACAAGTCTGTACCATAATATAGTTTCTTTCTAGCAAATGTTTTGTTATTTCCATTAAGCTATCACAAATGTCTTCCGGAAAGTTTTTCTTCTTTAGCTTTCTTGTTAGGGGTTTAAGATAGACTTGTGTCTGTGTGTACGTTGCTCTTGCCATTTTGTGTTTCACAGATTGTTTCTCCGCAGCTGTTGCCGAATTTAACTGCTGACCCCAAAGCTTAAGTAGAAACTGAAAAGATATTGACAAATATAAGGATTATGGTTTTTAAGACATAATTATGAAAGATTTTAGGAGAAAAATCTTCAAAATTGCTTGCAGTCATCATAAGTTATTACAATATCCACTTTTAAACTACTAAATGAGAGAAAATTGATAATTTTGAAGAGAAACAAACTTGTTATTAAAAAAAAATGTTACCAACGTCAAAAACTCAGGGAATTCAATTCATAAGCAGATACATAAGTAATTCTGAAGCAACTACACCTGTGAATAATGTAAATAAAAAATAATGACGACACCCTTACTAAGACTACTCCGAATACCAAGGAAGAAACAACACCGAATCTAAACGCAGAACATCCAGGACCAAAAAAAGAGACAACACCAAGCGTGATGACAACTCCGCCAAATGAAGAAACAACACCAAGCGTCATGACAACTCCGCCAACTGAAGAAACAACACCAAGCGTGATGACAACTCCTTCTGCAAGTGATTCCGTCGAATCTACAACATCAATGACGTCACAACAGACGTTGGCACAAAGTTCAGCGGCTGTAGAACCTCAAATGATGATCGAAACTACAACTGCATCTCAAACAACTAGTTCTCCTACAACAGAATCACAAGCAACAAGAGCCATGTCAGACAACCCCAGCTGCTCCACTAACTTCAGAAAAAACCGCGTCAAGTAATGATGCTAGTACACAAATTATGTCAGACAACTTATCGAGTACTACTCCAGAAACACTTGCCACAAGAGATGTAAGCGTAGAAAGTGCATCCACCTCAACTACTATTTAAAGATTGCAACGTCGGAAGAAATCAATTTTAGATTTTGTTTACACAAGCCCACCTTAAATATGGAGCAGTACGGAGCATATCGATCCTTTAATATTGGACCTGACCTTCCTGAAATCAACCCTGATTACGACAAAATGTTTTCAGTCAATGGATCAAGGAGTATGGAGGTTACATACATGCATTATGATTCTATTCTGGATCACGCATTCTTACCCCACTTGGAAGCATTGGCTCTACGACTTCCTTTGGACAGCGAAAAATATTACCTTTTAGTGGTGTTGCCCATGCGACGAGGGGGGATCGAACTAGAACGGTTGCTAGTAAGGATGGCGAGAGTCTGATTTGTCTGACATCTACTCTGCTCTTCGGCCTCGTAGAGTAAGGGCTGCAGTGCCAAGTTTTGTTGTGAAGGGCCATGTCACTCTAACCACGGATCACCAAAAGCTAGGTATGAGAGATGTATTTGAGCCACGACAGCATGACTTTACGCCGATGACGCAACAAGCTGGAGTTTATGTGAGGAGTATCGAACAAGCGGTCTCCGTAGCTATTCGCAAGTACCAGCAGACCAACACACCAAAAGGTTACGTACCGAGCGCTAACTTCGTGTATTTCTTGGCGACTTATCCATTTTTATATTTTGTTATGGACGCAAACATTCACGTAGATTTAATGGCCGGTGAATTGGTGGATCCACTCAACACTAGAAATATTACGAGTGTTCTCATAATTTATTTAATATGACGATAAGCAGTCACAACACAATTGTTGATGAACAAATTATGACAATGCTCAACTGCTTATGAATTAGATTCCCTGATAGTACAATATTTACCTGCAATAATGTAAGAATAACATTCATGTCATGATTTCTGTCGCCTTGTCCCATAGTTTTGGCCATTTCTTGGATGTATTCATATGTAACAGAGTCATCTATGTCATCCTCATTGTGTGATTTTTCTGAGCCACTCTACAAATAAATAGATCATATAGGTAGAACAAAATCTACAATAAGATCATTATTGAGAAACAACCAAATAGGCAAACATTTGTATTGTTACACATATTTTCTTCAAAAAAGTTTGTTTTTTCTATTTATAATAAAGAAGTTTTAATTCCCATTAGAATTTACATTTTAATGGCAATTTGGTCCTTATTTACATTATGAGTTCCTTACACATTCCTTCCTTACGTTATTTACATTTAAGTTGTTAGGTTACAACTAATGTAAGTTGTAACCTAACAACTTAAATGTAAATTTATATTTTAACTATAATATACCTGTGTGCCTAAGGCTAGTATTTCATCTAAATATGCCTGATCCACCTTCTCCATAGCCTCTTGAAAATCATTCCGGAATCCCTGTAACATAATTTAAAAAGTAAGGTCATTATGAACACAATTAATACAAACAATCTTCTTAGCTATCTAAAGTATAAAACAGTAGTGATTCTCACATGCTTAGATATATTCCCCTGACGCCTATATAGATCAAAATATATATTTTTTACAGAATCAAAAAAATGATGCAACAGTATTTATCCGACTACGGCAAAGCCAAAAGTCTAATGGCGCCTAAACTACTGATCCGATTGAAATGAATGAGGTGTCAATAGAAACGTTACATAATTTACGTAACCTATGTTACGGCTATTTAATTACGTAAACTATGATAAGGCTATTTAATTTACGTAGTTGGGTTGTAGTTTTTTATAAAAAATTTAGTTATTAATGTTGTTTTAGGTAGAGTCACATGCAAAATGTAAAAATAATAAATTCTATTTTAAAGTAAATGCTTTAGTTTTAATTAAGAAATAATAAAACAATAGGTAAGTACCTATGATTTCCTGCCCAAAATAAAACGTGATTACTTATACAAAGTAATAAAAGAAGGTTAATTAGTTAAAAATTACCCGGTTAGCTTCTGGTTCCTGAATCTCTATTCGTCTTAACCTTTTGAATGCTTGTCTTTCACTTTCACCATATAAAACTATGGGGTGTCCTCTTTCTCGCAGACGCTTTATAACTTCGGCTCTTGGTAGTGACACACTTTCATCATTCTCATTTTCAGTGTCTGCATTTTTCCCTAAGATTTTTTTTTATTGTAAATTAATATGAATGTCTTATACTTTACCACAGTGAAATTCACTCTCATACACAATTTGGCAGTTTTTATATAAAAAACTAGACAACACAATACCTGCAACTTTGTGCGTGCACACTAGAGGATATCCCAGAGAATCATTAATTTTGCTGCGATAAATAATAGCATATGTCCTTCCCAATGGTATACTTTATTATAGATTACACAAGGGAACTAAATAAGACTTTTTTTTGTTGCATGGAATTTTATGACTGTTGTTTACCAATTCGAGGTTGCTGATTTCAAATCTACCCGCAATTCTTCTCTAACAGCTTTAGTTTTTGAAATACAGCTATTGACCGTATTTTCGTACTAGTTACACTAAACTTTCATAAAACCGTGCAGTTAATTTAAAAACTATATATTTTTTACCATGTCGCGAAATATGTGTAAAAATGATTTCTGTAATATATGTGGTGAATATACATTTAAAGATTGTAGACTAAATGTGTAGATGTCCGTAAAACGGGTGTACTTTGATTACTTTGGATTTTCTTCTTCTACTTTGGATTCTTTGATTACTCTACGCATGTATTACATTACATACGTGCGTCGAGTCATTAAGAATATGGGCGAATAAGAAAAGACCCCATTTCATGTACCAAACACCAATGATCTGGCAGAAACCTCGAATCTTCAGGATGAATGTTATTTTGGTTGATATAAACGGGATTAACAAAAAAAATTGGTCCAAATGGTTTTAAACTAACTTGTTATCTGTTACCCGACCAGACATATGGAGTACATGACTGGTATGCATCAGCACCACAAGCATCTTCATCTACACAAATTGATCGAAACTTGGAAGAAAGAAAATTATCTTCAAGTGATGAAAGTGGGAGAACTGATTTTAATCCAGATGTTACCTCTGAGCCCCGGCCCTTTAATCAGGAAGAGCTCAGCGCAATAGTTTGAGACCTTAGCCTTTCTAAAAAAGCATCGGAGATTCTAGCTTCTCGATTAAAGCAAAGACATCTTTTAACTCAAGAAATAAGAATTTCGTACTATCGTAAAAGAGAGATGGAATTGCTTTCATTTTTTTCTGAAGATGATGACTTTGTTTATTGTTTAGATATTCCTGGTTGAAATCAAAGGGACCTCATAATACTGCCACCTTTGCACATCAAACTTGGGCTCATGAAACAATTTGTCAAACCTCTGAACAAAAATGGCGATTGTTTTCAATACATCTCTAAAAAGTTCCTTAATTTGAGTAAAGAGAAACTGAAAGCCGGAAGTTTTGATGGTTCACAAATAAGAAGGTTGATGAAGGATGAAAACTTTCATAGTTACATGACCGATATTGATAAAGATGCCTGGAATGAATTCGTTTGGATTGCACAAAATTTTCTGGGGAACAAAAAGGATGAAAGGTATGCGAAGCACATAGCAGAGATGTTGTCGCACATCCAGCAGCTTGGTTGTAATATGAGCATTAAAGTACACTTCCTCCATAGCCATTTGGAACGTTTCCCTGAAAATGTAGGTGATCTCAGTGAAGAACAAGAGGAACGGTTCCATCAAGATATTCGGACTATAGAAGAGCGGTCATTAGAATGCCAACATGATGGCGGACTACTGATGGAGCATTATAAACAGCCCTAGTGAACCAAGTCAAGTTCCCTTGTGTTAAAGAAGTAATAAAGATAATAAGTAAGACATATAATACCTGCATCTTTTTCCTCAGTTTTGTCTTTCTCTTCTGGTTGCACTAAATGTGGTCCATACTTTTTCAAATATTCTTCTTGTTCTTTTGCTAGGAGATCACCCCTTTTGAAAAACTTTTTGTTAGGATTCTAAAAAGGTATTAAGAAGGTGAATTAAAATTAGCTCTTTACTGTTTTTTGATATTTTATTACTTGTGTACTATGATGGGTGACTAAACCTTACCAATACATTTTTCTCCTCTAAAAGTTTCCTTTTTCTAGCTATTTCAGCTTTCAGAATATCCATGTTGTGCTATATATTTAGTTAAGTTTATAATATTAATATACACTTAATAACTACTTAATTATTTTCGAAAAATAAACAAATTATTAAGCTCGTACTTCGCCATTTAGCATATTTTTGTGACATTTCTTTGACACTTCTCATCTTCTACTTCTTCCAAGTTTGTATTGGTTTTAATAATTATTTGCTATGGCAACTGAGATTCTTATTATTATTTTTAAAAATGTATCCGACTGAAGGACTTTGTATCCATGGTCATGAATAAATTAATAAAAAAAAAATTATTATTTTTAGTTTTAATTTTTCAGTGTTGTAGTGTTTTAGTGTTTAAATTTTTCACTGCTTTGTAAAATATAATTTTCTAGTTTATATTACTGTAACATTGTTGTAAATAGTAGTTTTTAATTGAATTAAATATAATAAAATAAAAATGAGTGAAGATAGCGACGGGGGTCCGCCCCCTGGAGATACTTCCAAAAAAAGAAAATTGGAGGAAAGTACGGTGGACTTCAGAATGTTCACAAAAACTAATTACAAAAGACAATTCCCAGAAAATTATAGTGGAGATTGTGTCGTATATGTGGAATCGATGAATAATGAAAAATTGGGAAACAAAAATCCCATTACTTTAACAAAATTATTTACAGAAAATGTAAAGGGTATAGTAGGAGTACATCGAGTGAATGCATATAAAGTTGGTGTAACTTTTAAGAAGCCTGCGCCAGCTAATTGTTTTTTGAAAATGGACCATTTCCTTATTAGAAATAAACTAAAAGCTTTTGTACCGGCCCACCAGTCGGAGATTACAGGAGTTATTAAATATGTACCGAAAGATCTCTCAAATGAAGTTATATACAAAAATATTACATGTGACACAGAAGTTATTTCAATTAAAAGATTTTTTAAGAAAGTTGAAGGAAAACTTACACCGTTGGGTACAATAGCAGTTACTTTTGCTGGTACAATTTTGCCTCAACATGCCTATATACAAATGTTTAGGTATCCTGTACATTTATACATACCACCATTACTACAATGTTTCAAATGCCTTAAATTCAACCATTCTGCAAAAGTTTGTCGTGGAGAGCAAATGTGCTCCTCATGCGCTGGACGCCATTCCTACAAAGAATGTGACGTAGAAGAAATTGTATGCATTAATTGTAGCGGTAATCACTTGGCCATCTCGAGGGACTGTCCAGTGAAGCAGAAGAAAATGCAAGAAAAGAGGAAAAAATATGAGAATTTTAACCTTAGTTATGCCACTGTGGTGAGTAGTGTCCCATTGCTCACTGACCCCAAATCTTTTCCAACTATTTCACGACCAGTTAATGTACCACCTGTTAGTAATACCAAAACAACTTTTAATGTAGAACAAATCATAAACAATGATATTATATTGAATGCTTTAGTAAAGCTCCCTAACCTAACCCTCGGAAATGACAATAGCAATAGTCCAGTAACAAATAAAAGAATTAAAGATATATTATTAGCCAATTTAATCAATTAATGGATACATATCTTAATATAACACAGTTTAATATACAAAGCTTGCAGAATAAGAGAGCCTTATTAAAAACATTTCTTTGTGAACATAATATAGACATATGTTTGTTGAATGAGACATGGCTTAGGAGCTCAAGTTTAATTCCAGATTTTACACCGTTCAATTTTATATGTAAGGATTCAGTTAATTCACATAACGGTGTAGGTATATTAATTAAACAAAACTTGAAATATAACATTATAAATACAAGTTTTTATGAAACAATTCAAAATCTTTGTATATCCATAGAAACTTCGATGGGAACAATATACATTCTTTGTGTATATTGTCCACCTAATAACAGGTTTGATACAAATAAATTAAAAAAGGTATTACTTGAAACACCTAAACCATGCCTCATCATGGGAGATTTTAACGCACATCACTTATTATTTGGTTGTCACTCGATTAATAAAAGAGGTAACAGTTTGTTCAAAATTATAGATGAATTTGACATATTGTGTATATTAAACGATGGGAGTGCCACCACTATTCAGGTTCCAAATAGAAATCCCTCTGCAATTGATATAGCTCTTGTTAGCCCCACATTGGCTCCACTCTGCGAATGGCGTGTCCATGATGATCCAATGGGCAGTTACCACTATCCAACTCAGGTAACCCTTAATGTGAAGCCGTCAATATATGAAGTACGTCCTGTGGAAGAAAAATATATTTATAGTAAAACAGATTGGACTAAATATAGTAAGTTATCAGAAACTTATTTTTCACAATTAAATATAGATTGTAATAATTTGAAACCACTCGAATTATATGATAATTTTATCAGTATTTTAAATAATCTAAGAACAGTAACAGTCCCCAAACAAAATCCGAAAACAGTTTCAAAACCAATGAGGAAACCAGCTCCTTGGTGGAACCGAATATGTGATGATGCAGTTCGAAAGTCCAAGGAAGCTTTAGTTAATTATCGAACTACACCCATTAATTAATAACTTTATTCATTATAAAAAGATAGACGCTCAAAAGAAAAGAATATTAAAAGAGGAAAGGGTCAACTCATGGCATGATTTGTGTAGTAGTTTTAATAGAATGACACCTGTTTCTAGAATATGGGGATATATTAAAAGATTTAAAAGAATATGTACTTCTCATAATAGATTTTTAAATGATGAATGGGTACCACGTTTTTTGGATAAGATATCAGATTCATCTCAGATCAATGAAAGCAATTTAAATAATATATTGAGCTATGCCATTGAAAATGATAGTAACTCCTTTATAAATAGACCATTTACACTGAGCGAATTGTACATATCTGTAAAAAGTAGGAAAGATACAACACCAGGTTTGGATAATATACCATACATTTTAATTACGAAACTACACCCTTGTTTTAGAAATACTTTTAAATATTTATAATAGGTTATGGAATAGTTTAGTTATACCAGTCATGGAAAACTCAATGTGTCATTCCCATCTTAAAACCAAATAAATCTGCTAATAACCCATCCTCATATAGACCTATTTCCCTATCATCATGTTTGGGTAAACTTCGAGAATATGCTAAAACTGCGGTTAGATTATTTTGCTGAATCACAACAAAAGTTACCAGATATTCAATTCGGATTCAGAAGAGGCAAAAGTTGTTCTGGAAGCTTTGTATCCTTTATACACGATTTAAAAAAGGCAAAACTTAGTCACTGTAATGTTATAAGTGTATTTTTAGATGTAAAAGGTGCCTTTGATAATGTAAACATTGAACCGTTAATTAAGGTTTTACAAGAAATGGGATTTCCGATGAAAACTTTAAAATGGATTTTTAAATTTTTAAATAATAGAACAGTTTATGTTAGATATAATAATAAATTATATGGGCCCAAACAGGCCAATAAAGGCACAATGCAAGGTGCTAAACTCTCGCCGTCATTGTACAACTTTTATACATCTCAAATCCATAATTTTGTAAATATACCTGGAGTAAAGATTTTGCAATTTGCCGATGACTTGCTTTTGTATAGTGTAAATCAAAACAAATATGGCAGTCAATCATATAAACAGTGCATTACATCAATTACAACATTATTATAATAATATTTTAAAATTAGAAATCAGTACAGAGAAAAGTTCAGTGTTAATATTTAGTAAAGATCAATCCATAGAGCCTGTTAACATAACTTATAATAACAACATAATTCCTATTGTGAATCATCACAAATTTTTAGGGGTTATAATAGACCATAAACTTAAATTTGATAAACACATAAATTACATATGTCAGAATGCCATGAAGAGCATAAATATAATGAGAAGTTTAGCAGGAACATTTTGGGGCTCTGACCCAAAAACTCTTAACATGTTATACAAAAGCATAGTCAGAAGTGATTTCGATTATAGTTCGTTAGCTTACATGAATGCAAACACAACATTACTAAGAAAATTGGATGTTATACAGAATATGGGTTTGAGAATTATAAGTGGAGCCATGCGCACCACTCCTATTGTGTCCATGGAAGTTGAAAATTGCATACCTCCACTGTCCTTGCGCCGCCTACAACTGGCTGAGAGATTTTGTCTTAAGGAATTGTCTTGTGATGATAATTTTATTGTTGATAAAATTTTACATTCTACAGAAATTGTACAGTCAGCTGCAACATCCAACATCACACCTAATAACCTCATTTCTGCTTCCTTACCTGAAATATCAATATTAATGTTATCAACAAAAAATCTTACCAAAAATATGTATACTAGTAAAAAGTGGCCAATTTACCAATATCCATATGAAACTATTCTTAACTATATTGATGTTAAGTGTTATTTAAATTCTGTTACAAATAAGTTTGGACTTTTTACAATTTTTACAACATAAAAGGGATTTTTACACATTATATACTGCTGGTTCCAAAAGCGAGCATGTTAAAGCTGCCTACTATGACCCACAAATGAAAGTAAGTAAATGTTTTAAAATCCCGCATAATTGCAGTATTTTTACAGCAGAGGCTTGGGCAGTATTAGCTGCTTTAACTTATATACATACCAGTGTAAATAATGTAAATATTTTAATTATAAGTGATTCTAAAAGTGTTCTATGTTCTATATGTAATAATACTTTTTCCTATAAACAAAATTATATTGTGTTTAGTATAAGATATATGTTATCAAAGCTGATAGAAAAGAAAATAGAATTTGTATGGGTTCCCTCCCACAGTGGCATACTGGGAAATGAAGTAGTAGACCAGGTCACCCGTAGAGACCATGATGTGGATCTTCTAGACAGTTTTAAAGTGCCTTTTACCGACTTCTATCAACAATTTAAATCTTCAAAAAAAATGTTATGGACAGAATATTGGAAGACTGTCGCAGCTGAAAAGGGAAGATGGTACGCGGATATTCAAAGGGACTTACCAACAACACCATGGTACTATAGATTTGAGTACGTTAACAGGAAGTTCATAGTTTGCATCAACCGCTTGCGATCAGGCCATTGCCTAGTTGCGGCGCATCTCCACAGAATGAATATTTTGCACGATAGTAGATGTAGACATTGTTTTGGAGATGACGAGAACATTAATCATCTGATGTTTGAGTGTCCAACGTTTGCCATACAAAGGTTGTTGTTAGACAATGCGATTAGTGGCATAGCAGAAGAAAACTCACTAAGTGTCCCCCGCCACATTGAAGGATTATTAAAAAATCCTGTTTATTTTGTTCCCATTTTTAAATATATTGTCAATACTGTTGGAAAGGTTTAGATCTTTGGTTTAGATAAACACATTGTGTAATTTATAGTTTATATTTAATGTCATTTTGTAAAATGTTATACTTCTACTTCAGTTAATAATGTCTTATATGTCAAAACTCAAAATGTATCCGACTGAAGGACTTTGTATCCATGGTCATGAATAAATTAAAAAAAAAAAAAATTATTTTTATCCGAAATATAATAATAATATAATATACGAGGATTTGTTTTTTTGTATGTTCAACAATTATTAATCTGTCGTTTTTCTTAAATTTTTAAGCATTGTGTTTAGGCATTTCTGGGGTTCAGGCTGAATACCTATGCGACGCGTGCGTTAAAAAAGTTCCGTAGCCGTGCGCAGCACTCTGATTGGTCAACACAATTTCGCGCTTAATTTCAAAATTAGAATGTTTCTTGATGAGCCATGTCTATATTGTGATAATTTATATAGAAAAATGGGTGTAGGTAGGTATATATGAAGAATTAATAATATAATACCACAATAATTATTATTATTATCCTGTCACAATCACACACCTTTTTTTTTGACTATTCCTTAGGGGAAATCTTTTATGGATCCCCGACGGACTGGGGATGGCCACCGGGGCATGTGGGACTCTCCCGGGGCGCGAGGTGAGGATCGCACCCGGGGTTACCGCACTAAAATCCCAAGGTGCCTCCTCCTCCGCTATGCTGCTGGGCCGCCGGACCCGCCTGAGGCGATATCAGCAGCGGCCCAGTTAGCGGCATCTGCTTCCGCAGCAGGACCTCCGCCACAATCACACACCTACGTACGTCATAGTGTTAAACTAATTCCCGGAAATATTACCCAGTAGCCACCGATAGAAATCTGATAGTAATCTTTAATTTTCAAAATAATCGATGTAATAATCAGATAAAAATTGATCAAATTATAAGATAAGATATATACTTAATATTATGAAACAATGAATATAAAATCAGGTCTTTTTCAAGCGTGAATACCCACTCATACCTTACACAACATGGATATCATTGTATCGGCACTTATTTATTGTTTGCTTTTAAATTTTGTAATAGCTTCAGAGGCTGGTAAGTACGTACCTAATTTATATGGTTAATAGTTGGGGTTTTTGAACTCAACGGTGTAACTACCCAGCAACCTATGAGGACATAATATTAATAATATTTGGTCCGCAATAGGCTAGTTGCACAAAATATGAATAGTGCCTACTCTAAAGGTACTTTTCAAAGTTAGGGTACCAATACATCGATTTGTAATGCAGAATTTCGCAAGTCTCGTGTAAACGGTCCATAAAAAAGTCGCCGAACCTATGACGTCACGCGTTCCTAAAGTAGTATGAAATACACGTATTAAGTCGCAAGATCGTAATATTTGGTAATAAGTATCTCCGAAATTTGTGCGTTTGAACGTCAGTGTAAATTAAGTAAACTAATAATGTAGGTTTTTTACACTACTTAAGTAGGTACACTAAGTAAGTACTTATGTAAAAAAATATTCCATCTATTTGTAAGTTTGATAATATACACCTTATTACAAAACTACACTTTAAATATACTTATTTTTTACATTTATCGAGTAATAATAACTCAACAATTTTGAAATATAAAATAAACTGAATATTTTACATGTAGTCAGCTACCCTATTCTCTAAAGGTTGGATCCGAATCTCTAATCCAAGTACTTTTTTTTTTATTATTTTTTTATTTGCGCCGCTAAGACAGGTTTCTTAGGTATTTAAATGAGACTAAGTAGAGGGTGTTAAAAAAAACAAAAATGTAATTTCAGTAACTGCAGCCAGGATAGTTGGAGGTGGAAAAGCGCCGCCAGAATATGGAAAGTTTCATGCATCTCTTCAAAACCTGACGGAGCACCATGTCTGCGGTAGTGCTATTGTTTCTAATGAACATCTAGTCACAGCAGCCCATTGTGTAGTTGGGTAAGTTAATACATGGAAAATATACCTATATGTAACCTAATTCCCCTTCATACGTATTTACTTATTATGTCTTTGTCTGTCACTTGGCTTTTCCAATGTATCAGACAAAGAAAGTAACATGGCGTACAAAAAGCGTATCCGTGGTGTAAATATTTTTAGCCGTAGGTTATAGGTCTTGCAAGCTTTAGGTCGACAATAGGTTTAGGCAGGGCCATCTTTAACTTTTAGAGGCACTGGGCACATAAAGATAATGTGGGCCCCGTTTTTTCTCTTTTACCTGTTTAAACTTTAAACCCTGAAAGACTGTGTGCTTCGGAAAAATACAATTACCTATATCAATAGCCTAAAACTGAACCTCAGTACTAAATATGTTATTTAGTTATAATATGTTATTTAAGCCAAACACGAGTGAGCGGAGCGAGCGATCAAATTTTTTTCCCATCTTACAGGTTAAAATCTGTTCAAACTCAAAACTAGAATACTGAAAACTGTGAGCTTTGGAAAAATACCATAAAGTCAACGGGATAAAACAGAACATCGGTACTAAATAATAAAATATTACGTTCTTTATGTTAAACGCGAGCAAGCAAAGCAAGCGAGCAACCTTTTTTTTCTAATTAACCCCTAAAAACTAAGAATAGGATCGTTTTGTTATATTAAAGTAAAATGAGTGTCATTTCTGATGTTGCAAAATACATGACAAATAACATATCGCGCTAGGTTTGTTATATAATACCTATTTCATACTTTTTTCATAGTACATAATTACAAAACTTTGTGATCGGTGACGTGCCTAAATTATTGTGTCGCATCGCATGCCGCATCGCATGGCATCGAATCCTCGAACCTATAATTATCTTGTATAGGGGTATGTATATTGTAGGGAATGCCTCACTAGATCACGATTGACACAAGAAGAAGACGACATATTTCACGAGTTTCTTTAAGTCAGTTAAATTTAAATACATATAATATATTATAATATATGAGTTGGGACTAGAGGGCCCTATCCATCGCGGGGCCCTGGGCCATGCCCAATAAAGAGGGGTTGGTTTTAGGTAAGAGAATTCACACGGCAATTAAATTATTAACTTTTAATAATAACTAGTTACAATTTTTATAAAAAAAAATTATAACCCGACTGCGTAAATTATATAGCTTAAGTAACCTGGCCTGTTATTACGAATCTATTGACACCTCATTCATTAAGATCGGATCAGTAGTTTAGACGCTACGATGAAACAAACATGCATACATACATAGATTGCCAAAATCATTACCCTTTCTTTTGGCTTCGCCGTAGTCGGGTAGAAATGGGGTTAATTTATACCGCGGCAAGTATTGGCAGGAATGGACTGAAAAATACCAAGCCTCACAGAGATGTGAGAATCAGCGTAAAGTAACGCTTGCTACTTGCGTTATGTGATTTATTACGCTGAGTGTATGAGAAGTCTGAAAACCAGAGGCTTGATAAGCCCCCATATAAGACCCGTAACGCACTTTGTAACTTGTTAAACAACGTTGAAAATTCACAGCACTGAAAATTTAACTCTGCATTATTACAATAGAGTTGAAAATTGATGTATTCAGTGTCAAGATGTTATACGACATTGGCATTTGACTCGACACTCATGTGTTCGATTTTCAACCCTATTGCATTAGTTCTATTTTCAATGCTCAGAATTTTCTATGGCCTTCCGGATTCCGGATCATATAGTCCCAGCATTACTCCTCTGATGTTACGGTTGTCTATGGTCGGCGGTAATCGCTCACCATCAAGCGATTTGTCTGTTTATTTGCCGGTTGAATATTAATAAAAAACTTAGGCCTTTTCATCCGTTATTGGATGATTTATACAGTATTCTCCGAGCGAAGTAACCTCTCTTGAAATACTGTAGTGCCTGGGACACTTGGATTTTTAAATGTCGTATGGTTGCCCAAGCACATACGGCATTCTCACAACACAGTCAGCTTGAATATTAATAATACATACTTACTATAATAGAAACAGGCTAGTTGACTGATTTATTTTATTGCTATAAATGAGTACTACTCTTAAATGTGAGTAACTAGCTTTTGCCCGCTGCTCCGCTCGCGTAAATACAGAATCCCGTCCCAGTGTCTATCCAGAGCTCACATTACCAAATTTTATCAAAATCCGTTCAGTAGTTTTGCGTGAAAGAGGAAATAATATCCATCCATCCATCCATCTATCCTCACAAACTTTCACATGTATAATAGTAGTATGACTTATGTATATTATAAATAAATATTTTCTTCTTGAAATTTGAAACAGTAGGTATATTAAAAGTAAATATTTACAAAGGTACATACAGCGATTTGTAAAATATAATTTCGCAAGTCTCGATAAAACGCTCCATATACCATATACGCCTTGTATGAAAAATATAATATATCAAATATAATTTAAAGCGTTTAAGTTCATTATTGTTGTAATGAATGTTTTGGTATTTCATTTTTTTTTAATTTAAAATTATGTAAAAATATATTCCAACTTTTTGTAACTTTTAAATGCACTTAATTAAATAAAACTACATTTATCAGTTAGCAAACTTGAAAAAAAAAATTGCTGTTTCCTACAAAATGCTATCAATGCCGTAGCCCTTTTGTATGAAACAGCAGTTTTTTTTTCAAGTAGAAAAGTTGATCCAATAGTAAAAGTTACTTATATTCAATATATTCCAACTTTTTGTAACTTTTAAATGCACTTAATTAAATAAAACTACATTTATCAATTAGCAAACTTGAAAAAAAAAAATTGCTGTTTCCTACAAAATGCTATCAATGCCGTAGCCCTTTTGTATGAAACAGCAGTTTTTTTTAAAAGTAGAAAAGTTGATCCAATAGTAAAAGTTGCTTATATTCAAGAGGAGTATATTCACTCCTGAAAGTTTGGATACTGACTGGAAAAACATATATATTATAACTCCGTTTATGAATATAATACTTACCTCAAACATTTTCAGAATATATTATAAATTTAAAACCTAGATATTTTACATATAGTCAACTACAATATTGTCGAGCATTTTATTTAAGGGCAAAACCTCAGTATATAAAAGCGATTGTCGGAACTATAGACTTGGATGAAGGTGGAATACCTTATAACATTGAATCCATACACATACATCCAAGGTACAATAGTACGTCGAGACTCCACGATATCGCAGTTTTAAAAATTAACGGAGTCTTTGACGAAAACTACGTGGACATACTAAAACTTGCCGAAGACAAATTGAATGAAAATGAGGATGTTCTTCTAGTCGGTTTTGGTGCACAAACGGTAAGACTCTGTATGTAAATATACCTACTTGTCAGTTAAATTTAAATACATATAATATATTATAATATATGAGTTGGGACTAGAGGGCCCTATCCATCGCGGGGCCCTGGGCCATGCCCAATAAAGAGGGGTTGGTTTTAGGTAAGAGAATTCACACGGCAATTAAATTATTAACTTTTAATAATAACTGGTTTTTATAAAAAAAAATTATAACCCGACTGCGTAAATTATATAGCTTAAGTAACCTGGCCTGTTATTACGAATCTATTGACACCTCATTCATTAAGATCGGATCAGTAGTTTAGACGCTACGATGAAACAAACATGCATACATACATAGATTGCCAAAATCATTACCCTTCCTTTTGGCTTCGCCGTAGTCGGGTAGAAATGGGGTTAATTTATACCGCGGCAAGTATTGGCAGGAATGGACTGAAAAATACCAAGCCTCACAGAGATGTGAGAACCAGCGTAAAGTAACGCTTGCTACTTGCTCACATTTACTTTTGCAGGCTTCTGTACGGAACAATGTATAATATTTTACAATTATGAAACAACTAGCTTTTACCCGCGGCTCCGTCTGTAAGTACAGTATCCCACGGGAACACTATTCTTTTTCGGAATAAAAAGTAGCCTGTGTTAATTCAGAGCTTAAACGGTAAGCAAAATATGCAGCACGAAGGTGTTACATTAAACAACAAATTACCTAAGGAGATGAAAGATTATAGTCTTACGATATACCTACTTATAAAAAAAAAGATTATAACTACTTTGTTCTAAACGTCTTGTAAAAGATTAGAATAGATTGTTATTTAGTTAAGTTTCTCTATAAGTGACGAATGTTATGTTCTTTGAGAAATCAATAAATATTTAAACCGAAACCGAAAACCGAAACTACTACCATACCAAATTTCATCGAAATCTGTTTAGTGGTTTTGCGTGAATAAGGAATAAACATTCATCCATCCATCCTCACAAACTTTCACATTTAAAATAGTAGTAGGATGAACAAATAAGACTCAATACAAAGGGCCAAACTAAATGGTCTCATCTCTGGTTGAACCCACCACACCAATAAAAAATTGACGCCATTTTGACTTTTGGGCCCAAACTGGAGCATAAACATTGACCGGTCGGCGGTCTCCTTTCTGCCTATTACAATGTTATCGTAATTTTTCAGCCAAACGGTGAGTCAAGTCCTCGGTTGCTCGCGCTTAATGTAACGGTCTTCTGCCAGAAAAGCTGCCGTTATGCTATGCGCTACAGTCGACACGTTTACGACACCATGTTTTGTACATTTACGAAGAAGGGCCAAGGGACTTGCCATGTAAGATATTTTATGTAAATAAAATAACAGCATCCGTGGTCCAGTGGTTAAGAGCTTGGCTCTCGACTCGGAGGTAGTGGGTTCGATTCCCGCGTTGGAACAACAAAAAACGTTGTTTCCAAGTTTGGTTAGGACAATGAATGAACAATGCAGGCTGATCATCTGACTGTCTGACAAGAAAGATGATCCATGCGTCGGACGGGCATGTAAAAAGTCGATCCTGCGCCTGACCTCTCGCCAGTCGTGTCGGTCATCTGTCCCACTGGGTTTCGAGAGTAAAGGAAGAGAGAGTGCTCTTGTGTCCTGCTTATATACTTGGACACTATAAAGTAACTCCTGCGTAGGTGGCCCGGTTTCAATAGAACCGGACACCGTCAGCCTGTATAATAGGTAGGGATTTGGATGAGGGTCTTCAAAAGGTAAGTGGTAAGTGAAGTCGATAGGAATGGAATTATAGGAACTCCACGCCACTGATAAATAACTACTAGCTTTTGCCCGCGACATAAACCATATCCTAAGTATGTATTAATTCGGAAACTAAGCTACTGCCATACCAAATTTCATAAAATTTTCTTTAGTAGTTTCTGCGTGATAAAGTACCAAAAATCATCCTAACAAACTTTTACATTTATAATAATAGTAAGTAGGATAATAGCAAGATTTGCCCCTGAAATGTGACAATATAACAGTCCTTCCTTCTTGTCTCGTATGAATACAAATTAAGTAGGTATATCCTACTAGTATTATAAATGTGAAAGTTTGTGAGGATGGATGGATGATTGGGTGGATGTATGGATGTATGGATGGATGGTATTTGTTTCTCTTTGACGCAAAAACTACTAAACGGATTTTGATGAAATTTAAGCTCTGGAATAACACAAAGGATACAATTTTTGTCCCAAAATAGTACAGTGTTCCCGTGGGATACTTTATTTAGGCGGGCGGAGCCGAGGGCAAAAGCTAATAAAATATATTCTCTCAAAGTTGGAAGGAACACTGAAGTCTACTATAAAAAACACTACGCCATCCTAGAGAAATATTGGTGCTATAGAAAGGTTGGTAAGCTTTTAACTATGTTCTTTTAAGGGTGACTCCGGCAGTCCACTGACGAAGAATAATCAACTTACTGGAATAGTGTCCTGGGGCATTCCATGTGGAATCGGATTTCCCGATGTCCATACAAGGATCACTCCTTACGCGAAATGGATCAAACGGGTCATACGAGAAACTGCGCCGTAAAAGTACAGAACTAAATTGAACGTAAAAGTGTGAGTGTTTAGGCTGGGACTGTATTGTCCGGGATCCGGTAGGCCGGAGGAAATTCAGAGCATTGAAAATAGAACTCTGCGCTAATACAATAGAGCTGAAAATCGAACAAAAAGTGTCGAGTCAAATGTCACTGTCACATAATTATGACAGCTCGACACTTTGAATTTCAAATCTATTGTGCACTGGATTTTCCCGGGCCCGCCGGATTCCGGGTCATATAGTCCCAGCCTTAAATACTTAATATTAACTTGTGCTTTGACTTTGAATCGTGCTTTGACTTTTAATTTTTTTTTCAGGAATGTGAAAGTATCTGGGTCAATTCAAAAGGATATTTCAAGAAAAATACATCGTTAGTATATTGTTAGTACCTAATAAGCATTTAACTCAAAAAATTCAATATCGTTTTGTGTAGCTTGATGTCATTTTTGGAAGATAAGGTAATAATATCACCAGGGTTAACTAGAGTGATAGGTACTACCTATCCGCCGAAAATTTATACCCATAGTATGAGAACATTACAAAGGTATGTTACACATTATTTAATAATAGATGTATTAATTTATTTTCTATAAATCATTGCTGTCCAACATAATATTTCTTTCCTCCTACAATACTACGATTAGGATTTCCATGAACAAGCGGACCAGCTTTTAGATTTCATAAAGCAAAATAATGAAATCAGAAATAATAATATAATTCAGATGTTTATTGCCACTTTGCTAACTTTAGCTTCATTCTCTTCACACATTCCATGTTTATCTGAAAAAAATACAAAATGCCATTACATATCAATAGCATACTCGTTGCCTACGCAGTTGGCCCCGTAAAAAACTATATTCAGAAAAGTACATGAAAAGTATTAATTGGAATATTCGTAAGTATGTAACTCTTCTTCTTATAAAACTTTAATAGAGATATTTTATTATTATATTATGAATATAACGTTTTGCAAAATTTGTTACTTACAGAAAATCTGGGCACATGATTTACTGCATAAAGAGTAGTAAAGACTTTTAGAACATTAGGCAGAAAAAAAATCGAAAGCTGAAAAAAAAATTGGTAAAGAAACTTTCTTCGCCTCTGCTTCGATTGACCTTCGATTGACACTATCAGCTGATTCACCTCCCAGCTTATTTGAAACTCCTTTTTTAAATAAAACGATATTATATTTATTCGATTTTCGTTTTTTTTGTGCTTAAAAATGTATTTACATAAGCAATAAATCATGCGAGCTTTTCTGTAAATAATTTTACAAAACGTTTTATTATTGTTTAAATATTGAGCTTTACCTTATACTCGTAACTCTTAGTTGGTAATTCCATCATCACAGCCATCACTGGTCTACCATGTGCACATTGGAAGGGCAGCTTGCAAGTTGAGAGTGCACTCAATAGGCCTTCACACTCACTTTTACGTAGTATGTCTCCAAACTTTATGGCATACCTACAAGCCTAAAGGTAGTACCTATTAATATATGAGTGGCTATTATTGATTACGTACCTACCATGACTAGTATTAAAAGCTACAAGTTTAGCAGTAGCATTTAATGCTACTAATACTAGTGTTTCCAATAAACCTTACCTCACTTAGAACAAGATCCATAATTGATTTTGGATGTAGGGAAACATTACCCTTAAGTGATTTGATAGCTTCAACTTCTTCTAATATTAGACTTTTTACTGCTTTAATTATTACATCAATCTATTAATTAAAACGAAAAAATTTAATATGTTACCGGTTAAAGCTAGTCACAACTCATAACGCTCAATAAACGACTTGCCTACCTGTCTAGAGTGCTTCCCAAGAACAGCTTTAGGTATACCTTTGATGGAAACTACATTACCATTACAGGCCCATTCTAAGCCAAAACGAGTGAACTTTTCTTTATAATTATGCATATATGTTATAATATCCTTAGGAAGTTTTATCGGCACTGTCTCTATTGACACACTGTTCCATGCATCGCCATCAAAATAATCTGCCAAATTATTTTCCAATCTATTACGTTCATCCACGGCATGCTGATCAAACAATACTAAAAATTCTGACGTTTTGTTAACTCTAGCATATCTTCCAGTAACTTTTGCTCCAATAAATTTGTTATCCACTTGACCAATTACCTAAATTTTAACAGAAATATGGTTTTATGTAACTAAAAGTACTTTCTACAGTAAATTAGAGGTCATTAAAAGCACCTTTGCTTCTTTTAGAGACTGGTCATCAAATATAGGATCATTGCTGGAAGGTTTCATGGCGTGTCGTATTCCTTTTATGTCCAAATCATTTAAAATTTGAACACCTGGCTCCAGCACTTCGGAAAATGTTTGCAAGTTTGTAGCAAATGTATCATAAATATCCTGCAAAGTATTTAATTTTCAAAATCATAACTTCCAATTCATAAAACGAAAATTGACACTTTATTGTGCTTACAGTATCATAATAGTTTGGGTCTAGTTCCTCAAATTGTGCGACTTTTCGATTTTGAATTCCTGTGATTTGTGACATTCCTTGAAAAAAAAACGCGATTTAGTTGTATTCTGACCAAGTCTAAGCTGTGTATTATTTATTATTAGTTACCTTTAGGAATAAAACTATGACGGCTGTTTAATTTGAACCCTTCAGCACTGATAGGACAATCCCGATTTATATTTACTCCACACGGAGGTTTTTCAAACGTTGTAACTATAAGTTCCTGTTTCTCCTTGCTGTTTTGGTTTATGTTAACCGTTTCAATAATTGTATTTGAACGTATTCGACTATTTTCTTTGTTTATAAAATATTCAGAACTAAAATTCTTAGTGTCCTCGATTGTTGTCCTCGAGACATTGTCATAGAAATCATCCTCAAAAATATAATTTTCAGTAGTACTATCTTGGAATAAAGTTTTACAGATACCAAGTGGGTTTATAGTTACATGTTGCTCCTCTACATAAGGTTTGCTAGTTTTATTTATATCAAAGTTATTTTGTATAATATTATGGTCTGAACACCGAACACTTTTATTTCCTTCGATTAGAGAATGCTGAATATGTCCGTCATTGTCGTTATAATATTTAGGACTTAAATCTTTATTGCTTTTGATAGACACATTGTCATACAAATTCTTTCTAAAATCATTATTTGCGATAGCGTTATTGTGAAATATAGTTTCACAAATAGTAAGTGGATTTGTGTTCAGAGACAAATAATCATTTTCAGAAAATATCTTATCAAAAGTTACATCGGATAAAGTTTTATTGTTATTATTTTTTTGCCACTGCTTTTTATCTACTTGACTATAATCATTTTTACTTTCATCTATTTCTATGGTATAGGTTTTATGAAAATCATATTTAGTAGCATTTTCTTTATTTGATGTTATTATTTCACTTGCATTATACGTTTTGTCTTTGGAGGAAAGTGTTTCATGTATAACTCTATGAGCTCTGTGACTAATAAAGCTTCTGTTTTCTAAGGATTTAAAGTTACTCTCGACATTATTCCTAATATGACTTTCAAATGTTTCAATTGTATGTATTGATTGTTCTGTGTACACATTTTTATATAAGATATTTTCCACATCAGCCTTATGTTTAACTCCTTGTCTAAATTTGTTTTTTCTAGTATCTTTTATGTTTTTCGTATTTCTATGGAAAACCGTACGTAGTGTTTTCGTTGTATCAAAATTGCTACATGACCTTTCAGTTATAAATCTGTTTCGTTTATTAGGCGGCGATTTGGAGACTTTTGAATATTCAACATCGTTGGAACTTACTTTTTGGTTACAATATTTTTTAACTGTATGGTTTCTCCTAACAAAATCTGAAATTGTAATAAATCTTCTTTAATTAAACTTATATCAACATTTTATAATTGTTTACTAATAATATTTATTTATGATAGGTAATATACAAACTTTTTACTATTTCCTTTTTTTTATCTTTTGCTTGTTTTGAAAAATTAAGATAGAATAATTCACCACAATCGAAAATAGTTTTTATTAAGTCATGAGAAGTTTTAATAAGCTCTTGCTTATAAGTAACATAGTGATTTTTAAATCTGACATCAAATTGTGTTTGCACTGTTTTACTTGTAGCAAATTCAATATGTTCGATAGCTTTGTTTGGAACAAAATATTCTTTTACACCTTCCAACAACATATCGCATCTTTTTAGAATAGTATCAGTAGGGTTTTTAAATTTTTTGCATAATGAATCTTGTGGTAATTGATTTGGTTTTATCTCCCACTTTTGTGATTTAACTTTGTTTTTTTTCGAATGAATACCTTCGTTAACTTCTCTTTTCTCGTCTGTTTCTTTGTTTCTCATTTGTAAATGTGTGTCTTTATTACTTCCAATTGATAGCAGTCTACTTGCTGTTAAATCATTTTTATCTTTAGGTACTTTATTGTTATAAAATTCATTAAATCTAGAACAAAACTGTTTAGATACTATTTTTGAAATTGATAATTTCCTTGATTTTTTTATATCTTTTCTTGTAGCATTTTTACCTTAAAAAAATACAAATTGAAACTTGATATGTAAAATAAAAAGCAATTGAACCTCAGATTATGAATAAGAAATAATAACTTACCAATAACGCCAGTTCTTAAACGTAGTCTTTCAGGCTTTTTTGCACTATTATTTAAAAAATGTTGCATGATTTTTCTAACTTGCTTTCGTGTATCATCGTTCATTTCAGTGCTGTTTTTCTTACAATTATTCTTTATTTCTTTAACATTGAGATCACCTTTATGAAATTTTATCAACTTCTCTACAAGTTTATCAATCATGTCCCAGTTTTTAAATTCAATAAAAGTTTCTTCATTATTTTGGTTAATATTTATAAGGTCTTTTTGTGGACATTTTATGAAAATAAAGTAGAATGGAAGATTCTCTTTTGAACCGTTTTCGGTGTCGCCAAAAACCTAAAGGAAGTAATAAGGTAATTTAATTAGGTTAGTAATATTTGTTTTTAGCGTCTATAATATAGGTAGTAGTATTAGCTAAATTGCTATAATACTTACTCGTTTTCTTTTTGTAACTCTATTACAATTGTTACTTTTAAGCATTTTATCAATACTACTTTGCAATTTACTGTTCCTAATAAATCGCCCATTTACAAAAATAAAACGATAATTTGTATCACCGTAAATTTCTTTTTCTATAAAACCGTGTATCGTGTATTCATTCTTGTCAACTTGTAGTTCTTGAATGTCTTGTTGACTAATTTGATAAAGTGTTTGTAGTGTTTGGGTGATATCTCTATGTTTGTTGATTTGGAAAACAATCTCGTTTGTAGAATCATCTCTTAAACTTATGGAAGTATTGCAATGAACTAATGATATTCGTTCCAAAAATGTCTTGATATTACTTATTTCGTTGGTGCATTTATAGTACTTTTCTGGATATGATAATTGTATAAAAACCCGGTAACATCAACCTTAAATAAAACAGTTAATTTATTTTTGTATAACGCGTCTACTTAAAGAAGGGGTTTGAAACAAATAAAGTCATACACAATATGATAAGTCATCTGAATATAACTTGTATCATATTTTTAGTCTTCATTAGACCTTAAACATGACGTCTCAAACGGCTTAGTACAATAGGCTACTTGACCCTCTTTCTATTTATCATAGACGATTAATAATTGTTACGTTACCCCAAAAAAAATAATAGAACATTATTTTAAAACCATAAAACCCACAAAACTTTAATTTAAAAATACGCATTCATATTTTTAAAAACAGCCGAAAATGCCTCCCACCTTGAATAAATGTTTGTCGATAGATTAATCTGTACTCTGACGTCATACTAATAGTAAACAATCACTTGACAGCTCAGTTTACTAGGCACGGTTGACAAGTGACGTTTATTTGTTTACTATTACTATGACGTCACTTCTTGGTCGATCGCACAATGCACAGATAGTAGTTTTCGTCAGTTCAAATTAAAATAGATTTTTTTTCTTATTAAGTTTATTATCCATCTTGCTATTTTATTTCATAATTTTCGCTATATTACGTTTTCCTAAGCCAAGTACTAAAGGAAATACTCATTCAATATATGAAATTAAGTATGATAGTCAAGTAGAGTTGTACAGGACTGTATAAATTCACAGGGGTTCAACCGCCGGCTCAGATTAGACTCGAAGATAGCAAGGTTACACCGATTTTGGCAGAGCCGGGGCGATAATAAAACACTTATTTGAGGAGAACGTTTTTTCACTTTTTCGATTTGCTTACCTGGCTCATGGCAATGCCGTATAGAGAGCCCCGCCCGTACGCCTCTTTCGGGCCGATCTTCCATTTCATTTTTACCTCTCTATACGGCTATTTTCCATAATTTTCCCATTTTCCATGAGCCAGGTGAAGCAAAACGCGTTGTGTGAAATACTTTATTATCATACCAGACATATAAACCCTTATATACTAAACATCTTATTCTATAGAAAAGTTATTTACATTTTAAGGTTCAACTTATATTGAAATGTTGTACATTTTTACCACTGTTTTCGTAATAATTTCTTAACCATTTATTATATAACCTTAAGCGCTATACTACACGTTATGTACTACGTTTATTTATATAAATCAAAAGAAGCTACGTTAAAATTAGCTTTAGTTAAAAATATATAATCAAAATAACCCGCACTTGATAAAACACCATTTTAACACTATTTTTCCACACTTGATGCCATATAAATCTATACATATAGTCACTGAGTGTTCACTATTCTAGTTTTACGTACCGTTTTAATTACACGTTTATTGTTCACATTAAAATTCACTCATGTTTTTCGTTACGAGGCCGCTGTCCTTAACATCCTCCCCCCGGCGCAGTAGCCAGGGTCTACGCAGCCTCCTCAGGTGACTGCGGGCTCGCCGATCCCGCCGTGGACTGCTCCGGTGAATGCGAGCTGCTCGAGCTCGCTATAGGCTGCTCCGGCGGCGACTGCGGGCCGTCCGCGCCCGCCGCAGACTGCTCCGGCGAATGCGAGCTGTGTGAACTCGCTGCGGGCCGCTCCGGCGACTGCGAGCTGTCCGTGCTCGCTGTAGGCTGCTCCGACGCTCGTTCCGCGCCCGGCGCCGTTCCCGGCGTCGTCCGCTCCGCTCCCGGCTCCGTCTGCTCCGCCAGCGGTCGCAACTGCGACTGCGGCGCCTCCTCCAGCACCGCCAGCTTCGACGTCGGCCTCCGGAACACGCCACTGCGCGTGCGAACGTCCGCACAGCGCACTTGTCCGTCCTGGCCGGGGTAGACTCGGTGCACGACCCCCCGCGGCCACGTATTACGCGGCAGCGTCGGGTCGACCACGACAACCAGGTCCCCTGGTACAAGGACTCGGTTGCTCAGCGGGGCCCCGTAGCGTGGTGTGAGCGTGGGAAGGTATTCCTTCACCCAGCGCCTCCAGAACTCGTCGGCAAGGGCTTGCGCGACCCTCCATGTTTTTTTGTCCGCCGGCACACACGGTCCGACGTACGGCAGTCCGGTGGACGACCCGAGGAGGAAATGATTCGGTGTAATCGCCTCCGGGTCGTTGGGGTCCACCGATACGTGCACAAGCGGTCGAGCGTTCACTGAGTACTCCGCCTCGGCCATCAGTGTCTGGAGTACCTCTTCACTGGGCGACTTCTCGTTCAGCGTGCTAGCAGGGGTGGTTTTCACCGACCTCACCATTCTTTCCCAGGCACCTCCTTGACTCGGCGCCCCGGACGGTGTAAACTTCCACTGCATCCGATGAGTGAGGCCCAGCTGAGCCATAGCCGGCGCCCACTCGGCGTACGCCTGCCGCAGCTCGACGTCCGCGCCTCTAAAATTCGTCCCATTGTCGCTGTACATGACTGCCGGCCATCCTCGCGCGCAGCCATTCTTCTCATTGCCATCAGTGCAGAGTCCGTCGACAGCGAAGCCACCAGCTCCAGGTGGACCGCCCGCGTCGTCAGACATGTGAAGAGAGCTCCCCACCTCTTCTCGTGACGTCGGCCGATGGTGACCGTCATCGGACCGAAACAGTCGAGACCACAGTACGAAAATGGTCTCTGGAACGCCCCCAGGCGCTCGGCTGGCAGGTCTCCAGTTGGCGGGGTCCTCGGGTGTGCCCGTCGTAGCCGACAGAACGCACATCGGCTCATGATAGTACGCACCGTCGGCGCAGCTTCAATATCCAGAATTTCTGCTGAGGTCGTTCACGACTCTCTCGCGGCTCCCGTGTCCCGCTCTGGCGTGCTCCCTTGCCACCAGCGAAGCGATGTCTTCACCTTGTGAAGCGATGTCTTCCATCCAGGATGATAGGGTTTTTCATTTCGGCCGGCACCTGCGCTGCTTTGATCCTTCCGTCTAGTACGAGCAGCCCGTCCTTGTACACCGGGTCGAGCCGGTACAAGGAGCTCCATCTAGGCACCGTCTTGCCATTGCCATCTTCTCGATTTCTTGTGCGAAGCTGTCTCGTTGTGATTTTTGATACCACAACCTCTCGGCCCTCTCCAGGTGTCGTACGTCGAGGTGGGCCCGACGATCTCGGCACTTCTCGACGAACAGCAAGACCATCGCCGTGCATCTTACGAGTCGCTCGTAGTTTGAAAAGCGCGTCACATCTGGTAGACAGCTCAGCTCGCTCGCCTCCGTGGTGTGGAAGGCGACGTATTCTTCTTGATTTTCGATTCTAGCGGGACTCTCCGCGGGCCACTCGTTCATCGGCCTGCGCAGGAAGTCCGGCCCCCGGAACCAAGGGTCCTCGTCGCTCTTCGAACGTAGCCCGTTCTGGTGGCTAAGTCGGCGACGTTGCTCTTCGTGCTCAGCCATCTCCACTGGTGAACGGACGTCAGCTCGGCAATTTCCCCTAGCCGATGTGCGACGTACGGTGTGTATTTGCGGCTGCCGTTCTGTATCCAACACAGAACCACTTGTGTGTCGATCCAGTAGAAAACCGTGTCCGTTTTCCACCTGTGTTCTGCTGCGACGGCGTTTCCCAGCCTCGCTCCGACCAGGGCAGCCTGTAGCTCCATCCTTGGTATTGTCTGTGCCTTCAGCGGCGCCACCTTGGCCTTGGCGGCGGCCAACACGACTCGTACTTCCCCATTTCCTTGCAATCTGCAGTCCGCACGACTCCCCCCGCCGTTCTCTGGGGTTGTGACACCTCCCGCGTGCCACTGGAATCCCGGTCCCGCCCTGCAGATTGTCCGGCTCCCCCCGTTGTAACCCCGGGGTAATGTGACGCCCTCTTTGCGCCACTGGAGCCCCACTTCGAATTGACCTTCTTCCATCCGTTTGGCCGTTCTGCCAAAGAGGTCGATGACTCGCTGCTCTTCTGGTCAGCTTTGCCTTGGACGCTATTCCCCGTGCGTCTGTTTCGAAGTGTTTCTTCACCATTTCCTCCCGTCGTTCGCCTCGGGTCTCGATCGTAGACACGTGCAGGATTTTCTCGTGTTTTTCCTGCTTTGCGAGGCGTCTGGGAATGTTTCCATGGATTACCCAGCCGAGCTTCGTCTTCGAGGCTGCAGGCTGGTTTCTCTTGCCGATCCTCAGCTCCCTAGATACAATGAGCTGCCAGTTGTCCGTGCCGATGAGAAGTTGGGGTTTCTTGTCTTCATAGCATATCTCTTCGTTCTTGAGATCGTGCAGGTGAGCAAGTCGAAACAGTGATTCCGGGACGGACTGAGTAAGTAGGTTCAATCCGGCCACGGTTCTCGCAGTGACGTCATATCTGGTACCGTCGTGACCTCGTACGCCAAGTTGTACGAGTCGGCTTTTTTCTTCCCTTCTCTCGGCATTGATCCCATGCATTCTCAGCACCTTCGGTGGGCCGTCTGCGCCGATAGCCTTCGCGACGTCTTCATCCAGTAGTGTCACTGTCGAGCCCTCGTCGAACAGCGCGAAGATATCCGCTTCGCCCCGTGGACCGACAACTTGAATTCTTCTCATCTTAAGTTTCACCGCACGGTCGGAGGTGACCGATGCGGTAATCACGGCGTCCTCTGTCTGTGGGGCGCCGCCGGACCTGTCTTCGTGCAGCAGCGCATGATGAGGCAAGTTGCAGCCCTTCACGCCGCACGGCTTCGCCCTGCAGTTGTATCTTCTGTGCCTGCTTCGTATGCACCGGAAACACAGCCCTTCCTTTTTGACCGTGTCCCATCTCTTTTGCATGCTCAGTTTCTTGAAAGCAGCGCAGCGAAATAGAGCGTGATCTTCGGCACATATCGGGCACTTCGTTGACTCCTCGCGTATTCTCTTTGGCTGGCTGCGACTCGGCGAATCCCTGCCCTCGTCTGCTATCGCGAAGACTGGCCTTCTCGTTCGGGCTTCGTTCTTGTTAGGAGGTGGACGCGGTGTTTCCTTCTTCGGTGCCGTGCTGAACCCGTAGCGCAGCGCCCTGTCCGCTTCTCTCATTAAGAATTCAGAGAGAAGGACGACATCGGGCTCGTTCCTGAAGCGCGACGTCTCTTCTGCGTAGTCGTACCACTTGCTCTTCTCGTATGGGCTGAGCTTCTCGAGGATGTCTCTCGTGAGCAATGGGTTAAAGAGATACCCGTGCCTCAGCTTCCTCAGGATGGTTACCATGTTCTGAATCTTCACTGCAAATTGGTTGAGTTCTGCCGCCGAACCTCCGAGCCTCGGTATCTTCTTCAGATCTTCCATCATGTGATCGACCATAACCTCGGGTCGACCGAAGCATTGTTCTAAGGTCTTCATAATTTGTTCAGGCGGCGTCGCGACGCTCAGCAGTGGTGCCACGGCTTCTCTTGCTTCTCCCCGTAGGCAGCTTCTCAGACGAGCTAAGTTCTCGATCGGCTTGAGCTTGTAGAACGCAGTGGTGTCTTCCATGGCTGCTTTGAATGGCAACCATTCAGTGGGAGCGCCCGAGAATATGGGCAACTCCGTAGTGAGGCGCGGCTAGCGTTGGTTCAGCAGTTTATCCAATGTTTCGGCAAGTTGTTCCACTCCATTAGCCCTAGACGTGGGCGGTGTGGGTGAGCGTGGGCGGCGTTGCTGCGGCCACTCGAACCTCGTCTTCTGGGCTCCCTTCGGTGGCATGTCTTCTGGCTTCGGCGTCTCTCTTTCTTCCATTGATGTCGGCTCTTGTCTAGCCTCTTCGGGTTCGGGACCCTGTTCGCTTAGCCAGGCTCGGACACGTTGCTCCACCTGTTCTGATGGCTCGTCGTCGTCGGGGCTGCTACCATCTTCTGCAGCGGCGACGTCAGCGGCGAGCTTCTTCTTTATAAGTTCTGCTTCGATCTGCAGTTCCTTCTTACGAAGAGCGGCGAGTTTCTCCTCCGCCTCGTAATGCATACGCGCGACGACACTTGCTGTCGATCGACGCGATCTAATTGAAATAGCCTTCTTTCTGGCTAGGGTTTGTACTTCCGAGGATGCAGGCGCCTTGCTGGTACCTGGTCTCGGTTTCAAAATAGTTGGAAGCAGATCCGCTCTTCCCTCGGTCGGCGGCGGCTGGCTTGTAGCGGCAGCGGACGGCGATCGTGGCGGATCCGGAAATCGACGTGGTTGCTGCTGGTTCTCCTCGGCCCCACTCTGACTTCTTGTTATAACCATCTTCAAATGTTAATCTTCAAATGTTAATCTCAAATGTTAATCTTCAGTGTTAATCTTCAAATGTTAATCTTCAATGTTAATCTTCAATGTTAATCTTCCATATTAATCTTCCTTTTCAAGAATCTTCGGGAGGTTTTTCCGATGAAAAATCTGCGAATCCTTGCTTCCGTTCGCAGCGGTGTATCCTTGTATCCTCGAGTCCGATCTTCTGAGTCCAATCTAATCCCTGGCGTTGATTCCCGTTGATAAATCTTGATAAAGTTTCCAATGTTCTGACTTGCTACAATTCTTCTATCTTGAATGTTCAAAAAATTTTCTATGTTCAGAACAGCTGACGAAAATTTTCTAAGTCCAGTCTTCAGTAAAAATTTCTATCTTGAATCTTCGGAAATTTTTCTATGTCCACAACAGCTGTTCAAATTTTTCTAAGTGCCGTCTTCGCTATTTTCAACTTGATATGGACTTCGAATTTTTCTTCGATCTTGAAATTCGGCTCGCCAAAGGACCACGCACTACTGTACAGGACTGTATAAATTCACAGGGGTTCAACCGCCGGCTCAGATTAGACTCGAAGATAGCAAGGTTACACCGATTTGGGCAGAGCCGGGGCGATAATAAAACACTTATTTGAGGAGAACGTTTTTTCACTTTTTCGATTTGCTTACCTGGCTCATGGCAATGCCGTATAGAGAGCCCCGCCCGTACGCCTCGTTCGGGCCGATCTTCCATTTCATTTTTACCTCTCTATACGGCTATTTTCCATAATTTTCCCCATTTTCCATGAGCCAGGTGAAGCAAAACGCGTTGTGTGAAATACTTTATTATCATAACCAGACATATAAACCCTTATATACTAAACATCTTATTCTATAGAAAAGTTATTTACATTTTAAGGTTCAACTTATATGAAATGTTGTACATTTTTACCACTGTTTTCGTAATAATTTCTTAACCATTTATTATATAACCTTAAGCGCTATACTACACGTTATGTACTACGTTTATTTATATAAATCAAAAGAAGCTACGTTAAAATTAGCTTTAGTTAAAAATATATAATCAAAATAACCCGCACTTGATAAAACACCATTTTAACACTATTTTTCCACACTGATGCCATATAAATCTATACATATAGTCACTGAGTGTTCACTATTCTAGTTTTACGTACCGTTTTAATTACACGTTTATTGTTCACATTAAAATTCACTCATGTTTTTCGTTACGAGGCCGCTGTCCTTAACAAGAGTATTAGTCTAAATGTAGCCTTCCGATCTTAGCGACCGCGACCAGTGAACCAGTGAATCAGATTCTCTGTCCACGACGCGGGATTTTTCAAGTATACTCCATATTATAAATTCATACTTAGCAGTGCGTCGCGCGACCCGATAGCGATCGCTAAGATCGGAATGCTGCTTTAATTTAAGATAGGGTTTGTTCGAAAACCTTTCTAAAGCTAGCCATACACGTTTCACCTGACAGGTTTGCCTGCAGTTATAGCTGTGAGGTAAGCATGAGCTGAGACTGTATGGAAACCTGCACACGCGTGTTGTGTAACATACACGCTCCGGTTTACCTGTACAGGCAAACCTGTAGGTATATATAAGGAGGTATACCGTTACGTGTATGGCTAGCATTAATTATTTTATGTAAACGCGTTAAGCTGGGACTATATTGTCCGGAATCCGGATGGCCGGGGAAAATTCAGAGCATTGAAAATAGAACTCTGCGTTAAGAGATTATAGCCGAAAATCGAACACACAAGTATCTAGTCAAATGTAAATGCCATGTATGACACTTCGACACTCGAGTTTCGACACTTCGATTTTCAGTGCTCTGAATTTTCCCGGGCCCGCTGGATTCCGCATAATAATATAGCCTTATAAAAGAGAATTATAGCCTTAGGGAAGAAAACTTACCGTAGTTCCTTTAGACGGTCTAGTAGATATTTCAGCAATATCTTGTTCCTTGCTTTCAATAAAAGTTTTCGTAAATGTATATGTATTTTCATCGTGATATCTCGAGGTTATTTTTACTTTCTGCGAAGCTTCTACAATGCTAGCTAAAGACGAACCTCGGTAGCCATAAAACTGTGCCTGTAAGTCACTTCTGAACTTGCTCGTATAATATCTATGTCCCAGAAACTTGAAATCTTGGTTGCTAATACCACATCCATTATCGATAACTTGGATTGAACCTTCTTGGATATAAACTCTAACAGCAATAGAGGTAGATTTAGCATCAAACGCATTGTAAACCTACAAAGAAAACATGTTAAAATATATTTTGAATTATAAAAAAATGTTGCAAAACAAAAGTTATCACTTGAAATATTTTGTTAAAATTACCAATTCTTCTATTGCCTTCGTAAAACTTTTGATATCACTCGATGCGCTTATCCTTTTCTCTACATTCGTTGAAATCCGTGTTAGAGACATTTTCACAATAAAAAAATCATAATTTCATTTACGTACATCGTCTCAACCTGTTGTTACTTGTTAATTGTTATTTATTTAAAACACTTGAAGATAGCTGTCATTTAATTGTTCAGATATTTTAAGATATTTTGCGTCAGAAAACTGTTCCAATTTTAAAAATGCTGTTGAAAAAAAGTTTTTAATACACAAAACTGCTTTATCGCTTGGCGGCTCTGAGTCAAAAATTCAAAATAAAACTGTTGACAATAATGCATATAAGATACACGGTTTCATAGAAAAATAATATTGCGGCTCATTGGTTAGCGCGCCGGCGTGGTGCTCAAGCCGGAGGTCGCGGGATTGAATCCCGCCGAAGGAACAGAAATTTTTCTGTATTCCTTGGTCATAGATGTGTATAAAATATGTGCATAATTTAATGAAAAACTCAAAAATATTTAAAATATACTTCCCGTTGTCTGGTACCCGTAAAACAAGTCAATCTGGCCTTGTGCTAAGATATCTACTTAGCTCGGGGCCAGATTGACGTGGTGTGAAAGTATATAATACAGTATCCCACGGGGACACTGTCATTTTTCGGGATAAAAAGTAGCCTATGTGTTAATCTAGATCTTAAACTGCTAATACACCAAATTTCATCAAAATCCGTTCAGTAGATTTTGCGTGAAAGTGCAACACACATCCATCCGTCCCTCCTCATAAACTTTCAGATTTATAATAGGCTAGTCAGTAACCCATTACTCAGTAGTTACAACTCACACACGTCGTCATATTACACTTCATAATATGGAATGTAAAGCAATGAATCTTTGACCTCTGTGGCTCAGTGGTTGATAGTTACGGAACCCTCCTTAGACAATATGTCCTGACATACTCTTGGTTGGGTTATTTACTAGAATCCTTATACTAAATTAGACATACCTACTGTATTTAATAACACGTAGGTACATAATATTTTGTATTATAATCCAGAGCTTAAACTACTGCTACGCCAAATTTCATCTAAATCCGTTCAGTACTTTTTGCGTGAAAGAGTAACAAACATCCATCTGTCCTCACAAACTTTCACATTTATAATAGTAGTAGGATTGTGAAAGCCGTTCAGTAGTTAAACTAAGATAATTTAGTGACGGATTTCCAAAAACGTTTAACGTAACCGAACGCGAGATTACGTTTGTGATAGGCACTTGGTTCCAAAGTTTTATATAGAGCGAGCAAAGTCGCGCTCAAGCTGACAGAAATATGTCATAAGTTAGGACAATTTCCGGGACCGTTACCAGTGGTGTAATTTATCAAATAAAAAATTTATATCCGCCTCAAATGGCCATCGATTGGTTATTTAGCCCTGAACTAGTACGGCTAGTACGGCGGGGGCGAATAGTTTAATATTATCTTCACGATACACCGCATGTCCTATCGAATAATTATAAAAATAAAAGAACTAAAATGTAAATTAAATAAGTGGTAAATAGGATGAGTGTGAAACTGGAGGAGGAGATAAAGCTGTTTTGGGAATATGTAAAGCGGTAAGGCTAGTCACTAGTCAGTTCTCAGATGTAGTCACACACCTTCATAATATGACACTTCACATGGCATTTCATATTGTTAATATACGGTACAGTGCAACTAACTTGATGTTTCTTGTATGGTGTATGAAAAACAGCAATCCCTGAAGGACATTACGAACGTTCTGAATTAGACTAATAACAATATATTTTCGTACTGTATTTAATAACACGTATGTACATACATTTTGTATTATATTAAAAGGCTTTTAAGCACTTGTATAGTTTCATATTAATACTACGTTGTGATGACTATTCTTATTATAATTACATACTTAGTTCAGTAATCTTTGGCTATACTTGTACTATGATCGAAGTTTACGGTAGAAAAACAAAGGCTGGTCAAGAAATAGTAATTGAGCCTAATGTATATCTTAAAAAAATTGCATTCTGCACACCTTCCTCCACATAAACTTTAACAAACCAAACATATTATCATACTCTCCCGTTGGCACTTTTTGTTTCACGTATATGTGATGATAATGATGATGAACTACGGTCTGTAGACCTAGTATAATAGGCGTATAGGCAGGATAAAACATTTATGGCGTTAAGATTTAATATGTAGGTAAGCATGCACTAAAATCAGGGACAGGTCGCATGACACACCCCAGTCACAGATTAAAGAAAAAGGAAAAGATAAACAGCTACATAGTTAGCCTGCGAGTTGATTGACTCGACTCAGATGACTGATATTGCACAGATGACTGATATTTATTATTGATGGCACAATGACTCATATTGCAGTTTCCCAGAAACTCACAAAACTATTTGGTGACCTCATATTTTTAAGTTGACGAAATCTTCTCAAAATTCTGAATTTTCTGCTGTGGAATATTATTAAAGTTGCAAAAACTGAAATACTTTTAAAGTTAACAGGTTCTATATTCAACATAATATCATTATGGTGTCCATGTCATTCTGTTAGGCGGACATAGTGATATCCTTCGATTTAAGGAGCCCCTTTGAAACCTTTCAGATTTCGTCTTTAAATCGGGATTTTAATAATGTGTAAACTTTTATTATTTTTGTAGGCATCTAATATTGTAGCGCCTGGGGCTTTTGAACTAGAAAACCGATACAGTGACTGAATTAATGTGGAGGAACTTGAGGAACTCCGCAATAATACGTCATATTTCTTTGAAACACATTCTTATCATTAATATAGAGTCTAGACTGATATAATAAAGAGGAAATATTTGTTCGTTTGCTTGTATGTTTGTTTGCATCGAAGAGGCCAAATGTCTTGCCAAATGACATCAAAATCGGTCCATTAGTATCGGAGTAGGTACTATAGGGCCGATTTTGATGAAATTTACCACAGACATAGAGTAGAACACGGGGAAGGACGTATTGTACTACTTTTTATCGTGTACAAAATGTACTGTTACCGTCAGATTTTATTACGAAAGAACCATAGATGTATTATATTAATAAACCAACTCCCAAAGAAAAAATGAACAAAAAAGTATGAAATATAAAATAATTTCTAAATAATTCCGCTTTTAAATTTGGCTAAAATTTAACTGTTCATCTACTCAATCTTCATAATTTTGAAGTCGATACCAGCCCGAAAAACATCCAGATAAAACAATATTTAAAATAGAACTCACATTCAAGTTGGCTGGAAATTCGACAAATTCAACAAATTCGACACGACTTCAATTCAAAATTATGAAGATTGAGTAGAGAAATAGTTAAAATTTTAGCCAAATTTAAAAAGGGAATTATTTACAAACTAAGTTTTATTTCATACTGTTTTGTGCATTTTTACTTTGCAAGTCGGTTTGGTTCTTTGTTTAAAATATGATTTTTTTCCTTTTTAGTGATATTAGTTAAATTATTATTAATAAATTTTAAGATCGTTTAAAATAAACGATCGAAAGTATAATTGAATACGCGCCAAGCTTGAATTAGGTATTGTATATAAGACGATGATGATGATTACTGTAAGTTACATAATGGCATATGCTTGCAGTTCTATAAGCAATGTCGAAATTTCCAAATGCGTATCATTTAAGACTAAGGAGTTCTCTTCAGTGCTTTTGGAGTCAGGGTACCTTGGTGCAGAATCTTACTTTTTGGTAGCATATTACTAATAGGGTTATTATATATTCCGTATTTTAAGCTTAAAAACCTCCTATAGAAAATATATGAGATATTTTATCAGCCAATATTATTATATTATTTTTATTATATTAATATTATTACTATCTAGACGTTGCCCGCAACTTCGTGAGCGCAAAAAAAAAAACCTTCGGAGCCGTAGATTTTGCCGCGACAAAAAGTAGCCTATGTCCCGTGGTTTACTCTATATCTATTTATGGAAAATTTTATCAAAATAGTCCCAGTAGTTTCGGAGCTTATTCAATGCAAACAAACATACAAACAAATCTTTCCTCTGTATAATATTGTTATTTACGACCATGGTTAGTTAAAAGTCTAAAAGTTAAAATTAAACCCATTAGGAAATTATACTCTGAAGCTTTTAGGTAAGTAGATGACTTTCAGAATAGAAAGTTTAATTTAATTAAGTACCAAACCTACCTAGCTAGAGACATTTATCATAGACTACTTATGAATATAAATACATAATATTAAGTCTGAACGGTATTTCTCTGGTGCTGCGGGGTGTCCAATGTCCACGAGCGGCGGTAATCGCTTTACATCAGGAGCTTCGACTGCCTGTTAGACGGACTTTAAAAATTGGAAATGCCTAAAAAAAATTGAAGCTATTTAAATAATTTGTTTGACAAAGGTCATCTTGTGACCTTTAATATCAAAATTACAAAAGTACACAAGAGCTTCAACGTCTTGTTTCGTATTTCATTATTTTTCGTGTAGTCACGAAAGTTACCGTTTATTTTTCGCATTGTTTTTTCACCAAGGCTAGATTAGGCTTAGCGAAGATTAGATGACAATAATCTTAGTGTTAGGTAATAAAATAAAAAAAAAGTTAAAAACTATTACCCGTGTAGACGGGTATAATTTGCATAGGCAAAATATATAGCATATGTTACCCATTATTACGAATCTAATGACACCAATCGGATCAGTAGTTTAGACGCTACGGTGCAACAAACATACAAACATACATACATAGACTGCCAAAATCATTACCCTTCCTTTTGGCTTCGACGTAGTCGTGTAAAAACATAAAATAAGCTTTAAGCTACGGTTGGATTCGTCAAAATAAAGAACATAGTAGAATAAGTAACATATTCCACATTATGTATAGTATGTCTCCACAATTAAGATGAATATTAAACTATTTTATCATAGCTTTAAATGGATAAGACAGCAAAAGTATTTTCTCCTTAAATACAAAATTACTAACGTCAGCTTTTGTCAGCTTTTGTAACGAAACATTTGTCTTAAAAAATTCTCGCCACATTCCAAAGGTTTGACTATTTTGTTATCTCCTTAAAACTGGTGTTGTTCATTGTTGCAAAACAATTCCTTTGATAAGTATCCCTGGAAGTGGTCCTTTATGGACTTCACTATAAATAACTAAACAAACCGTGACAGTGCATCAGTTGCCAAAAGAGTGTCCTCAAGGAAGAAAGGGATCAAGGTAAGTTACCAATTTAATTTTGTTATGGACCATGTCTGTTGCCCTTATTAATTTATATCTTTCATTTTAATTCATTCAAATCAGTTTTTAACTAAGCTTAATTCAGAAAAAATAATAAATATTCCCCCTTAGTAATAAAAAGATTTACACAACGGATAACTTAAACAACGTTGCTGTCTTTGTCTGATGCGTTGGAATAGTCACTTAACAGACAAATACAGCAAAGTTGTTTAAGTTATCCGTTGGGTAAATCTTTTTACTATTGTTTAAACTCATTTAATACGATTTATTTCAGATGTTACATCATTTTCTTTAAATGTTAATTTTAATTATTGTTAAGCTGACAATCTCATATTATAATAAAAAACAATAGGTTTTAAAACAAACACTTTTGTTTTATAGTCTGCGCCAGAAAATATACAAAAAGGCAGTTTACCTACTGAATGATGTTCTTTTTCAGATGCTCCGAATTACAACTTTACTAATAGTCGTTGCTGTATCCTTAGCAGCCGACTTAACACACGTCGACAAGCAGCTCCAAGCTGAATCCTTAATCGAAGGCATTGTAACACACGAGGTATTCAAGAAACAGAACGAACCAGAACACGATCAACCTGTATTTAGGGCTGAAGAGAAAAATGAGGGACGAGCCAGAATAGAGCCAGTAAGACCTAGGACGCCTTATGCTAAACATGACATGTTAGCTGATGAGCCTACGCAATCACTGCCTACTGAAGTAGATAAAATTGTAAGTCCTACTAATATTATAAATATGAAAGTTGATGAGGATGGATGGATGGATAGATGTTTGTTACTCTTTCACGCAAATACCACTGAACGGATTTTAATGAAATTTGGTATGGTAGTAGTTTAGGCTCTGGATGACATAGGCTACATTTTACCTCGAAATAGTAGTGCTCCCGTGGGATACTTTATTTACGCGGTCGGAGCCACGGGCAAAAGCTAGTATACAATATACATGTGACTAATGATTTCATAGTCCTGAATATGCATGATACTTACATCAAATATATGTTTTAGAAACATTATATTTTTAACCGACTACATGTATTCGTTCAGATCCAATATAATCTAAACGTAAACAAAAAGAACAATAAAACACATAGTGCTACCAATTTAAATGTCACTTATTTAACGCGCAATAAAGAAATACAATGATACATTAATTGGTTCGACTTTAATATTTTTGTGTATTAAAATGAATCTGGATATTCCTTTATATAATTTGTTATTATCTACAGGATGCCCAAAATATGCCAAGTTATGGATACTCCCATCCAGTGGAGGTCAAGTTCCCAGATATCCCGTATGCTCCAAGCTACGGATATGGATCCGGCTATGCTGCTCCTAGCAGGTAACGTATTACAATTCTTTCTGGGAATTCTTTTAACTGTTTTGAAGTCTTAAGGTACCTTACAAAAGGGATACTTTTTTATAAGCGGTACCTACCTGTCAGTGCTTTACTGATGATGGCACTGACACATTTATTCCTATTTCCTACTATCATACTTGGGGTATTACGTGTACTTTGCTTCAAAATATAGGATATTTTTTTTGTAATTAAAATGTTTTTGTTTCAGCTATGACGTCTACGCTAATAGTCCCAGTGACTACTTCTTGGAGCCGGATACTTCTGCCTTGGGACTGCTCTGGAGTCAAGTGCCTGATGCGAGGGTATGTATCATTGTTACAATTGATGAATCAGTTTCTTTTACATTGATGAATCAGTATTTAAACTTAAAACTTAGTTAACAATAAAGTTATAGTTAGTTAAATAAAATTATAAAAAGGTAACATTTGTTGGCTCCGAAACTACTGGACTGATTTTGATGAACTTTGGCACAGATATAGAGTAGGCCACAGGGATATGCTACTTCTTATCGCGACAAAATTTACGGTTCTCAGATTTTCTTTTGCGCTCAGGAAGTTTACGGGCAATACCTTGTTATTAATACTAAGTTATTATAGTGGGCCTTCGGGTCCACTTGCGCAATTCTGGGTTAAAGTTAACCCTGGGCTTAACATCATGTTATCTCTCGTTCTTCGTATTAATGAAAGAGGAAGCATGATATTTTAACCCAGGGTTAACTTTAACCTAGATCTGCGCATGTGGGCCTTAGGTAAATAGGTTTATCATAACATCAATTAATCTTCATTTAGATCTACTACTGAATACAAAACTTCATGACAATAAATTTATAAATATATATTATATTTATATTACTATATTATATTTATGCTACTATATCTAATAGAACATATTTAATTTTTTCCAGACCATGGTCAACTACGCTGGAAGAACCATAGGGTGGATACTAAATAGTATGTTCGTCATCATCTTCGGCTCCATCTTGACTGTTGGCTTCTGTACCTACACGGACCTCTGCAAGATCACCTTCAACGGAATCGGGCCTATCCATGAAGAAATGAGGTCTTTCATGTCACCAGAGAGGCTAGAGAAAATAGGCCACGCTGCTGAATTCGTGAAAACCGCTATAGACAAGTATCAGAAGATTCAAAAGGTAGATTCGCCAAATAATAGACTACAACGTGCGATATTTAACAATTAATTTTAAAAACTAGTCCAATCGTAATACCTTATGTATCTTATCAAGCGCCGCGACCAATCATTTATCTATGTGGTAAACCTATATTAGTTAATATGCCCCTGTATTTGGTAATAATTTGGCGTACGAACAGAACATATTTTACTAAATGTATGCTTGATAAGTATTATGAATAAGACGGGTTTTAGAGTTTATTTTATCACTTTGTAAAAAAAGAAAATTAGAAATGTTGCCAATTTTTAAAACAAAATATAAATAAATAATTGACCAAACATAACTTTTGAGTACTTTAACTTCAAATATTTATGGTGCTTAAATCTAAAGTACATAATATTATTTATGTGCATAAGGGGCGTCCATAAATTACGTAAGTTATTTAGGGGGGTTTGGTGTGTCAAATCTCACTTGGGGACAGGGGGACTTAGCAAATATCACTCAATTTGTTTCTGGCAAAAATAGTCTCAAAATGGGAGAAAATTACGTTAATTTAAAAAGTTTCGAAAATCCAATTGTACACGTCTAATATTATCTTTGTTAGAATAACCTCAAATACTAGTCTATGTCAAAACGGGGGAGGGGGTGGTGGTTAAAATCGTCAAAAACGTCTTACACAATTTATGGAAGCCCCCGTTGTTACCTATAATGACTATAATATTATGACTGTGTAAAATCAGCACCGTGACAAAATACAAGTCGTTTGAAGGTTCACACAAACTGAAATTATTGTCATCAAAAAGTCATCACTCATTTAGACATTTTAGCATTATATCATAACCTGCTATACTATTATAAATGTGAACGTTTGTGAGGATGCATGGATAGATGTATAGATGGATGTTTCTTACTCTTTCACGCAAAAACTACTGAACGGGTTTTGATGAAATTTGGTAGGTAGTAGTTTCAGTTCTGGATTAACACATAGGCTACTTTTAATTCCAAAAAAGTACATTTTTACCGTCGGATACTGTATTTACGAGGGCGGAGGGTGGGTAGAGGGTACTAGATAGCTATCATAATATTGTATTTTATTCTGATTCTCCACAAAAAAATGATCTACCTGCTCGCAAATTACCATTATCTTTACTATTTTTATTTCATTAGACAATATGCATATTCACAAAATAAATACTTTTAGTCAATTCAATGTTAAACAACATTATAGTAAACAATCAAAAACCCATTTTTGTAAATCTTCAAAAATTACGACTTCACGATGTGCTACCGCCATACATATTTGTCATTAAACAATGTATGGTGATAGCAGATTGTGACGGTCACAAATGGTTTTGCGAGAAAGAGATGGGCAACATTTGTTATCTGCTTGTAATTTTTAATCGCGTCAACCTAAATAACTTATTCTTTTAGATTTATGAATCGCTATTCGACAATTAAAAAAATTATTAAGTAAAATTGTTAATTTTAAAAATTAATTTTAAAAAAATTAAGTTCGACACTAGGCAACATCCCTATTAGCCGCTTAAATCGTACATGAACCATTACCTAGGCACAAAGGTGTATTATGGCCATTTCATTTAGTAAATTGGCATTGTATTATTTCTGATTGTTGTTATTAATCCATTATACCCGACTTTTATAAAGACATTATTATTTTTCGCTACACCTTATCTATTTACTCTCCATAGTCCATACATAATCAATGAGGCGTTTTCATTGCGATTTGATGCAAGGTTAGTTAGGGCGAAAACATTTTATTATTCTTTGTGGGTCAATATGGGGGTCTTTACTGGAATCATATTTTTTAAATGGCAGTAGCCATCTTTACCTATATAATCGTGCCCAATCTGACAAATCTGACCTAACTACTAATCTCAGACCAAATAAAAAAGTGAAGACGGCTTTGTCAAACAAAAACCGAGGCCGGTTTTTTACCCAAGTACGCGAAGCCGAAGGGAGGAATTATGATTTTGGCAGTCCAGCAGCAAGTTGTAACTAAGTATGCATGTTTGTGCATGCACCGTATTGCCTAAACTACTGATCCCGTTTTAATGAGGAGGAATTTTAATGATGATTTTTACAAAAAATATTCATATTATATGAGGTTTGATAAAATCAATTACGGACATTTTGGGTATATGATCTACTGCTTATTATAAATACGTTAAGGCAAAAATTATTGTCATTCTCAAAGCAAAAAAATCATCTCATGTATGGGAGAATTTCCGCTCAACGCAAACTCGCCCATATAAAGGAAGATTATACTATTGTATTAGCGCAGAGTTCTGTTTTCAGTGCTCAGAATTTTCCCGGGCCCGCCGGATTCCGGATTATATAGTCCCAGCCTTACACCGGTAAATCGTTACGATTAAACGTTAGGTGTGTAGCGGGCATAACGCGTATCTAACTTGAAATTAGCACCATTTAGAATTTTTGTATGTACGTTTGTGTGTACGTTTTTGCTAATTTTAATTTTGTTATATTTCATCGAGTTCGAATTCAATTTGCATAAACCTATAAACTCTGTTTAATTCTGAAGATAATTTCGAAAAACATAATGTGCTACTTTTTATGAAATTCTCTAGATTATTTATAAATGCTGAATGCATTTGACGTTGAGTACCTATAATGTTATAACTTATAACATGTGATGATTAAATGATCATGATGATATTAAAATTATACTGTGCAACAGTATCTGATAACGGAACAAAACAACAATATAAGATAGTATGACGACATTCACCTACATTAGTTGCATCAGGTAACCAATCTTCTCAAACAATAAACGAAACTAAACAAAAGATTTCACGAATTCGTCGTGAACTGGAAAAAGAAAACTAACCCGAGTCCCGACTACGTAAATTTTACAGCCTATCATACCCAGCCCGGGCTATTATTACGAATCTTTGACACTTCGTTAATTAAAATCGGAGGAGTAAGTAGTTTAGGCGCTACGGTAGAACAAACATACATCGGGTAAATAGAGGTTTACGAATAGAGTCTTATATGAAATAAAAAGTTAAACTTCTAGTTAAATTAAACACACAAATAATAGAACAGCAGGAAATTATTATTGAATCTGAATTTTTACCGACTACGGCGTAGTCGAAAGGAAGAATTATGATTTTGGTAGTCCAGCAGTAAGTTGTAACTAAGTATGAATGTTTGTTCCACCGTAGCGCCTAAACTACTGATCCGATTTTAATAAATTAGGTGTCAATAGATTCGTAATATGACTGATTGAGTGTACTGTTGGTTCTTGGTGGAAATTAACTCATTATCAGGCGTCACCTGATGATGAGTAAATCTAAACCGGGCGTGTTTATATATAAATTACTAGCTGTTGCTTGCGGCTCCACCCGCGTAAGTATAGTATCCCTCGGAAACATTACTTTCTTGGGATAAAAAGTAGCCTATGTTTTAATCCAGAGTCTAAACTACTACCATACCGAATTTCATCGAAATCCGTTCAGTAGTTTTTGCGTAAAAGCGTAACAAACATCCACGCTTTCACATTTATAATATTAGTAAGGATTGTACAAACCTAAATAAAGTGGCAAAGTGTATAAAAAAGTTGTGTGATATTATAATGAAGATTCGTAATAATAGCCCGGGTAACTAATTTAAGAAGTCGGGTCTAGTTTTTGTAAAAAATATAGGTAGGTTCCGTAGGTATACTAGCTCCATGGAAAACTACTTTACTACTAAATTAATATATAACTAAATTCCGTCGAAATCCTAGTAAAATAGTTTTTGCATGAAAGAGTAACAAACATCCATGATCCATCCATCCTCACAAACTTTCACATTTATAATAGTAGTAGGAAATTTCATATTGGTTATACTCGTAACAAGGACCACATGCATGCATCAGCAAAAGCATGACGTAAAATTGTTATTTTTAATTGCTCACTCACAAATGGTTATAAAGTGTGACTCATGCTACACAACAATTTTATATCAGCCCTTGTTTTATATCGTTTGCCTTGATAGGTGGATAGGGTTGACAACATCTGAAATGTACATTATTTCGTTTTATTTTATATCAGCCCTTGTTTTATATCGTTTGCCTTGATAGGTAGATAGGGTTGACAACATCTGAAATGAACATTATTTAGTTTTATTTTATATCAGCCCTTGTTTTATATCGTTTGCCTTGATAGGTGGATAGGGTTGACAACATCTGAAATGAACATTATTTAGTTTTATTTTATATCAGCCCTTGTTTTATATCGTTTGCCTTGATAGGTGGATAGGGTTGACAACATCTGAAATGAACATTATTTAGTTTTATTTTATATCAGCCCTTATTTTATATCGTTTGCCTTGATGGGTGATAGGGTTGACAACATCTGAAATGAACATTATTTAGTTTTATTTTTAGTATTTTTCCAAGTTTGTAAAAGTAGTTTTATATGCACGTGGTGCGTCCAGTAAGCTTAGCACGGACAATTGACAGCAACGTGTTCGTCATGTTATCGAATTATACTCTTATGAAAATCATAGCAACGCCTATAAAATTTTCATGCGTCAACGTTACGAATACGTTGTTGTCAATTGTTCGCTGAACCATTTGATTAATAATATTGATATTTGAATAATATTGAAGTTTTGTATATATATAATAAATATAAAAACAATAACTTGAATATTTATTTAAATCCATTTAAAGTTGTCTTCATCAAAGTTGAAAAATAAAAGACACTTTTCTATTGGCATCAAAGATGCCTCATAAATTAATTTCATTTTGCAACTACCAGCTGTTGTTTTCTATTATGTGTTTAGTTTTTTTTTTCATTGGTGTTAAAACTTTTTTAGTTACTAACTGACCCTGACAGACGTTGTTCTGTCTTAATTACTATGAACTGGAATAAAAAATAACTACCCACATACACCTTCAGTTTCTACACCAACGACTACACCTTCTTCAGCTACTATCTAGATTCTAGACCTACAAACTACGTACGCCTTCTTCAGCTACTATCTAGACCTACAAACTACGTAATATACTTCTACCTTCTACCTTCATCTACAACTACCTACACCTACTTACACCTGCTACCTACACCTGAAACCTACACCTACTAGCAACACTTACAACATATACCTACTAACTACACCTGAGAGCTGAAGATTATTACAGTACTAATATCGCTAGTGGGCAACTAACCCCGTGTTAGAAGGGTGAAAACTTAGGTTTAGACGTATTGTGTAATTCCAAATCATAAAATAATAAAAATTAAAACAAAAAAAACTTAAAAAAAAATCAAATCTTTATAGAAAAAAAATGGATTGGGCCACCCCTGTCACCTAGGGATATGAAAAATAATTAAATACAACCTATTCTCATAGCTACCAAATACACCTGCAGAACTTCATAAAAATCAGTCATGCCGTTTCGCAGGACTTCTCTAACAAACACACACGAGAATTTTATACGTATATATCGAAAGAAAAGAAGAAAGTGAGTTTTGCACTGTAGTTATGTACCTAGTACATACACGTCATATTGTGTTCTTGACTGGAGATAACCTTGGACTAGTGATGTCACTATCAGTATTTTTGTCCTTATGACTCAACTCGCAGACTCGGACGCCACTTTGTTTAATTGAAAGCCACCAAATTTGATGCACCAAATTCACTAACGCCCGAAATTAAAAACGTATCTGAAATCTTAGATTGACTTCAATCTCAGATTCTCAAACAAAAATTGGCGTAAATTGACGTGAAGTTAATCCTAGGATCGTTGAAATGTATTGAACTCTCGTTTGATCTCAGATAGCTAAAATGAGTTTAAGATTGATTATTAATTTCGGGCGTAAATTTTTATTGAAATCCTATAAAATCTGACAATATGGTAGTGGAAATATGTAACCAAGTCCAAAAAGATGTTTTTATAACAAAAAACGTAACATATAGTACGACCACCTTGTTAATATAATATATCGGTAATCTTCGTATTTTCACCCTAGATGAAAACAGAGGGGTGTTATAAGTTTTATGTGTCTGTGTGTGTCTGTATTGTGTCTGTCCGTGGCTCCCGAACGGATGAACCGATTTCTGATCTTGTTTTTTTTTGAAGTTGAAGTTGTTATGATCCAGAGGGTTCTTAGCTATAATTAATCAAAATCAGCTCGCACACTGCTTGACAATTCGCGGGTTACTTACAATTTTAATTTTGGTTTTAAATAACGAATTTACTTGGTGGTCCCCCAACGATTATGTATCAAAATATAACTTCATACTAAGGAATAATTGAAACTTAAAAAGCCAACAAATATTTGTTTGTTCATTTTTTAAATTATGAAAGTCATAGACGATGTATAAATATAAAAAAACGACATTAGAAATGTGTACTGTACGTCCCTATTTCCTTGTTTATGAAGTAAGAAGTTTGTAAAAAAGGTTTTTTAATTATTCTAGTAACAATTTAGTAAAACAATAAAAAAGTTGAGCCATTCTGCCTGTTAGGGTGAGTTCACACCGCGACGATACGCGGCGCTGCATTTTCAAGATAGCTATTCAAAATTGAACTTTATACTCCACGATTAATATTTTATGATGCGCTGTGCAGCGCGGTGCAATGCGCACTCTTGCAATTAAACGTATCTTCTTGTGTGATGAATAAAGTACAATTTTTAATAGCTATATTAAAAATGCAGCGCCATGTCTCGTATCGTTTTGTATCGGTGTGAATGAACCCTAAGCCTTAAGATGGTGTCACTTTCTTCAAGGTCAGCTTAAAGAATAATTAACATTATACGGAACCCTCACTTGTAATTGTTTGTCGAACGTCTACAGTTAATTTTATACGATGTGTCATTGTCGCCTTATCTTATAAAGGGGAATGGGGGCGACTTGTTTTGACTCGGCTATTTACGCCAGTTGCAATTTCGCATTGTGCGTACATGGTCCTCTTACTCTTATCACTACGTTTCTAAAACAACGGGTTATACGCGCAAATAAATCAGTCATAGATGAGCATTCAACATGGGTAACACCAAGAGCAGGAAAATGAAAATAACGCAGAGCGAACCGGAGAAGCCAGAGGAGGTCAGAGAAAGGATAAATTCTATTAAAACCGATGATACAAAGAAACTACAAACGCACATTGAGGAGCAAACGGAAGAGAGGTGTAATGATAACGCGAGCAGTGCATCGACCGTTGAAGTCTTAGATGATAAGTGAAAAAAAGAAACGAAGTTAATATAAAAAGTGAAGTGATGTGAAGGACTGTGCCAATCAACGTAATCTCCAAATCGATAGTTTTAATCAACGTATAATAAATATTTTGTTATGTGAATGTTGTTTTTATTTCGTAATGAAATTATTTTGTTGAAAATGAAGGCGTAAGCAGTTTTTGAGAGAGTGTTTCCCTTTAGAAGGTGATGTTTTGTGTACATTTTCCCTAAAATATTAGCTGAGTTTTAATTACTTTACAGAGCATTTTATCGTTGAGTTTTTTGTTATTTATACATATTATCTAAACTAATATAATAAAGAGGAAACTCCAAAATTACTGGACAGATATTGATGAAATTTGGCACAGACATAGAGCAGACCACGGTGAGGAACATAGGATCCTTTCTATGGTGGCAAAACTCACGGTTCCTGCGCGATTTCTATTTTCGAGCACGAAGTCGCGGATAACATCTAGTAGGTTATAATTATTATTTTTTAAATATTTCAATTTTATCATTGTTTTCTTGCTTCCTAGAAAAGTTGAGTTTGTTAAATATTCGTTTACCTCAATCCATGGTGAGGAACTATCTTTATGTCAGATGGATGTGCTAGAACCTAGAAGCCTTATCAACCTTCATTAGTAAGCTCATGATTTACGTTCGTTATCCACCATAATGAAAAAGATAATAGCAATCTGTTGTAAGCAGTTTATTTACTATGACTGGTCGGTACAACCTGACTCATGCACAAACACTGTATTCTGTGTAACTAATATAACCATTCTTTGATCTGCCTAACGCATACTGTTTTATCATTTTAGTTTTATGAAATTTGTTTTTCAAAGAGAAAATGTAAATCCTCATTTATATGTATAGGTACATTTTTGTATTTGTGTAGATATGTTAGGTTGCTTGGCAGTTTTTCTATTGCCTGCGTAATAATGACCAAATTTCTTTGAAATCTATATTAGTGCTCATGACTCATGATTTTTACCTCTATCTTGACTAGTGTGATCTGTCTAACCCTAGCTCTAAGAGTAGGGTCTTGAAAAATGTGTTGTGATAGATTATACTTCATTACTTATACCGATTCTGTGCGTAATAATAATATTTTTTTCTAAATCACCAGGTCATCAGGATAGGTCATCAGCTGGTGAATTAGAAAAAACTTAGACCCTACACTGAAAAAGATCACCGCCGCTTTTGGACACCCACAACAGCAGACGAGTTGCAACTTACTAGTGAGCTGACGATCCTTGGGCCTCCGATATGTGCAATAGCTCTCTACACTGATTTCAGTGACGGTGGCCGGTTTAATTGAAACCAGGCCAGCTACGCAGGAGTTATTTTATAGTGCCCAAGTGTGTGCGCAGTACACAAGACACTCTCTCTTCCTTTTACTCTCGTAACCCAGTGGGACGAATAACCGACACGACTGGTGAGATATCAGGCGCAGGTCCGACTTTTTACATGCCCATCCGACGCATGGATCATCTTTCTTGTCAGACAATCATGTGATCAGCCTGCATTGTCCTAACCAAACTTGGAAACAAGATTTTTTGTTGATCCAATGCGGGAATCAAACCCACGACCTCCGAGTCGAGAGCCAAGCTCTAAACCACTAGACCACGGAGATATGTGCACTCACTCGGCGAAACACAACGATATTTCACGCCGGTTCACGATAAGGCCGTAATAAATGAAATTGAATTTGAATTTGAATCTATCCCGTCGGCTGTAGCCAAGAATGGCTTTACAAGATTAAAAAATAATATTATAATATTATGTTGTAATATTATGTTGGTATTATCACCAAATACCAAATCACCTAACCTACAGTGTTCAGAAGTCTGATCGTTAAATCGTGAAGTATAACTGACCCTTACTGCAAAGTGTCCTGACAAAGATATATCCATTTCATTATAATAACGTGACGGATGTGTAATGACCATGGGTGTATCGAAATAGCAAAGTCATGGCAATTATGGCCCGCCCATCGTTTCCATGGTTTCGCAGCCATAACACCATAATATAACCAGCCATATAAATATTTTCGCATTCATTGTTGATCTACTAAACGTTCAGGGTCTCAACCTCTGACTAGGTGAAGTAGGTGTTTGTTTAGCATTCGCTTTTATAAGTCATTTGTAAATACTTCAAAAACCATCCAAACTGGGCCAATGTATGGACAAAGAAGTGGTCGAAAAGATACAGGCGCACGCGTGAGTGATTCGGATGAAATTGGATGATTAGATATTTTTTTCAAAATTTGTGAATGTTCTAAGATATATTTAACTCCTTCACAAATATTAAATATTAATCCTTTATATTCTAAATTCGATAATTTGCAAATTTTTAGCTCAAAAATTGCTCGTTTATTTTAGCAGACAAACTACCGCAGCAATTTAAGAATAGGATTTTATCTTGTGGAGTCTTTTTTTTATTATTTTACCTTTTTTATCTTTAGGTCCAAATGATTATCAATATGAAGTCTTTGTTCTTGTGTTCGATTGCTATTTTTGTGTTAGTGGCACCTCGGTAAGCTATTTTTAGTTTTGACTGTTTTTGTGTACCAAATAACAATTTGCTATGGTTTATTTCACTTTTTTTTTCTTAATTCTAAATAACAGTATTAGTTAGTTATGTTCAGCTCTTTCAGGATAAAAACCGCACTTCTAAAATTTCGCACCTTGCATCGAACACGCAAAAATTAAAATAGCACTTTCATTGTCACGTGTTCACCATGCATGTCGCAATTATTGTATCACACAAGGCAGGTTTGTGCAAGTTATAACTATGTTTTTATAAAAAGTAAAGCGAGCATACGTTGCTCTGAAGAAAGATCCAAATAACCGAAACTTAAAGGTCAAAGTTGAAATTACAAAATATGCCAGTTACAAAGGTAGGTATTTTAGGTTAGTGCATCAGGATGCCGCTTACTGGGCCGCTGCTGTTATCGCTTAGGCGAGTCCGTCAAGCGGGGGAGGAGTAACCTTGGGGTTTTAGTGCGGTATACCCGGGTGCGTTCCTCTTCTCGCGCCCGGGAGAATCCCAAATACCCCGGCCGACTTCCCCAGTCCACCGGGGATCCACAAAGCATTTCCCCAAGTAAAAAAAAAATAGTAGTTGCATTAGCACCAGATATATTTGAAAATATATCATATGTTATTCAATAAGATTAGAAAGGTTTTTGGTTTAAGATAAATAAAACATAAGTACCTACTTTACCAACTACATCGCTTTATAGGTCGAGCAAAAACTTTAACAATCCAAAAATTACAGGAACGCAGTCGCGCGGTCCAAAAGCGGCAGGATGCCAAATGAGCCGATAAAGCTGTACTATGTTCCACCATCACCACCATGCCGCGCTGTGATGATGACGGCGAAGGCTGTGGGGGTGGAGCTGGAGCTGAACTTCACCAACATAATGGAGGGGGAGCATAAGACACCGGAGTTTTTGAAGGTTTGTACTGAGGAGACAGTTGTCCTTGACGCCTTGTTTCTTCGCCCTGAGGAGATAACCCCATAGACGTGATTTTTGGGTTATCCTTTACCGACGGTTATGCCTTTCTTTTAGAAATAATATTCGCCTTCTGTTACAATTTTAGATGAACCCGCAGCACACAGTACCCACCATCGACGATGGAGGCTTTATTTTGTGGGAAAGGTAACCGACAACTATTTTTTTACACGTATCTAGCAAAAATAATTGAACTAATTATAATATTTGTAATATTATAACTGTACTAGCTTTTTCCCGTGGCTCCGCCCGCGTAAATAATGAACACTACTATTTCGGGATAAAAAGTAGCTGTGTTATTCCAGAGCCTAAACTGCTACCATAATTTCACCAAAATCTATTCAAAAAGTAACAACAAAAGTAACAAACATCCGTCCATCATCACAAACTTTCATATTATATGCGTTATTAGGAAGACCGTTTGATTCGTACTCGAGAAGGTGCAGGTTCGATTCCCAGGTTATGGCGTGTACCAATGAGACTTTTTAGATCTCAAATACATTATACGGACGCTCTAACGGCGAAGGAAACCTCGTGAGGAACCCAGAGTAGGCCCCAGGTGTATTGACCAGTCATTCCTCTGGACTAGGCTGACTATGTTGCCAGAATGTCGTATATGCTTGGGCAACCATACAACAAATTTTAAAACCCAAATACTGTATAAATTATCTAATAACGGATGGAAAAGCCTAGTATAATATATAATATCCAAAGATTAAGCACGAACGCTTGAAATACTCTCGAGTGGGGACACCACTCAAGAATGCTTAAAATGCGAATTAACATATACATCAGTAAAATATATTGAACCTTACAGTGTACTTGAACTCAAGTCTACAATTGTAATAGAACTAACGTTGGCCATAAAATTTTACGACCTTAGCTGTTTGCTTTCAAAAGTTCTAACTGGGCTAAGTGTCTAGGTAAAGCTGTATAAGTGAACATTAAGGTTGATTTTCATTAACGTCAAATATAGTAGACACCAGACAGAGACAGAATATTATCCAAATAAACTACTTAGCTGACCGCTTATTAATAGATTGTAAATCACACCCTTACACTTCCAATTACTTTCAATTAATTATAAATGAATCGTTTTGACGTCACAAACTGTTTTTTGGAGTCCAAAAAGATGGATGGTTTGACGTTTATGAGAATACCATTTTGCTGCTTTAACATACCGAGACATCATCTTAACTGTATTATTCTAAGATGAAATTATCAGAATCGACCCGACCTACTAATTACAAGAGTTCTCATATAATTGTGATTTTTGACCAGTCAATAGATGAGAGCCACTCAATTATGTTAAATAAAAAAAATTGTAAATCAGGATATTTTATTCCAGTCGCGCAATACAAGCGTATCTCGTGAACGCATACGGCCGGGAAGATTCATTGTACCCCAAAAATCCACGAGCGCGAGCACTTGTCGATCAGAGGCTTAATTTTGATCTCGGCACACTCTTCAAGAGATATCTGGATTTATATGTAAGTACCGTGAGACAAAACACTGCTGCAACTTTAACTAAAGTTTTTTATCAGGCACCGAATACAATAAATGAGTGCCTAATTTAAAATTGTTTCAAAAATGTTTAATTCTTATTTTCTTCGTAAAATATTTAAGACTTTTTAAAATAGTTTAACTTTTACGAAAAGTGTCAGTTTTAAATACGCATTACGTAATACAGTAAAAATGTTTTACTCTAAATGAAACAAGTTTATATTGCTAGTTAACTTCAGTAGGCGTTATTTGGACTTATTTATTAAGCCTGACGAAAACAGAGGGGTGTTATAATTTTTACACGTCTGCCTGTCTATCTGTCCGTGGCATTTTAGCTTCTAAATGGATGAACCGATTTTGATCAAGTTTTTTTTTTGTTTACAAGCTGACATGATCGAGAGTATTCTTAGCTATGATTCATCGTCAACAACTCGCTCACTTCTTGACAATTCGGGGATAACTTCGTAACATAGATTTTTTTATTTATTGACTTTACTTGATACCTCTATCAACCTAGTTTTTATTTCAACAGGGCCCTATGCTCTTTGCCGGTCAACCCTACAACGATGAAGCCGCTCAGAAATTGAACGAAGCTCTTGGATGGCTCAACTCAATGCTGGACGGTCGGGCTTATGTCGCCGGAGACAATCTGACTATCGCCGATATCGCCATCATTGTGACTATTACTAATTTAGAGGTAAATCATAGAACTACTTTTTTTTATGTGTGGCTTTGTTTAAAGATCTTTCATCGGTAAAGGTGCTAATTTGTATATTTTTGAGAAGTTGGTTTCTGAAATTTTATTTACTGCATGTAAAATAAAGTGTTTCCTATAGTATTATATTCTACAGTACTTGTTGAAATGGACAATTTACGAGTGATGACTATTTACATAGATTTGTATTTAATTTTTATTAAGAGTATTATAGATAAGATAAGTATTTAATAGCTACTGAAACAATATAAGGTCACGTAAATTACAAGTTACATCAGTGACTTTGTTATTTGTAAGGTAAGTAATAGTAGTAATTGATATATGTTTTTACATTAGTTCATTGTTTCTGTAATAATAGTGACACTACTTAGTTTTCTAGTCAACATACTATCATGTTGACGTCATAAATACTATGTCTTCCGTAGCATATTATTGGCAAGATTATAGATACAAGAAGCATTGTTGTACTGTTGAGTGTATAATAACACCACAGAGAAATTAATAGTCTTTTGTCCTTGACATGAATAAATAAACGCGGGCCTTACAGTGGTCCCATACATCTTGCCCTCGACACAACACAATACCACAACTTTTTTTTTTCTCTATTTTATTAAAGGGACTTTTTTCACAAGGTGAACATGTCAGTCCCATACTTTCGCTGTAGGTGCCTACATATTTCCGCCCGAATTCGAAAAATCGCGATCACAACAGGGAATATGCATAGAACAGAAAATATTCTTAAAACACAATAATAATAACTAGGCTAAATAATAAAAGAAATGGCATGATATGGACGGTCAAGGTCTCTTTCTAACAAATCAAAATTTAGCTCGAACTTACTATGCCGTGTAATACGACGTCACGTTACACATCAGATTTCTCTGTCTAATTTGCTGTTTTGAACGTTAACATCTTTATTATTTCCTATTATATCCAACAAACTGAATAAACCTACTACGTGATTTATTAAAGAAGATAGATGTATTAAAATAAATAAATTTAAAATAGGCGCATATTAACGGATAATTTTCTGTTGGCAGGCCTTCGAATATGATTTTAGTGCACACGAAAATGTGACCAAGTGGTATGAAAGAACGAAGAAAGTGCTGGAGCCTTACGGATATAGTGATATAGATAAAGCTGGTGCAGAAATATTGGCTTCGTTTATGCCTAAATAAAATATTATTTTGCAAGAATAAACTGTTCTATTTCAACTTGAATTTTTTTAATTTATTTTTGTATCTAATCTTGATCTACATTTTTAGGTAGTGTTAATTATTATGTTTTGCAAACCTTTCTCACCATAAAATTATCATATCGTATAATCATATTTTTATTATAATTATTAAAAAAAAATTAATGATAAAAATGTACTTAATAATAAAAATATTATTAAATATTTATTTAATAATATATTAAGTACATTTTTTTCACGGAACTTTCCGTGATTGATTAATTGCTCAATTAGAGTTGTGATTATGGTCCCGCAGATTTTAATTGACAGTTAAAACAATATATTTAAGGAACAAAGGGTAATAACACGTTAGAAGCTAGACATCCGTTCGCACGCACACATCCTGACCGTTTGACTACCATTCAATATAAGTTGTGGTTGATACCGAGCATTATGCGCCTGGGTAGTGAGTGCACGGTCGCCAACAAAACAAAACTAGATTCAATTGTTACGGAATAAAAAAAACTCGATCGAATACAAAACAGTCAACGGTGAAAACCTACCTACACAACCTAATACGAGTTAATGGTTCTATGAATAAATAATTGAAAATGTAGCAGTGAATAGTGTTGGACAATATGAACGGATTACTGTATCTTAAAATGGAATTTCAGGTATTTATGTTTCATGTTTCTTAGTAAATATTTTTATGGTAATGCTCGTAAGTACTTGAATGCCAAAAGTGAATTACAATTCAAATATTGTTGCTAACTAAATTAATTATTCACTTTCAACAATTGCTTTATTTATTATTTTCCTAATCAAAGTTAATATGAAGTGTTAAATATTTGCTTTTAGCTTATATTAGTAAGCAAATTTTCTAGTTACTAAGGATACGTTTAACAATTTAATAACATAACAAAGTATTTATTCCATGCCTGTTTTCAGATATTGTTTTATATCATTATATTTATGAAGTACGTGAACACAGTTCACTATCCTACAGATCCAACGTCAGATATGATATCTGATAATAAGAATGTAGTTCTGAAAAGCAACCAGGAAGAACTAAACAGAAGTGAAGAAGAACTTGAACTTGGTCGCGATAGCGACCAAGAGAAAAACGGCGTGAGTACTGAATCTGATGATAAACGGTTTTTAGATGAAGCATTGAACATTGTTACTAGCCCGTTTTCCGTCATAGCAAGTAATCAAGATACAATAGAAAACTACAAGGGTACTTTAGAAAATATAAAAAATGAAAATATTACGCTTGAGGACTTCTTCATTCGTATGGATAAGTTGAGTTTAGATGTATGCAAAAGTTCCCAAAAGTCGTTGTGGTCTTACGTTCTAAATACAAATGATGAATTAGCCAAAGATAATATGGTAAGTAGCAGTAGTATAAATATTCGCACTAACAAACCCGTGTTAAAAAAAGGTGGCAGTAAAGAAAGTTTACTGTATTGGTTTGTCTGAATATTTTCAGATGAGTATTTCCGCGGCAGAAGACGACTTAAAGATTGAATACTGGAACATCATAAAGGAAAAATACTTACAAGAGACACAAATCATTAATGATACCAAGTTAAATAGAAAACTACGAATGATAAAAGTTAAAGCAATAAATCATGAAATATTAAGAAGCAAAGTAAGTGACAAATATTTTCTACATCACTTTTTCTAAAATATCCTTCTTAACATAGGATAGGATTGACTTTCTAGATAGATGTGAAGGTGATTTCGATTTTCGAAGGCCTTTTCGATTTTTAGAAAGATGAAAATAATAGATAAACGTGATGTCTATTACATGTTTATTCTATGACGTGTGTTCAATAAAGAATTTGAATTCGTAAATGCAAGCAAACGGTATTGGCATATGTATCATCGTATTATGTTTGCAGAAAGTATTTTTTTGCAAAATAATCAATTAATATTCTTATAGGATCCTAATCATATTGACGCGATGCACCATATTTGGAGCCGTGCCGTAGTTTGTTCAGACGATTCAATTGTTTGTACAAGAGAAACTGCACGGACATTGAATGGTAAGTTTCTTTAATGACTATATTACCGAATTATAAAAATTATTTAGAACCTTTATTGCACATAATACGTTCTTTGGGACTACAATATAAAACGAGTCAGTTGTCCCTAAAATAAAATTCCATATTATTCTATTTATCACAGATACAAAGGAACAACTTTGAATATCTTAAAATATTTAATATTTTCTACTAGTGAAGTCATACCAAGACCGGATAACCTTAATTTGTAGTAGTTTAAATAGATTATTTCCTCATTAAATCTGACAATAGCAATATTGACTTCATATTTTTGTATCCGTAATTTTCAGATATAATGGAAATATTTAAAACGAGTAACAATTCTAATGAGTTGAAGCATTATTGGCGAGCATATAGAGATGCCACTGGGATGAAAATCAGACCGATTTTTGTAGACTATGTGACAGAAGCAAATAGTATTGCTAAATCTGAACATTTTTCGAATGCTGGTGATATTTGGCGATTTACACATGAGGATGATAATTTTTCGAATACAATTGAAAGGATGTGGTCAGAAATTAAACCTTTATATCAAATTCTACATAATTATGTCAGATCCAAATTAAAAATAGCTTATAAAGATGAGTTTACGAACGATGACTTTATACCTGCACATTTGTTGGGTGAGTAAAATTACTTTTAATTACTTTTCTCTTTTTCCCTTACAGGTGATTTTTTCTATTTTGATGATTTCACAATTACAGGTAACTTATGGGCTCAAGAATGGCGAGGCATATTTTCAAAAGTGACGCTCTTTTCTAATACGTCCAAGCTAACTATCGCTATGAATGAAAGTGTAGACTCGAAAGTACTTTTTGATGTTGTTGACGATTTCCACACATCTCTCGGCTTTGACAGTACAATTGATAGCTACGAAGGAGTCACAGACACCACTGACTGTATATCTTCCAGTCATGACTTATGTGATGGAGTTCAATATAGGTAAAAAAGCAGATTAAATTATATTTGACTTTTAATATAAAATAATTTAATATTTCCTGTATACTGTAGGAAAAAGTTATGAAGCAGTTAAACTCCGGTTACAAAAACTAATTGTCATTGAATACTACTTGAAAGTAAAAAATGCACAAACTAATTGTAACAAAAAAATTGTTACAAAGAAAAATAATACAGTGAAAAAACATTCCAGAATAAGATGGTGTGAACGTAAAGTGTCCGATTTGATGGAGGATTTGACGAGAGCAGGGAGGCTGATGAGTCATATTCAATACTTCAAGCACTACCGGAATTTGGAGCTGATTTTTAGAGATGGGCCAACACCAGGTTTGTGATTGATTACTAAATTATATAAGAGTAGAAAAATATAATAAAAACTCAAGTTCTACTATTTAGTTTATAATAATTATCGTATAAAAGTAGTACTTCATATTTCTTATAAATATTTAAATTATAGTTTCGATTAAAATCCAACAAGCAAATCACATCTTCGACATTTTATTTCCTTACGCATGAGTGTAGGAACAATGGCATAAGGCTATTAGCAATAAATCGCCTCGATATTATTACCTGGTACCGTAGTTTACATTTTCGATTACTGGTAGCACATTTATCTTGTAATATATAGGTGTAAAAACTTGCGCTATTATTATTATTATATTTATTTTTGTACGTTTACTAATTAAAAATATCATTATTATTTTAAAATCGCTAAAGCCTCCCAAATTTTTTAGCAGGTCGTATTTATTCACTTTATTTTTATTTGCTTTTTTTATTAATATGAACTATGTATATGTATGTCTGAAATAAACGTTATGGAGTTGAATTAAGTAAATAAATTATTAAAATATTTATTTATTCCATTTCAGCCTTCCACAATGCTTTTGCTGATATCTTCACTTTGCAAATAACAGCTCCAAAGCATTTAAAGACTTTAAGTTTCGTGGAAGTGGATTCGGGCAATGAAACCTCTCTTGACTATTTACTATGGCAGGCTTTACAAAAGATACCAATGGTAGCCTTTTCCTACACACTTGATAAATGGAGATGGGATATTTTTGCGAATGATACCACTGAAAACTGGAACCAGCACTGGTGGGATTTGAGGTAATAAAAATATTACTGACTAGATGCCGGTGACTTCGTACGCGCAAAAAGAAATCACGCGTTAACTGTACATTTTGCTGTGATAAAAAGTAGCCAATGCGTTTATCCAGAGCCTAAACTACTACCGTACAGAATTTCTTCAAAATCTGTTCGGTGGTTTTTGCGTGAAGGAAGTAACAAACATCCATCCATTATCGCAAACTTTTAGATTTATAATAGTAGTAGGATATAATATTATATGTAGGTACCTAGTTTAGTTATAGCAAAGTATCAAATGCATTGCTAAAATATTTAGTGTAGGCGTTAAAATTATATTTTAACAGGCGTTGCATAAGAATGGGATGTGAAAAAAATTTATAACAATGTGTAATTCACATCCTAGATTAGATAAAATTCTCGTATCGTATTTTGAAATACTAGTTTTTGCCTGCGGCACCGCCCGCTTAAGTACCCACCCCATAGTATCCCACAGGAACACTGTATTTTTTCGGGATAAAGAGTAGCCTATGTTAGTTACTCCGGAGCTTAAACTATACCATACCAAATTTCATCAAAATCTATTTAGTAGTTTTTGTAGGAAACAGTAACAAACATTCATCCATCCTCACAAACTTTTAGATTTATAATAGTAGTAGGATTAGGCAGATACCTAGGTACAAGTAACACAACGTATATAAAAACTTTCAGCAGTTTTTAATTTGAATATTATTATTATTAACCTTGAAATATGAACCTAAGACAAATTTAACGATCGTTATCTTTATATGAAAGTCAGATTTGGAAAAAGGACGCCTGCAAAATAAAATTCATTTTACAATATTTTACATCCTCTAAATACTGAATCCAATTTTTAACATTGGTCATTCAGTCAGTGTGAACCGGAAAAGCGGAGCAAAAGTCGATTTTATTTCTTTTAAACCTTCATAATCTCAAAAACCGCAAAGGAAAATGTATGTTGCAATTTAATGTGTGTGGGTAAAGGTCAACGCGTAGTCCAAAAAAAAATTTTAAGGACTTAAAGTGACAAATTTCCTTACTGCTACAGCGGTTCATAATCAGAAGTTATATGTTCAAAAGCCTAGATATGGTATCTAATAGTAGCTAGTAGATATATTGATGGAAGTCTCCTACTAGTACTAGTCGATTGAAATGTTACATTTTTTAAGCCTTACCTTGCGTTTTTGAGAGGACGCAATTTTATTTTTTTGATGTGTAGGGGGGGTCAGTGTAAAGCTAAAACCAAATTTGTAGGGTCGCCACCCTTGTCCCACGGCCGCCATCTTGAAAATAGGGGTTGAAATGGTTTTTACGACATATCTCTTAAACTATTTATTTGATAAAAAAAAAATTATTAACATTTTTTGTTGCAAATTAAATTATCTACACCTTTGGTCCAGTAACTTTTTGCCGTAGAAAAAACGGCACGAACTATAAATAAAAATGTTATAAGCGAAAATGTTCAGAAATTCGAGAAAAAAAAAAAAATTCTATATAACTTTTTTTTCATCATTTTACGAAAAAATTATATCAGACCATTTTTTTAGATCGTTTTCTGAGGAACAACTTTTATATAAGCAACATTTTTTCATTAAGTCAATAGGTTTTACAGCGCTCCGAAGTGAGTACTATTTTTCAGTACTCTTAACCATACATAGTATATTATACGTGTGTACTAATAATGTGTCATCAGTTATTGTTTTTTTTGTTATTATAATTTTTTAAATTATTAATTTTGCAATATTATAATAATTTATTATTGACTCTTTTCCACTGCATTACAGAATTTTACAATTATTGATTTTTAAAATAATTTTAAATCTGATGGCCGTTACCGAGGAATGTGTTCAAGTAGAAAATACCCAAGTGACCATTAGGGAACAAAAGAACATCTGCCTGTTATTATTATTATTTCTAACCTCTCTTATTGTAAGAATAGTTGATAATATTGTGTTGAAGTTGTCGTTCAACTTATATCTTTTAGTTGTGCTACATATTTCTCTACGTGCGGATGTATTTTATTCTGTTTTTAATTGTGAAGACATTTCGAATGATTTTCATCATTTCAAATGATTTTAGACACGATTTTAACTTCAGTGAAAACTATTTTTTTTGATTAACATTTAGACTTTTTAAGCGTGCTTTTTCTATTATTCTATCATGAGTGATTGTTTTATTTGTAAAAATCCTTTAGGTGAAAATAAAATAAGAACTGTGAAGGCAAAAGGTGTAAAAACTTTACTAGACCGAGCTGTAGCATTTTAATGATGAGGTTAATGAACAATTTTTACGAACTGTTTCGGAAGCTACTGTACATATTGCGTGTTATTGTTATTACGTGGACAATCGAACCGATAATGTTGTTCGTCGTCGCAGCAGCAGCTCCAGTAGTTCAGTATCGTCAGTTTCAGAAGCTCCAGAGCCAGACTTTGATTTTGTGAACAATTGCTTCATCTGTGACAAAGCGGTTCAGGATCCAAGTAATTCGCATACAAGCCGACAACCGCGGGTTTGTATTGTACGTAATGAGAGTACAAAAACAAGTATTATGGACCTAAACAGACGTTCCGATGACGTTGCAATGGACATTGCTAATCGCATTGCTAATATTCCCATCTTAGTGGAAGTTGGAGCAAAGTATCATAACAACTGCAGCAAGCAATTGTATTCCAAAAAATGGTCTGTCACAAATAAAAAGGATGAACGTAAAAATAATATTGACGCAGCAATGGCGGATGTTTTTTCTTACTTGCATGAAAATAGTGAAGAGTGTCAATTCTTCATGACGGACTAAATGAAATCGATTACAGGAGAGTACATTCCCCAGAAGCGTACAATCATTGAACGATTGAAAGCAAAGTACAATGACGAAATTGTATTTTTTAACGAATCCGGTCACGATTATATAGTCTGTTTTAAAGGGTTCATTGATAAAATTATATCAAACAAACCGCCTTCTCATAAAAAAAATGATGTTCGTGAAGAGAGATTACAAATAGTTAGAGATGCAGCTGCTATTATTTTGGAAGATATTCGTTCACAGTATTACGAGACAAAGGAGTATCCACCTTCTGATAGTTTTCTGAAGGATGTTAATACTCTAATTCCCGAAACTTTATCAGTTTTATTAAAATGAATTATTTTCCAATCAAAACGCAAGTCTCTAAATGCAGCGGAAAGAAAGTGCGCATCAATTGATCACTCTATCATTGCAGCAACTCGACCTGCTTCGTTTATTTCTCCTCTGCTACTTGGAGTTGGATCTTTCTTGTATAAAAAGTTGGCTCCAGTAATCTTATTGATGTTTTTTCATCGTTAGGATTCTCCGCATCCTATAATGCCGTTTCATTATTCGAAGAATCTTGTGCTTTTCGTCGGCGCGTAATATCTTACGTCATGCTTTTTTTCATTTTGTTTTTGTCAATGCTGATTTTAATAGCAATACAATTGATGGAAAAAATAATTTCCATGCGATGGGTGGTATTCAATGCGTTACACCTTATGACAGTATCGAAACTGATACCAGTTTACCACGAGTATCCAAAAAAATACTAGCCTTAATTAAATCTACGCTTGGGATAATTCCTCTTGCATCCTACTCAAAAGGCAAAACCGTTGGTCTGAGTAAAATAAATATTTCAGTAATTGAAAGGGTCACACAATCGACCAAACAAATTGTTCCTACACCTTGTGTTTTATGTGGCTGTATGGTAAATGGTCATGCACTGTGAATATCAGCGAATGAAACGGATTTATAATCGAAGCAACTGCTGAAAAACCTTTTCAAAGAAGTAGAATTATATGTTTGCCATTTATAAACGCTCCGCCAACAGATTACAACACAATTTTAACATCACTTCTGTTTTCTATTGAAAAATGTAAAGCTTTCAATCAAAATACATGCATTGTGACATTTGATCAACCGCTATATTGGAAGGCTCGAGTCATTACAGCTGCTGCTGATCCTAATACCGATCTATCGAAGGTCGTAGTTCGATTAGGTGGGTTCCATTTGCTCATATCGTTCATAGGTGCGATTGGATATATCATGTCTGGTAGTGGACTCGAAGATATCTTCAAATTAATTTATGCTGAGAACTGTGTACAGCACATAATGTCTGGACATGCGTATGGTAGGGCTGTACGTGCTCATTTGCTAGTGCATTTATCAGTAACAAAAATAGTTATGGATTCAATAGAATTTACAGAAGAACGAGATTTTCTGGATGATAATAGTACTGATATTGATAGAACAAGATTTTTTTAAAGCTAAACATTATTCCAACAAATAACTACCAAATTTCAGGAGGCTTTGAGCATGCTGGAAAGTAAAGGACCAACGGCAACATTATGGGTTCAATATTATAGATTGGTCACTCTTCTGAAACATTTCATAGAGGCAGAACTCCGGAAATTGGTATTTGCATCTGAAGACTATCAGAAACATGCTCCCGATTTTCCACTCAAGTGGGCATTTCTTGTATGCCAAGTCGAGTCATCTATACTTCCAACATATGCTGAATCTTGAGAAAATAATGACTCCTGAAGAATTTCACTCTTTCAAAGCTTTAGGCTATTTTACTATTAGACGAACGGATAAATTTTGGAGTGGGATCATGTCTGATCAAACTATTGAGCAGACTCTTATGAGAATGTTTAAATCTGGAGGATTAACGCACGGCCGTGGTATTACTGAGAGTACGCTGGCATCGTGGACCCTTGGAATGATACGTCGACAAGATGTTTGTGAGCAAATAACAGAATACTTTCAATAAACAACCTTTCAATAAAATATATGTATCACTAAGTGAGGCTCTTGACAAAGTTTCTGCTATATACATATATTTACCAGGTACATAAACCACTTCTAGGTCGTAACCCTGCAACGATAACATCATTCTTTGTAGTCTAGCAGGTACTTCATGAAGAGGTTTCTTAAAAAGGTAAATTAAAGGTTTGTGACCAGTATGAACAGTTGTTTTACTGCCATAAATATATTGGTGAAATTTATTACATCCAAACTGTATGGCAAACAATTCCTTTTCAATCTGAGCATAGTTTTGTTGATAGGAGGTTAGTGTTCTTGAACTATATGCAATGGGTCTTTTGTTTTGCATCAAGACCGCTCCCAGTGCATTCTTTGATGAATCTACTGACAAAATCACAGGTAAGTTGTAATTATAATTAGTTAATACAGGTGCTTTAGATACGACTTCTTTTAACAAATCAAAGCACTTTTGAGAATTTTCATCCCATAACCATAATATATCTTTTTTTAACAAATTTCTTAAGGTATTAGTTTTCTCTGCTAGATGTTCTATAAACGGTGTAAAAAAAAAAAAAAAATCATGCCTAGAAATCTCTCCAAATCTTTAATATTTTTAGGTACGGGCATATCTTTTATGGCTTTAACTTTCTCTGGATCAATTTTTACACCTTCTTTGCTAAAAATATAGCCCAAATATGCTATTTCTTCTAGAAGAAACTTGCACTTGGCTTTATTTAACTTTAACTTAACTTGCCTAGCCCTATCCAAAAACATCTCTAACCTTTTATTGTGTATTTCACTTGTTTCACCGTATATGAAAATGTCATCACACCAAATTATTATACCTTCAATGTCTCCGAAAAGATCTATCATGGTTTTATAGAAAATTTCTGTAGCCGTGTTTATTCCAAAAGGTAATCTTAAAAATTTGTATCTGCCAAAGGGATTTTGAAATGTACACAGATCACTACTTTGTTTAGTTCATTTTATATTATGAAACCCAGAAAACGCATCTAAATGTGAAAAATAAGAGGCTTTGGACAATTTAGACTTGACTTCATCTATATTTTTAATTGGATAATGACATCTCAATACATTTTTATTTAAATTTCTAGGATCTAAGCAAATTCTCAATCCACCATTCTTTTTCATGGCTATAACTAAACTACTCACCCAGAGAGTAGGTTTGTTCACCTTCCGTATGACTCCCATGTCTTCCATGAGTTGAAGCTCTTTCCTTAAAGGTTCAACCAACGCGAAGGGTACCGTTCTAGGTGGATCAACGCACGGAATAGCATCCTTCTTTAGCACGATGCTGTGTTCGTATGGGAGGCAGCCTAGACCCTGAAACACATCATTATGGTCACAATTTTGTCACAAGTTTTTTGATACATATTATATACATTTTGCTCAACATTTTTGACATTTTCATTCTTTATATGAAAGTTTTTTGTTATTAAATTTAGCTTTATACAAGTGGGTAAGCCAATCACAGTTGGACAATTTAATTTTGTTACAACAAAAGTAATGTTTTCTGGTTTTGTTTTGTTTTCAACTAAACAACAAATGTTTGACACTGAAATTATCGGAATTCTGTGCCCACTGTAGGCAAAGATATTATATTTTTTACACATTTCTTTACTCTGTTTGTCAAATTTAAGATTCAATTCTTTAAATACTTGATAAGACATTACATTAATGTCTGCTCCAGTGTCGATTAGGCAATCTACATTTTTGTTGTTTATTTTAAGAGAATAATGCCAGGAATTGTCTGTGTTAATCAAATTTGTACTAGCATTTTGTGACTTTATGTTTTTAATGTTGAACAATGCCCCTATTGTAAATCTCTCAGCCTCCGCACCTTTGGGGCTTGATTCATCATCGAGATTTATGCTACCTACCCCAGAACCAATAGACCCGACACTATTTTTCTTAAAATATAAATGAGTAAAATGTCCATATTTAAAACATGACCTGCATCTGTGTTTCCATGCTGGACAGTTGCGGCAACCATGCGATGTGTTGCACTTTACACACGACGTTGTTCTGGATCCAGGTGTAGCTGACCTTGGGTGACTTTGGCGTGATGGGGATCTTGAGTTTTTTCTCTTCTTGTATGGGGGGAAACTGGCCCGACGTATTTTTGTGTAGCTTGTACACTTGGCTTCTTCTTTTCCATCTGCTGCATTGATTGATTCTTCACTTTTCTGCGCAATCGTGAGTGTTCTAGAGGAGTTTGTCTCTTTCTATAGATCTTGCTGTTGTAGGAACTTTTGACGAAACTGCGAGAAGTTTGTGGCCGTATTAGCAATGAAAATGTCCTTTACAAGGGAATCGCGTAGAGAACGAAACTCACAGGCATGACTTGCGTTTTCTAATTCCATTAGAAAATTTTCCAAGGATTCGTTCACACGTTGTTTCAACGTAAATAATTTGTACCGCGCCACCGTCAAATTCTTTTTGTGTTCAAAATACTCGACGAATTTTGCCTTGACTTCTTGGAATGTAGCAGTGCTTAGGTCTAAATTGAATGAATTGTAGATATTTAGACCCTTTTCTCCCATGGAATGCAGCATGATTGCAATTTTTCTCTTGTCTTCTGATTTTTCCATCCCCGACGCCAGTAGGAATATCTCGAAAGACTGCGTCCATTTCTTGAAATTTTCAGCATTATTGTTGATAATTTCTGTAGAGATTTCAAGCTTCTGCACTCCTTTTCCTGCCATTGTTAAGTTCCCGCACTCAGATTGTCTCGAAGCTTTCGGAGTTTTCGATGTACCCTCTTTTGCGTTTATATTTTTCGTTTTCTTTACAATTTTTTCACACCTGACACCGTGTAGCGGGCTACAACCTCTTGATTTGTATGTCCTTCTTGTGCTTGAGTGGTGATGATAATAATTCAGCAACAATTCTTATATTCTCCTTTATTGGTGCTTAACACTGATACGTATTACATATGACGTATGCCTAACACAATATATATACGTCTACACTATTTATAGCCTTTTGGCCAACTAAAATAAACTAACTCAATAGGCTTTACTTCATGACATCTGTCAATGTCAAAATGACATTGACACTTACTTTTGTCAATGTGCAACAGATACTTCAGAACAACATATTGATTACCGAGATTCATGCGTACTACGTGACAACGAAGATCTTGAAAGAATCGATAATTGGTTCGCAACTCATGTCTTTACCCTAGATCGCTCTGAATTAATTTGCATTGCTAACGGTATAGTCGCTTCAGAGAATATTAATTGTCAACGGGCCTTTGAGATAGGAGAAGATTTGATAACTAATATCACAGGATCTGATTTTCAACGGCTATCATTTCAGTGTAATAATAAGGTTCTTTCTTTCAGCGCTATGACAAGTACTATTGAAGTTGATAAATCTCGTGTCCTCATTAATCCATTACTCTTACTTCAACGAATGTGCATTTCAAGAGAAACAGTTGGTGATGTCAAATAATACTTAGGGTATGAATTAGCATCTTTCCCATTGTCATTATTCGCGGTGGATGGCATGAGAAAAGGTACTAAGTCATCTTTGTTTAATGCCTTTACACCGGTGGAACGATCCTCTAACACCAGCGCCAGGAGTCATTTTGTCATTGACGGTGGTTTTCTTTTACATAATGTAGTTTGGGATCGAAATTCATGTGGCTTGGTAATTATAATGACCCTGAAGACTGGGGCTGAAAAGAAAAGTGGAAAATTATTGATGCCAGTCCAGAGCTCTAAACCTCCAGCACCCCTAAAGCTGAGCACCCCTAGAGCGTCTAAAATTGATATTTTGCAAATGCAAAGGAAACTGTGGAGCAATTTGTGGATGTCGAAAAGCAGGGCTGAAATGTTCTGCAGTGTGCTTCCATTGTTCTGGAGAGACCTGCAGCAACGTAATGGAGCTCTCAGAATTAATAAATAAAATGACTTTGATGATGAACCGCCGACATTAACACCCCTTCCTTCTCCAGTTCTCCCACTGATATTTAATTCAGAAAGCCGATCAGATGCTGAGATGCAGCCTGGTCCATCGAAAAGACTGAGGACGGAGTAGTCCTAATTTAGAAAATCACCGTGGATTATGCCTATTGGGGATACCGCATAAAAAAAACCTTTTTTCTCGAATTTCTGACCATTTTCGCTTATAACTTTTTTATTTATAGTTCTACGACAAAAAGTTACTGGACCAAAGTTGTAGAGAATTTAATTTGCAATAAAAAATGAAAATATTTTTTTTTATCAGATAAATAGTTTAAGAGATATATCGTAAAAACCATTTCAACCCCTATTTTGAAGATAGCGGCCGTGGGACAAGGGTGGCGACCCCACAAACGTGGTTTTAGCTTTACACTGACCCCCCTACACTTCAAAAAAATAAAATTGCGTCCTCTAAAAAACGCAACCCCAAATGTAACTTTTCAATGGACTATAGAGGACGAGAGGCTACTCAATCCTTAGCTAGGGGGGCGGAGATATTGTTTATGGATTTTCCAGCATGATTCATCTTAGATCAGCAAAAATGATTAAAAAGGGCTGATTTTTGGTCATGTACATGGGTACTTGACCAAAAATTAGACCCCTCTAGAAGCGTACTCAGTGCCGATTCGTTTCAACATTAATTTTCACCCTTCTAACACCAACCCCATCGTTTAATTAATAGCTATATAAGTACAGTAATAATCTTCAACCCTCAGTCGTCGATAACTGTTTTACACGTCACCTATAGGTGTGAGTATAGGTGTAGGAGTGGCTCGTAGGTATGTGATAAAGGTAATTTGTCATCTTGTTCTTGACTTTCGGCGTAATCATCGTCTAACATAAATTGTCGAGTTAGGTCACACTAAGCACATTTTACTCGCTTGTAGAACAAATGAAATGGGCCTGTCGCCGCCGGTGTTCCGCAACGAGAAGGACTTGGATCCGGCGAGCAAGTACCACGTCGTTTCTCACGTTCAGTACATTACGTAAGTGTTGTTACAATACTCTATGTGCATTGGGCATAATAAGATTTAGCCCCCGTACCCACGAGAGTTTTTTTTTGTGGTCGCGACAGAAAAAACTGCGCTGCAAATAGATACTGCTCTAATACACTAGAGCTGAAAATCGAAGTGTCAAGTATCAAATGTCAGATTTGACAACTCTACACGATTTTCAGTTCCATTGTTATACTAGCACACAATTGTACATACAGTGCTGTTTTCAGTCGCAACCACTAAAAACGCTCGTGGGAACGTAGCTTTAAGGGCCAAGTGCTAACGATTCGTCGGGCGCAAAAGCTTAGGGCGCGTTTACAAATTTAACTTTAATTGGCTGTTTTTCGACCGATTTTGCGACCAAATGAAATCAATTCCTACAAAACTAATAATTGTCACAAATAGTACCTCTTTATCTAAAATTGGTTTTAAATAAAGTAATAATTTTTAGCATAGCAAAACCTCTTACCCAAAATTTACAAAAAGAAATTTACCTACTTAAAAGAAGTTGGGCGTTTATGACCCGCTGTTTAAAAAAGTATCGACCACAAACCAAAATATTATTGTATTGTACAATTTTCATTCATATTTAATTTCCTGCAATTATTTTAATTCAGATTCATGAAAAATTGGAGATGATCAATATATTGTTAATCATATTTTATATGAAAATTCGTTGAAACGAGTTATATTACATTAAATAACGTATATGTCGGGCGGGTCGGGCGGCATAGGCCCATATTATAAATACCTTATAGACTAATATACATAAAATGAGTTAAAATGTATGAGAATTTCCCCCACCTCCTGTTGATATGCGACCTGTGTCGTAATCTAATCGGAACTAAATGATCGGTGTAATACGGTATTTGCCTGTATTTTTTTATTACATAAATGAATAGCGCTCTGAAAAATAAGACAGTTTACATAAGGAATAGTATACTAAAAATCTATATTTTCGGATATTGCGGATTGTTCGAAGCACTTTTGTCAGTCTTGTGAAAACGCCCCATATAAAAGTCGTACTAGTAGGTGACCGCACACGCTAGTAAGATGCTACGAAATGTATGGCCATATGCACAAAAAATTTCTGATATCTCGTAATTTTGCGCGTTTATGTTGATACATACCGTAGAAAAACTTTTTGTATTTGATGTAAGTACTAACTAATTATGTACAACGCGACGCCTTGGCCCTTCATTATACGCCTGCATCCAACGAAATGAGTTATTTACTTGAATCACTCAACGTTTAACGACTTGACATATAGAAAGTTAGCTGTTCACTGCTGGAAATGACAGACCAGAGTGCTAAGTATGAGTTTTTCTATTCGCATTCGATCGTGAGCGTGTTGGCGTACATACACATTCCTAGTAAACGCCAAACGCCCTCAATCAAATGCGAAAAGAAAAACTCACACTTAGCATTCAGGACTCGTTTCGCCAAATTCGTGAGGGTACCTGAGAGACATGCTTCGCTTCGGCACCTGTAGGCCGGCTTGACCGGATTAGTAATACAGCCTCACAAAAACCCGGTATGAAATAACGTTTGCGTAGTTTTACCGAGTAGGCGAGGGCACCGCCTACTAGTGTTAGGGTTATAAAGATCTGCAATGTACTTTCGACTCATCGGGTGCTGCGGATGTCCATAGGCATGGGTGATCCGTCTGATTTTTTGCCGGTCTTATTGCATAAAAATGGGTTAGGTTAGTTTAGAACTTTTTCACGTTCAAAACATCTTAAAATATGGAAAAAAGCAGAAGCAATCAATATGCAATTGAACTGAATGACTACACGACTTTCTGATTAAAGTTGCGCTCAATAAAGTGGCTTTTTGTTAATAATCAATTTCATTGGATGCCTACGTATGATGAACGGCATAGACGTTGCATTGTCTGGCGGATATAATTAGGTGGCTGCGACATGTACACCGTACTTATGTTTTCAGGTACTTCATATCACACGTGTTAGAATTCCAAATGCTACTATCGCTATGCAAGAGAGCGAATCACACGGGACCTTTGCACGAGTGCTCCATCTACGGCAATAAGGAAGCAGGAAAATTATTAAGGTCCTTTCAAATCTTTTAGTCTAACGTGATGAGCACTTGACCTCTAATGACACTTGTGCTGATTCTTCCGGATTGGAAACTGGTGTCCCTTCGAACTATTAGATTCTTTTAGAATGTTTTTATTGTAAAGTCCCTTTAAATTGTTTAATATGTCTATTTCTTCTTTTATATTTAGAGTAATAATAAAATAATATATGGTATTTATCTTCTTATAAGAACAGATGATTAATTATATTTTTTTCAGTAGTGTGCACTTTCTAAACTTAACATAATATTAATGTTGTACATCTGTGTACTAAGGGCGTTAGTACACCAACGCATTCGCATGCAGCAGCAAATATTTGCGAAAATACTGCGTTTGCGCAACATCTGCGAAACGTTAGCAGTTTTTTCGTACGAAATTGTCATTGTGATTTCCTTCTTTTCTGGAATTTTCTCCATGCCACCTCTTTTTTGTATCCATTTTTATATACTGTGTGTCCAATTGCATAATATGACGTCTTGATTGGAACGTCTGCGTCCGTGTAGCGGCCATTTCTGAGTTCTTTGCCATACTTTGCCATACCCTTTACAGTTTTTTCGCATTTTCGCTGACGCATATGAACCCTTACTAAGCTTAGTGTTATACGGATCAATAACTATCTTTTATTATTTTTTTATAATTATTCGTCATTAAAAACAGCTTTTATTAGAATTATTTTTAGTTATTTTCACAACTCTAAAATTCTACTTTTGCAGTGATGGAATGGCTCTTGGCGCTAGTGAAGACTGGAGGACTATTCTTGAAACAATAACGGGAGAAAGAGAATTCTCGACTGAAGGAATTTTATCATTCTTTGAACCCCTCAAAGGGATCCTTGAAGCCGAAACTGCAAGACTAGAAAATAATGGAGGCGGAGATAATAAGGCTTCTACAATAATAGGCATAGTTATAGCTTGTCTGATAGTTGTGATACTTCTGTTGTATTTGTCCAAGAAAACCGACGCTAGGAATAAAATATTTTCCCTCTGTGGTCTAAAACAAAACGCATCTTTGGACATAGTAACATTCGAAGCTAGTAATGGTGTTACGAATGATGTTAGCATTACCGAAGTCAAGGGGTAATTACAAATTACCCCTTGACTTCGGTAATTCTAAGAAATGTTCATTAGTACACTGAATTTTTAATGCTATTATTTTAATAAATTATTTTTTTGACATGGCATTGACATCTATTTATTTTCTTTAAAATGAACACAACGATTTAGCATTTTTATTTAAAAAAAAAAGTGTGTATGTCATTTCCGACGCACGACTGGAGTTTACTCTAAACAGTAAAATTTGGTGTGCAATGCAAAGCGACCGTCGCATCTTTGGCTAACATCGTGGGACACCGTACCGTGTGACCGTGTGACATCGTGAATTCGTTTTTACTCCTCCAGATTTTCATACCGGGGTATGAAAATCGTTTCTTAAGGAGTAAACTACAAAAATATAACTAGATTCTAAAAACCGATTAAGCAACTTTAAAAATCTAGTTTAGTATAAGATGACCATTTTTGATACAATTTGGAAGTCGTATTGAAATTTTTTCATTTTTGTAATATTTATTGATATACTTAAATACAAAATCATTGAATATTATATGAATCTATTTTTTATTAGTAGTATTTAAGATCGCTTTATAAGGAACTTGATTCTATGTTGACCGCGAGTCCGTACGCACAAAAAGAAATCCAAATGCTAATTTCAGATGTGTACTGTTTTACTGTATATAATATGTGGCTTAACTATCTTGATTTCCCCGACTGTGCATAGAATATTCTCGATTTAAAGTTCAAAGTCGTTGCAGTATTTAGTACCAGTTTATCACGAAGTCGCCAAGTTGCATTGGCCAGAGGTTAGGACGTTTCTCGAACGACTTTCACTTAGAACAGGAGTAAATAAACAACTGTTTCGATCGCAAATTATATTATAACACCACGAAATATTTAATTATAGAACCTTCTTGTAGATTTTGGATTTGTTTTAATTGACTAGGTATAGTCTTGTTGATACTTCTTATGTATCAATGTATCGTTTACATTTCCTTGAGAATTCAGTGCGTATCTTTGTTAGTGTTTATAACAATGTAAGTAATACTCAAACCATGAATACTATAAATAAAAAAGGGTCTAAGTGCCAAAAATCTTATTTCGTTTTTTACCCGACTACGGCGAAGACAAAAGGAAGGGTAATGATTTTGGCAGTCTATGTATGTATGTATGTATGTATGTTTGTTCCCTCGTAGCGTCTAAACTACTGGTCCGATTTTAATAAATGAGGTGTCAATAGATTCGTAATGATGCTGCGGGTAACATAGGCTATATAATTTTTTTCAAAATTATGTATTTCGAAAATTAAACCTCAGATTCTAACATCTAAAAAAATTAAATCGAGATAATTATCACATGTTTGGTATCAAAAGAAAGGTCTTGGCAAGCACACTGCAAATATTTACATAATTTGTATATATATTATATTGTTTAAGTCAAATATACGTTTAAAATATAATTCGTACAATATTTGCCAAATTTTCTAACATTACCTATAATAAGACTATAAATATATAATTCATATATTATGTTCTTTCATAACATTATATTTTATTTTATAAATATAATTTTTTACAGGCAATACATAACAAATTAAAAAAAAAATAACACTTATATTGTCAAGCAGATGATGATGAATTATAGCTAAGACCACTCTTAATTATGTCAACTTTCAAACAAAAAAACCTAGATCAAAATCGGTTAATTGGTTCATCCGATTTTAATAAGAAAATGAAGATGAAATCAATTACTAGCACTTTTATTACTCACTCGTTTGATGGATGTCACTATAGGTACGAGTCTTAAATTTTTGTGAATCGCGGTATCGTTGTGTTTAGAAGTTTATGATATATTCCACTACAATTATTCTATAAGACCAAAATACGATTAAAAGTGAAAAAGTGATATAATTGCATAAGCGAAATGAATGAATGTTGAAGGTCTCTATTGCGTTTATTGAATATAAGTTATAAATAGTTATATTTTATGAATCGTTCTTCGAGTTCGAATCAAGTCGTCATTTACTGTGTACTCGTATGCTATGATTAGTTCATTTTAATTTCAGTTTTTCAGTTACTTTATTACCTTTAAGGTCCTTTAATAAATAATATTAATTATTTTTCCTCGTGATACGGTAATTACTTGATTTAAATTGTAAATAATATACGTAGTTAGGTTAGGTTAGGTTAGAAAACTATTTTTGTATTAGATTAAAGTTATTGTTATAGTATAGTGTAACGTCTTGTACATTTAGGTATAGTCTTTAATTTAGTTTAGTAGGTAAGTTATTTAGTGTATAAAAGTAAAATACTTTTATACACTATAGTTATGTTTGATTGGGAAACGGAAAAATATTAAATAAAAAAATAAGTTTAATAAACTATAACCCGAATACGTAAAAAAAGGGTCTAAAAAGGCCGAAACAAGAAAATAATTCAAATAGAAATCCAGAAATGCATAGTTACAAAAATGGTCAAGCTAGAGCCGTGGTCGCACACACTAATGGCGTCATCTAAGTGTCAGTTCACACCGAGATGCGTGACGTCTAGGTATAAACTGAAACTGCGTATATCGTCATGTACACATGCATACCCCAAGATAGTTACAGACGGCTGCGTTTTGACACCGACTGTTCCGAACAGTAGGTGCGACCACGGTTCTACCTTGACCATTTTTGTAACTATGCATTTCTGGATTTCTATTTGAATTATTTTCTTGTTTCGGCCTTTTTAGACCCCTTTTTTACGTAGTCGGGTTATATTACTGTATCGTGGTGTATGTTCCCTCGCCAATAACCTAAATAGGGACTAAACGTTTAGCGCAGTTATTTACTTGGCACTTACATCTCCAAGGAACGCGGAGGTGTAAGACGCGGGGGGCGTAAATCATTAAAAAGGTCTAAGTCCGTCGTCGCGTGATGCCAGTATTATGAAAATGGCGGACCTTACACCTGTTGTTTTTACCGACTCGGGACGAAAAAGGCGTAAAAATGGCGAAAAAAGTGTACAAAGTGCTAAAAAAGCTTTAAAGGATGCCGGTAAACAATACCAGACATCTAAGGGCGACGTGATTCCAGAAAAAAAAACCACCACCTGATGAGGTAATTCGATTTTATTGTTTTTATAACCTATAAACAATTCGCGCCTGTTATTGTTACCGACTCGGGACGAAAAAGGCGTAAAAATGACGAAAATAGTGTACAAAGTGCTAAAAAAGCTTTAAAGGATGCCGGTAAACAATACCAGACGTTTAAGCGCGAGGTGATTCCAGAAAAAAAACCACCACCTGATGAGGTAATTCGATTTTATTGTTTTTATAACATATAAACAATTCGCGCGGGCGTCCGGAGCTACGGTCCTCTTTGCGCGCTAGTGATGTGCATTTTACGTAGTTATGATATATTTGAGTATGTGCTTATTAACATTGCACGAATATTAAGATATATATGTGTATTATTTTGAGTAAGATACCTATATATATTTTATATTTGAAAATACGATTATGGACAGTTTTATTAAACTACATATTTATTTGACAAAAAAATATGCACCTTTTTGACTGACTGTCTTTTAAGGAGGGATGTTTTTTAAATATATACAAATACAATAAATATCTCTATCTTACTAATATTATAAATGCGAAAGTAACTCTGTCTGTCTCACTCTCACGGTAAAACTGCTGAATCGATTTAAATGAAACTTGGTACACAGATAGTCTAGAGCCTGATAAAGGACATAGGCTACTTTTTATTCCCGTATTCCCACGGGAACGGGAACTACACGGGTGAAACCGCGGGGCGCAGCTAGTTTACCATAAATAGTATGTTTGATAATGTATAGAAGTTCCTGCTTTTTGAGTTAGTTAGATTGTTGTTAACAAAGTTCAATATAATAATTAATTAATCTAGACTTAAGTAGACGTTACATTACCTTATACTAAAGTTTTTTTTTTGTGTTTGTTTTAACTAAGTAATATTACAAAATACTATATTTTCCAGAATGAAGATGTGCATGTGTGTGTGAGTGTGTGTGTACGTGTGCGTGCGTGATGTGTTAATGTATGTTTGTATGAATGTGTCTTTTTATGTTAGGTACCTCCAGTAGCCTGAACCGCTGAACGGATTAAGACGTGCGAGGTGTCCTTGGAAACGTCTTTACTTTTCACCCATATAAACCCATAAAATTTATTTTCACGTATATTGCAAGTGTCATAATGATTGCAAAATATTGACTCCGGCCCATAAATTAAAACTATTCCAAGAATTTTATAATCTGGCAGATAATGAAAAACAGTCGACTTTTTAATGAATCTTATTCATGTAAGTCCAGTAAAAAGGAGAAGAAATGGAAAATATGAAACATCTGAGAAAATCAGAAGGCAGTGTACTGTATTTTATACTGTACCCAATGGACAAGGCAATATTGTAAATGTATGTAAAGCCACATTTAGTGAAATATTTTCAGTGACTTCTAAAAAAGCGCAGATATTAGTAAAGAAGAAAAAAGAAGGTCAAACGAGTTATACGGAAACGAGAGGAAATAAGAAGAAGCACAGAAAATTCACGGAGATTGAAGAGAGAAGTGTAAGAGATCACATAAATTCATCCCCACGACTGGAAAGCCACTATGGTCGCGCACGATCTCAAAAAGAATACGTGAGCCCCCGACCTTAATACTCACCGCATCTTTCAAGCTTATAAACAACTGAACCCAGAAACTCAAGTAACATATAAATATTACAGTACCGTTTTCAGAAAATACTTTTCTAATGTCAAATTTGGTCAGAAACGGACAGATACGTGTGCCAGCTGTGATTTACTTGCTGCAAAAATGGTTTCAGACCCAAGTAACAGAACAATCCACAAACATCAATTACATTTACACCAGTTAAGAGCCGAAAGAGCAACAAAGCAAAAGACGTTTGACATTAAAAAGTCACACATGCCTAGCAGCACCACATGCAAGGTTGCCATGGACTTACAACAAATAATAGTTACTCCTACCCTTACTCATGGAGCCATGTACTATTCTCAGCAGCTGGCTAATTATAACCTTGGACTGCATATCGAAAACACAGGCGATGGTTACATGATGTTGTGGAATGAAAGTATCACAGGTAGAGGAGGAAAGTATCACAGATAGAGGAGGAAAGTATCACAGGTAGAGGAGGAAATGAAATAGCTTCATGCATTTTTTAAATACTCAATAGTCTAACACTAAATAAAGACAATTTGATCATGTGGAGTGATAACAGCTGCGGCCAAAATAAAAATAAAATGTTTTTATTTTTATGGGCATTTTTAATTTTCAAAAATGTTTTAAAAACTATTGAACACAAATTTTTAATAAGTGGTCATTCATATCTCTCTTGTGACAGAGACTTCGCGATAATTGAAAGACGAAAATTGTATGGTGACAAATTGTATGGTGCCCGATGACATAAAACACCTTATTGAAAATGCACGGTTCAAACAACCATTTCGGGCTGTATCAATGAATACTGAAGATTTTTATGATTTTAAATCGGCGGCAGACTCATTTCTGAACACAACGACACTTCAAATAACGAAAGCGCATCACCTAAAATTTGATAGCGAAGAACCTTTCGTAATTCGAATGAAAGAAACGCATAGTTTTACCGATAACTGGAAAGTTGTGAATCTCTTAAAGCGAGGCAAGACACTCAATGAAATTTCTGGTTACTCATTACTAAATTTAAATTGTAAAAGCAAAATAACTGAGGAGAAGAAAAAAGACCTTTTAGCAATGCTACCCTATCTTAGAAATGAAGATCACCGAAAATATTACGAAACTATTTTGAACTAAACTAACATTTATGATATTGCTATAATAGTACCCGCTTTTACTTCATTATTAATAATTTGAAAAAAAAATATGTTTGTCACATCACTAATCTTTCTTTAGATAACATACCTAAGTGCCTATATCAAAAGGGGCTTGGCACTTAAGCATTAATTTATGATATAGCGCAAGGCATATAGATCCTTATTTAAGTTGATTAGAATTGGCCTTAAAGTTTTCTTTGGTTTGGTTATAAAATTGAAGTTTATTGTACTAATTAATACGTTGAGATACGTAATTTTTGTTTAATAAAGGCATTTTACTGTAATAATAATTATGTAAATTTTAAATTAAATAAATTGTGTGGTTATGATGGTTTATTATTTAAAACATAAATTCCTACGCTTTTGTTTTTTGGAACTTAGACCCTTTTTTATTTCTAGTATTCATTATTTATTTAGTGTCATACTATTCAAATTGTAAGTATTGCTGGCTACAACAAAAAACACTTTAATATAAATCATTTATTTATTATTATATATATAATAATTAATATATTAGAATAATTTATTTATTGCATTTGAGACCATTGAAAATGTATTGTGTCACACATTTGGGTGTGTTGTCATTGACGAAATTGTTAAATGTTTTATACTTTGTGGAAAACACAATTTAAAGTACAATGTCATTATAGCTAGGGCGCTGTTGTCTGGTGGCATTTAGATATTATGATTGATGATTACAAATAACTGAAATAAGATATAACGGATGGAAATCACAATAATACACATTTTAACATTTTCTTTTTTCTAAAATTTCGAGCCACCAGAGTAGAGCTTTTTCTCTATCGATCGATGAACATACAAACAAATTGTTATTATGTAGCCGAATGCATAACCGTCTCTTTTTTGGATGTCGGTAAGTAAAATCATTTCATATCATAACCAAATAATAATAATTAACTCTTGATGAACATTAAAACCATTCATTGTATGTTTACTTAGAAGTTTTTTTTAAAAACTTCATCATGAGCTTACAATTAGCCTATTACTTACCATGAGCCATTTTTTTTACCATTATTTACCATAAGCTTGTAATTAACCTTCAAAATCAGCTTACAATCATGAGGTAGATATGCATGAAAATGTATATTTTTTCTGCGATGATTACGAAAATAGTAGTTTGGGAGCTGGTGGCGATGTAGATATCATATACCGATTTTCGAAGAGACATGTTGAGGCAAAAAGTGTCTCCAGTTAAATGGACCCACTTTTGAGTTTTTTGGGGCCATTTTTACATTAGAAGTATGGTGAAAAGAAGATGGCTGACATTTGAATTATGGTGAAAACCAATATGGCGTAACTTTGTTCTGTCAAATGTACGTCATAGATTATCTATTGAGTTTTGAAATCTTTGCCTAATAATATAAAATCAGACAACCTAGCTTTATTATAGACCTATAAATTATCGACTTTTGCATGTCGACGTAAAAAGTGTCCAAACTAACTCTTGGGGTGGTTTGGGGCAGTCGAGGAGGACATTCATCATCTTGGCATGACTTTTGCTTTCCGCAGTTACATCAGTCCACATTTATTTGACAAAATCTTCTGAATCAAGATGCCGTAACTTTTTCTTAAATGAAATTTTTTTCCGTGAAATATACGTTATAGGCCATAAGTCCATCCTTAGTTTTGAAATTATTGAGCTTTATCATATTCTATAGGCTTCTTACCTTCGATTGGTATTAAATGTATCCAATAAAATAAACTTTTTTTTATTGCACCCGTCTGCAATAAAAAAAAGTCGATTTGCAATCTGTAATTAATTACCTAGCCTGGCCAGGCCACTTTAGCCATCCCACTTTCATTTAAATATAGAAAATACACTTTTGATAAAAACTATTTTTGATTGACTAAACAGATCCTAGGCTATAACTTTTAGGAAAATTGAAACTGACAAAAATTCACCTCTTGAATTTATTTTATTTACAAATAAAAAACGTAATGTCGTAAGTTCGCAACTGTATTTTCATTTCATGTTTGTTAGCAAAACTGTTTCTTTTTCCTTGCCAAAATTTTTTTTTCGAAATCGTTTTCTTCTAAACATGGAGAGCAATTAATAGAATAACATTTTTCGTAACCCCATCACTAGTCATTTTATACTAATAATAAATAAATAACAATTCGCACTTGGCCACAAGAAAATTGTAAACAAACGCAACAATACAGACATCCGTTGTCAGTCCGTCGCCGGTCGAACCGCACTCGCCTCTCAGCTCTCGACTCTTTACGTAGTATGTAAGCCTAGTACATTCGGCAGTTAAATATTAATAACTAGTACTTTCTTCAACTGTTATTAAATATTAGTAATTATTAATAATGCAAAAAAAATAACCGTGTTGTGATAATTGGTTGTGAACAGTAAGATTGGTAAGTGAAATAATAACAGCTTTTTTACATTATATTTTAAGTCCTAATTATTTTTATTTTTATTTCTCATCCAAAAAACTAAGCTCAATCAATTGTACTAAAATCAGAAGATTCCATGAATTTGGAAAGTAATAAAAAAAACGTTTTATCCGCAAAGTCCAACCCGCGTCAAAAATAAAGCGACAAATCGTCTGACGTGCGTTGGTTTAATGCTCTAAGGACGTGTTACGCAAGCGATAGCCTAATGTTTAGCGGTTCAATGCAAATCAATATGTATTAGATTTAATCATGGCAAAAACAACAAAAAAAAAAACATTATAATAAAAGGTCTATTTTTTGTAAGTTATAAAAAATAAAAAAAACAACTGCTCTACGCTACCACAAATTGCACCATTGCACTGGTTCACTATTAATAAGGGCCCTAAGATTACACATGAATATTTTTAGTAACAAAGGTGTAATTTTTTATTTGCTTTTTTTTTTTAATTTCTATAAATAATAAATTAAACAGTAGGTACGTACTCTAAGTACTAAGTGTTCCACGTGACGCTCATTTAAAATTTAAAACTATATTGTATTATTATATTCGGTACAATGTATTTAACATAAATCATCATAATATATTATAAGTAATACGTACTTATTTTAAGTTACATACGGAAAATCCTATTATAAAAGTAAGACCTATTATAAACTTACATAAAATAATATTTCGATAGTAAATATACATTTAAATATATATATATATATATATATATATATACACTTACTAACTAACAGTTACACTTACTTACTAACAGCTTTTCACTAAATGAATATGAACTATGAACGGTACTTCCAATAAAATATCGATTTTAAGATTTTTGGCTGTCCGTCAGTATGTCTGTTTGTTCCGGCTAATCTCTGAAACGGCTGGACTGATTTTCATGACTGATGAATGATTCATGGGACTTTCATTGGCAGATAGCTGAGAGATATAAGGAGTAACTTAGTTGCTTTTATCTTAGGGTTCCGTTTAAAAAATTGGTTTCGGTTTCCGTTAGTTATACCATTACGCAAACGTAGTTTGTATAGAAATAAAGTAAAAAACCGAGTTCCTTAATAGAAATACCTTGATGATATGATAGAGCAGGGATGGTGAAACTGTACTTATTACGTGTCATTTTCTAAAGAAATGTTTAATGAGGTTATACACGTGCCATTAAATATTTTTTCTTTGTGATTCAGAGGCGTATTTAAATATTTGGCGCCCGGGTCATTTAAATTTGCTGCCCATTCAGCAGTGGCGGATTCAATTATCAAAAATTTGTTTAATTACAAGTTAAAATCTAATTATACTTTAAAACCTATCCGAAAGACATACTTTGGAAAAATACATTAAAATCAATAGTTAAATCCGAACGCTGATACTAATTAATATAATATTTTCTTTATGTTAAATGGGAGCGAGCGAGCAAATATTTTATTTTTATTTTACATGTCCAAAACTGTTGAAACTTACAATACACTGCGAAAAATATACTAAAATCAATAGCCTAAAACTGAACGTCAGTACTCAGTACTAATTATTACAATATTATGTCTTTATGTCTAACATTTACAGGTTAAAGTCTGTTCAAACTTTAAAGCTTGAAAGACGGTGAACTTCGGAAAATACAATTAAATCAACCGGCTAAAACAGAATATCAGTACTAAATTATATTATAATACTTTCTTTATGATAATTTTTTTCCTATTTTACAGATTAAATCTGTTCAAATTTTAAACTCTTAAAGACTGTGCACATTAAAAGAAAACATTTCTGTTTAGAGGTAGGTGACACAGACGGTCGAAGTAAGTAAGAAAACTTTTGCTTATATAACATAGCAATTAAGAAAATCCTATGCACTTAAAATCCTTTGCACTTAAAAAAACTGTAAAAATATAGTAGGTATCAACTAGTCTTCGAGGAGTTCCTTTATTTTATTTTTTACTTACTATCAACTCGAAACTCTTCTCTCTTGCAAAAAATATAATTTTGTAATTTAAAATAAAATAAAATAGTGTGATTTCTATTGTTGCAAATAGATGACAATTTATAGAATACATTGTTAGGTTTGTTGTTGTTATATGATACTAGATTTTGCCCGCGGTTTCGCCCGCGTGAAATAGTGTTCTTGGAGAAAAAACTTCTTCAGCAAATAACTTGGGAGGCCGGTAGCATTGTACTATGTCTCTGCTTTTTAAATCTATTTTATCTCCGAAAATATTAATTTAAATTACATGATGTAAAAGGCCATATTGATCTATATTAAATGCACAATGTATTTAAGGTACTTAATTGGGTAAGGATTAATGTTGTATTGCTTAAAATAGCTTCGTAAATAAGTCATTATTTCTCGTAAAAAGTATAGGATAAAAAATGGTTATTGTGGGTTATCCCTAAGAGATAGACATATACCATCGCGGACTTTTTTGTCCAATAAAATACTGTAATCGCAAAAAAGTGTTTATTTACGACATTATAAACCTCTAAAATTGTCAGTGTTTCTCTACTATATTATGCATATTATATACATATAAACCTTCCTCTTGAATCACTCTATCTATTAAAAACCCGCATCAAAATCCGTTGCGTAGTTTTAAAGATCTAAGCAGACATAGGGACAGACAGAAAAAGCGACTTTGTTTTATACTATATAGTGATTATACCTACTTCACACTTTTTCTTAGTACATAATAGTTTTTCTTAGTAATAATGAGTACACATACTCATAGAATTTTGTGATCAGTGACGTGCCCAAAATATTGTGCCACGTGCCATAGGTTCGCCATCCCTGTGATAGAGCATATACCTACATCTTCTTTCTTATCTTTTGAACATAATTTATTATATTAAGTATCTAAAAATGTAAGTAAGTATTAAATGTATATTACATTCCCTCCGAAAGTTCAAACTACCAAAAGTTCACGCCTTCAATGATATTTTTTACAAAAACATAACGTAAATTCTCAACTCCAGTTTCATTTCATGTTTGTTAGTAAGTAAAACTGTTTTTTCATCGCCAACAAACGTGTTTTGTACAGAACCCTTTTTGGGCGAGTCTGACTCGCACTTGGTCGGTTCATTTTATCACCAATACAAATTGTTCGTATCAGTAGTAGGAAAAAAAGATAAGTCTCCTTTGTGCCTTAATAGATTAACATCTAAGCTGGAAAGCTCATATTGAAAATATAAATAAAAAATATTCTAGTGCTTGTTATGGTTTATCAATCCTTGCTGAAACTACCAATATATATGTAACTAGAAATGCCTACTTTAGAAATGTGTATCTATTACTATTATATGGTATCATATACTGGGGCAATTCATCAAATGTTCATTCCACATTTATCCTACAAAAAATGCCTACGAACAATATACAACATGCATAGTACCGAGTCTCTAAGAGATATAGGTATTTAGGACAAAGGGATTTCTTACGCTGACTGGCATATACATACTTGAACTATGCCTATTTGTCAGAAATGAAATTCATTACTTTAGCTTTAAATCTGAAACGAAAAGGAACCTAGGCAATAAATACAACATAAATCTACCAAAAACTCACGATACGATTTTTTATAAAAGTACTTACATTACTGCTATACGAGTTTACAACCATTTACCTATAGGAATAAAAGAACTAAATGAACAACAATTTAAAAACATACTTAAAAGATGTTAATTGAAAAAAATATTTTATAATCTAGAAGAGTTTTTTAAAGAATGTTTATGAAATTAAATTGTAATTATGAAATACTTCTATATGATCTGGTTTTAAATTAATACTTAATGACATACTAACATATTATGTTTTATTCTATTATGACTATCACTTACAATTAATTAAATTATAAGTAATGTAATAATTTAAATCTGACAAAAACCTAATGTAAATAAATATTATATGAAATTAAATTATTATACTATTTAAATTATTAAAAATATAACAGGAATAAATAGTAAAATGTAATTAAAAAGACATAAAAAATATGTAATATCAAATACTGTTTTTATAAATTGAACCTAATTTAAAAATAAACCCCTAAAAATTGTCGATATTGCAATTATAACCTTACTATTATTTTTAATTTTAATACTATTAGTCTTTTTTCTAATGTCTAATGTAAATGTAATCTAAGTTTTGACATTCAATTATTGCAAGCCCGAACGGGCAAACTGCTGATTAAACCTTAGTATACTGTAACATCTTATCCATTGTACACAGTTTTATAGCAATAAATAACTCTTTATCTGTCTCTATCTTTGTGCCACATACCTGTAAATTGTATACAAAAGCTTATATTTATGCTTGCAGCAAATTTGTACCTATAAGGTAATGTATATGTATGTAACATTATTCACAAACGCTACTTAACGTTACAGCCATCTAGTTGGTACTTGGTAGTAAGGGCGAGAAACAAAAATACGTATGGCTCGAATCAGATCAATCAGATATTAAATGTATTCGAATGAGAAGATAAAAATCCTAAATGTGAAAGTTTGTGAAGACGGATGGATCGATCGATGGATGGATGGATATTGGATAGGTGGATTTATGTTTGTTACTATTAAGGCTCCCACAGACGTCAGTTCGGCCTGAACAGATTCGAGCACATTCACGGAAAAAAATCTCATCCGACCCAACAGACGTCATTTCGGCCTGAACGGATTCGAGCACAGACACGGAAAAATCGCATCAGTTTTGGTTTGCCGCGAGCTACGGTCGTGTTTATTAATAGTAAACTCACTACGCATGTACACAATACACGCCCGCACGGCCGCGGCTCTGGCGAGAGCTGAAGCAATTTGTCACAAATGGACCGTTCAGTCCAGAATTAATGTTGCCAACTTAGTTATTTTACAAAGTTTTACTACTAAATTAAGTATTTTATTCCCTACTTAGTAGGAACTTTGTTGTTAGTAGTGTTTTAGTAGGAGAGAGCCAGACAGTAATCATATGTAAAATGGCCTAGGTTAGGCACAAAAAAGAACATTATTTTTTTTACACCTTATCATAATAATACATCGTAGCATTCGTTCGTAATTTGCTTAAAACTATATGTTTAATTACTACATACGTAATATTTCCTAGTATATTTTAATTTCACGATAAAATTTATAATACAATATAATAAATAATAACATTTTAATATAAAAAACATAAAATGCAGTGTTTTTGCGGGCTTGAGGGATTCCTAAGTTGAGTAGCTTTTATGATATTTTTCAGTATCCTTTTAGTAGTTTTTAGTAAAATCAACGCGAGTTTAGTAGTTTCGCAAAAACAGAGCTGACAACACTGGAACGAATCGCTTCAGTCCATCCGGCCGACTAATGTGATCTCGAAATTGCACACAGACGATACGATTTTGTATCCCCGTTCAGGCCGAACTGAAGGAAAACTGGACCGTATATTACAAACTACTGAACATAGTTGATGACATTTGGTATGGTAGTAGTTTAAGCTGTCGATTAACACAATATACTATACTAATAGGCTACTTTTTATCCCGAAAAAGTGCTGTGTTCTCGTGGGATACTGTTTTTACGCGGGCGGAGCCGCGGACAAATGCTAGTGTTGTCAATAAAAGTCAAAGTAGGTACTAGATTCTCTTTTTAATCTGTATTAGCAATACAGAGGTTTTAATTGGAGGTTTACAGATACCAACATCACAGATTACAGAAAGAGGAACAGATAAACAGCTACATAGTTGGCTTTCGATTTGATTGCACTGCTACAAGCATGTGGTGTGTCCACGATTGTACGAAAAAATTTTGGGCCGATGACGTCAAAATTTCAAATTTGATTTTCTATTAAAGCTGTTTCTTTGTAAGTAAGACTTAAGTATATGTATATTATATTTTCTACTCTGTGCCATCTGCCAATACTACCCAGAATAGTTCAGGGTCAGTTTGTGCCTTGAGAGTCATTTGATTTTTTTTAATAAATTAAACCAGGAAACGAGCAGACGGATTGTAAGCGATTACCGCCTCCCATGGACGTTAGCAACACCAGAGAAGTTACACTCGTAACTTCTCTGGTGCTGCGCACTAGCGTTTCTGGTCCTTAAAATCCCCAACCCCCCTTGGGCCTCCGATAACCTCACACCACTTCACTCACTCGGCCGAAACACAACGCAAGCGTTATTTCGAGTAGGTTTTCTGTGTGGGCGTGGAGAAAGGGGCCCAGAAAGCTAATGTTTGTGTTAAAGATATCTAAAAATACATTAAATACTATTAATAAAAAAAAACAACAACACACGCTACCTCAGATTATTTATTAACACACACTACAGCGCGTTTGATAGATACCTACTGAGGAGTGAGGATAGATGCAATTTTACGTTTGTCAAAATGTCACAACTCACAACATTTATATTTTTTTCTATGTAAGAGTCAAAAGAACCCTTGTAAAGTTCAAACTTAAAAATTATAATATGAATTATCATGGGCGAATTTCGACCACAGGGCGACTCTTTAAATCTGCAATCAAACCATTCATTCTTGAATCATAATTGATTCCGAAGTAGGTACTATAAAAACAAACCTTGAGTTATTACTAATATTCAAAACTAACATTAATTGCCCGCGGCTTCGCCCGCGTGAAATTAAGTTTTAAACTTTGATCCCCTATTTCACCCACCTAGGGGCTGAATTTTAGAAAACGCTGAAATACGTAACTCATTATTTTTCCCGTACTCAATTCATAAGAAATGTCATGCTAATATATCCAAGGTATAAAAGTTTCATTCAAACCTTTATCACCTTTTTTACGCCCTCGGGGGGGGGGGGTTGAATTTTGAAAAATCCTTCCTAAGTGAATTGTACGCCTTTTGGCCTTTAGGCCTAAAGGCCAAAAGGCGTATAATATATATATTTAATACGCCTTCATATATATATATATATATATATATATATATAATAATTAGCTAGACCTAAAACTTAAAAGCAATACAAGTAATTTGAAACCTCGACTTCGGAATAAGACTTGGTTTTCATTATTGAGTAATAAATAATAACTTTAGTGCTATTATGTAACAATCTTAGTGAATGGAGATTAACCATAATGTTATTTTTATATTACCTAGCTATTAGCTATAACATAGAGAGCTATACATCCTTCTATCATTGTAAACGTCTTATCCATATTATTATATTATATTTTAAATGAGAATCTTGTATATATATAGTCGGTTTCTCGAAAGCGACTGCAAGTATTACCATTTAATTTAGTATACAGGGAGTTTTGGAGGAGAAAAACAGATCTAGCTAGGTTTTATTCTGGGAAACTGCGCATTTTTAAGATATATATGTTTTTTCCTTGTTCGTACAACAATATATCAATAATTTCGACTCTATTATGTCAGTCCGATGGGCAGTTTGGTATGCGTATGTATAATTTTTGCTTTGTTTGAAAATTCGGAATGTGGTGGGTTCTAATCTCGGTCAGATAAATGTTTTGTGATTCTTTTTTTTTTTTTATTCATCAGAACTCCGAGCAAAGCTTGCTAACCCCGGTACTTATTATAAAACGCAAAAGTTTGTAGGTGTGTGGATGTTGGTTACTCTTTTACGAAATTATAACTAAACCGATTTTGATGATAATATTTGTTGTAGTTTAGACTCTGGATTAACACTTAAGCAGCTTTTTGTCGCGGCAAGACTTTTTGTACGGTTACCGCGAGATTTTTTTTGCGCGTAAGAAGTCGCGGGCAACATCTAGTAGGTAGTAGTTAATATATATTAAAATCAGTCCAAGTTAAAATACAATGTAAAATACAATCAAGTTTGAGAATTAAACTGGTTTACCTGAAGAGGAAAATTACAGGACATAATATGTATTCAGTCGAATGTAATGCTTTAAGACACAATAACTGTTTGTTATATAATGTCCTAACTACTACCTATGCATTAAGTTGTTATGTCGAACAATTAAACATGATTCTAAGAAAGAGGATACAGAAATTAAGATAAGTTCTAACATCTTGCTGCGATACCGAATGAATTAGGTAGTCACATTGAACGGTGTTTTTTTTATAGTAAAATTTGTACAAAAATAAACTAATTGAAGAGCAACACTTTATAAATGGTGGCTTAAAACACGCGAGAGTTCAATACTATACTCATATGAGTTTTAAGTTGAGCCGAAATATTTTGTTATGACAAAAGGCTGTAGAATCACACAACTAACAACATGACAAATTATCATAAAATTGCAAAATTGTCTGCTTCCTTGGTAATCTTTGTGATGTAAAAAAAATGAATAAAAACGAGTATTTACATGAAACGATTCATGAATTTGAAGTGGAATCAAATTTTTACTCACCACTTTTTTCTTGCTTATGCATAATATTAATCCCTCGCTCGTAAGGCATTGCCTTACTAAAACGTTCGTCACACTAACGGCCGATTACTGGAACGATCAACGATAGTCAAAATTAACTTGAGCGTCACTTTATTTAACTATCATTCCAGTATTCGGCCGTAAAACGTTCATCACACGAATAAGATGTACCTAATACCTATTGTCTAAAGAGTCAAAGACGAAAGCATATTTGTTTTGTTAATTGTCCTATCAACGAAGAATCCAACAACGAATCGACCATCGGAGAACTGTTTCGGACTCAAAATATATTCCTTGCACTTGGAAAAGTAAGATCTTATAGATCAGATATATCTGCGATTTAGCCTTAGTTCACACGAGCGGTTTCTTCCGTCGGCGTTACTAAAACAGCACTGTAAGTAAATAGAACTCTGCACATTGCCAATAGAACTGAAAGTCGAACACGTACGACTGTCGAGTTGTGAAATTGTTGCCGTGTGTTCGATTTCTAACTACTTTGTTGTGCTATTTTTACTAACGCCGACGGATAAACCAGAACTGGGGCTTAGGACTTTTCGGCATTTTTAAGAATTTAAAATTGATATTTATTCACTACACAAAAAAAACACGTTTCATCACAAGAGCGGCGCTGCGCTGATTCTGATGAAACGTGTATCTTATGTGTAAAATATAAAGGTTACTTTTGAACCGCTATCTAAAAAAGTGCGCGCCTAGCGGCGCTGCGCTGATTCTGATGAAACGTGTATCTTATGTGTAAAATATAAAGGTTACTTTTGAACCGCTATCTAAAAAAGTGCGCGCCTAGTCGCGTTTCGGTGTGAAATGAAGCTTAGGAGTAATAGTGGCGAATTTTCATGAAAGCGTACGTACCGTTTTATGTGAATCCTATTCTCTGCTTTGTTATTGTATTCTCTACAAATTGAATTGAACGAAACTGTGAATTAGGTGTTTCTTATAATTCATAGCTTTATCAAAGTGAATTGTTTGTTTTGGAGCGGCCTCACTTTTAACACCTTGGCACTCCCCTATGGAAAATATTTTGTATGTTGTAACTTCAGCTCCAGATTTATGTAAATCGAACTCAGCCTTAACTCTATCATCTCTTTATAGCGTATTAGTTTTATAAGAAAAAGGAAAATATTTACAATTTTAATCAAAATTATTTTGGGTTTTTGTTAGGGTACAACGCGTGTAGTTAATTCGCATTGACGAAACGTCGTAACTTTAAAAAAAATCTGTTGGTCAGCTAGTAGTAAAAGTGTTTAAAATGTTAATATCAAAATATCGTATCTCGAAGGAACCATATATTTTGGCGTAATAAAAAGTAGCATATGTCCTACCACGTGGCGTGGACGAAATTTGGCACAATTAAAGTTCATGCTGAGGAAGGCGTGCGGAAAGCTTAAATTCCATAAAATAATGCTTTGAAATACATTAAATTAATTAAAATATCACCAACACACACTACCATGGAATTGGTTTACAGATATTTACACACACGTAGACCGTATTGTATTCATAAGACGTGTCAATCCCTATGAGTTTTGACGTTCGGTCTCATCGTGAAAAACATGACTGAAATTTTATTTTTCGTTTTAATCGTAATTTTATTGGAACTGGACTGACGGATTCTTTTAATTATTATATTAATTATTATAGTTTATAATTATTATCGCTACTTCATTTAGCTCAAACTAACTACCGTGCGTTTGATATAATTTTGGAACACGTTGACGTGTTCACTTCTTTTTTTCTTATATATGGCGGCGTTTCAATTTTCAACACTGTATTCCTATATCGTCAAGTCTAAAGTCTAGTCAAAGTCCAAATAAATAGTCAGTACAGTCCATATGTCATGTCAGTCGATTCAGTAAAGTGGTAGAAGCTTTACTGAAAGTTCCTAGGGAGTTTTGGCGGGAACACAAAATAGCACGGTTTTAGAAGTTGTATCACTTGCCCACACTTGTGCAAGTTAACGAATATTTAATGGTTAAATATTCTACCAATATTACACATTAAGAACCGAAATAACACAAATTTATGAAGGAATACAAAATCCACAACGTCACCCATTGAACTCCCCGGCAAAACTCCTGTTCACGTCTTTGTCAACCTGTCACAACATTTTTTTTTACTTTTTTCTATCTAAGAGGCAAAATAATAAATGAGAAGGTATGTGTTTCAATATGAAAATAATATTATAGCTGTCTCTGACATTATCGCGCGTGATAAGCGACATCGTATCGCATAACGTGAAAACGCTCTAATACGTGAAGCAAAAATCGCGTTTTCACGATTTTGGACAATTCGTGGCCATCCTCACATTGGAATGTCTGCAAATCCAGCAGCTTTTCAATAATTTGTTTATATCTTTTCATGTGTTATCTGTAAATATTACTTAGTAAATATATATACCTATTATAGACCTATTATATATATATATATATATATATATATAATAGGTCTTTACCTATGAAATTGCCGTTCTGCAAAACTGGCCATTTCAAATCAAAATAATTTTTGTTTGGCTAAGAATTCTAATTTCAAATTAATTTTATTTTAAAAACATGGAATTCTTTTTCCAAAAGTAGTCATTTGTTTATTGATTAGTGTTACATTTTCATCGTATTTCAATCTTTTTCGTCATCATGGATACGTTAAAAATTCGAGTAATTATGGAATATGAGTACCGTCGTGGCAGCAACGCGGCACATGCGGCACGCAACATCAACGACGTTTACGGAGCTAACACTACAAACCAACGCACCACCTGTTATTGGTTTGCTCGCTTCCGTTCTGGAAATTTCAACCTGAAAAATGAACCTCGCGGTCGTCCGAAGACTTTGGTCAACAATGACGAATTAAAGGCGATTGTGGAAGCTGATGATACACAATCTACGGCTGAATTAGCAGCAGCTTTCGACGTTAGCGTCAAAACAATACTGGTCCATTTGCGTCAAATTGGCAAGGTAAAAAGCTTGACAAATGGGTGCCCCACGAACTCAATGATCGCCAGCGCGAAGTACGCATCGAGACGTGCCTTGCACTGCTCAACAGACACACAAATGAAGAAATTTTGAACCACAATGTTACCTGCGATGAAAAATGGATTCTGTTTGATAACCGCAAGCGCTCAGCAAGTTTGTTGGATCCTGGTTCAGCACCTAAACAATGCCCTAAACGAAAACTTATCCCTAGAAAAGTGATGTCACTGTTTGGTGGTCTAGCGCCGATGTGATTCATCACAGCTTCTTACCAAACGGGGTGAGCATTACTACCGATGTGTACTGTGAAGAACTGAACACAATCATGGAGAAGCTGGCACATCTCCAACCAGCATTGGTCAATCGCTCGTCTCCGCTGCTCCTGCACGACAACGCGCGACCTCATACTGCACAGCAGGTGGTCTCCAAGTTGCAAGAACCTGGGTTTGAAGCTTTCCGTCATCCGCCCTACTCACCAGACCTTGCGCCTACAGACTACTACTTTTTCCAGAATTTGGATAACTTCTTGGCGGGAAAAAAATTCAATACCCAAGAGGCAGTACAAAATGCCTTTGAAGAATTCGTTGCCTCCCGTCCAGCTGATTTCTTTAAGAAGGGCATCAATAAACTGCCACTGCGTTGGCAAAGATGCATTGATTGCATTAGTTTAATTTTTTTCATACAAAACGGCAATTTCATCGGTAAAGACCTAATATACGCCTTTGTTGTAAAGTCGCTGTGTGACTCTATCACCCCATGCAACCCCCCTCGTTACATTATATTTTTAGTTTATATTTATACCATAAAATAGGATATAAATGTTAACTTATAAATAGATGTTGTGTAGGTAGAGATGTTATTAGTACTGTAGGTACAGTATACCTACTTTACTGCATACAAAAACTACTAAACGCTCTGTAAACTATATTTTTACATCGTATTAGACTATATAATACGAAGCAAAATATTCTGAAAGCGTTTCAATACTATAAAATACAATTTAAATTCAATATTTTTTTAGATGAGAGCAGCGGGCGGCGGATTCTTTTGGTATTGAGACGATATACGGCTCTGCAGATTTTGACTGTGTGTTAACGTGTGTCATTTGTTTCGGTCCATAGGGATTTATCCAGTAGAAACCGGCAAAATTAGACATTTTTGCTCGCACGCTACGCTCCCTCGCTTTCAACGTAGAGAACATAATAATGTTATTTCTAATATTTGGTCTATGGTCTATTTTACGCTGATGATTATTACAAAGAATAAACCTTTTCAGATATGCATTTGTTACAAATAAAACCCGTACAATTGAAAAAAAAAAACGATTTATCCAATTTTATCCCGCGAAATTAGATAAATTTTTGCTCGCTCGCTTCTCGCTCGCTTTCAACATACAAAACATAATATGTATTATCACTATAATATATTTTGCGCTGTTGTGTTTATTTAAAGAATACACACTTTTAAATAGCGATTTGGTACAAATTTCAACCAGAACAATTAGTATAAACAGTCACTTTTAGAAGTTAGGGAAGGGGGGGGGGGAACTATGAATAGCCTATGGGCGGCAATAAAAATATAAACAAAATGTACACATTTTTATTGTGTATCTAAGCGGCAAAAGATAAAAATTTAAACTAATCAAATAATTAAATATGAATTATGGTAAAATTTCAAAAGGGCGATCTCTAGTAAATTATAATCACAATGAATTGTTGAGAGTAAGTGACTGTGTGAACGTGTGTGGCACATTCTCGAAAATTTTGCGCTTGTATCGGTTATCTTGATATGAGTTATCTGCACCAATCTACACCAAGATTATTTAAGAGGAAATATTTGTTTGTTTGTTTGCATTGAATAGGCTCCGAAACTATTGGACCCATTTTGATGACAACTATTTGTTTCGGAAAAAAATTCTGGTCCCATGGTATATCCTTTTTGCTCCTACGAAGTCACGGGAAACATTTAGTAACTTCTTTATGAGTAAAAACAGGTCTTTAAGCTTAATCTAAACAATTAATATAACCATAATAAAACTCGAAATTGAGTTTGATTGAGTTGATTTGAGTACAATAAACAACATTATATTCCAGCGTCCTGCTAAAGAAGCAGGAAGCAGTACCTATTATTTAAAAAGCTATTGTATTCGTAGATTGTCATGTTAGCAGTAAAAGTCGTAAATTATTAAATTTTATCGATTTACATGATTGGTAACTCTAAACCCTAGCCTCCTAACTAATAAAAAAAAAATACAATGTTTTGTCTGATACGTGGAAAAAGTCGCTTGGCAGACAAGGACAAACCATTAATTGTATTGCTTATCCATTGTGTAAATATTTTTATTAGTAAGGGACCCTATATTTATAGATTTACTAAGCTAACCTGGGGATTTATGAAATCAAAATTGTTACTTGATGCGGCCTTAGAATCGAGGACCGAATGATCTAAAATTGATATGTAATAACAGTGGATATGTCAAGGTACATAAAATCATCAGTGGTGGTGAACGGTTCGCAAGGATTTGAGTTTTGAGGTCGTAGTTCTGCTTGGCTGAAATTTAATGACACTATTACTTATATAAGGTTTAGTAAAATCAATTACGTATATGATCTACTGCTTGTGTAAAGACGTTTAGGCAGAAAAATAATTAAAAAATTGAAAAAGAAAATACTAATTAAAATTACGATACGTTTGTTACGGCGCTACGGAGGTCTTTGATCTCACACAGATGATTGAATTGATATTATTTAGGCAAATACTGTTTCTATGAGGTTAATAACTTCAGCGCCTTAGAGAGCGCAATGAAATTTTTTGTAGTATTATATAGATATTTTATTCGAAATTTTTAAATTATTTTCTGCCTAAATGTCTTTACATAAGCAGTAGATCGTATGCTCAAAGTAGGTATCCGTAATTGATTTTACCAAACCTTATATAAGGTTTATTATGTTAAGACATTTAGGCAGAAAATAATTTAAAAAGTATAATTACTACGCCGGTTTACGAGTGTGTTTATGATAGCCATGTAATTGAAATTTGAATTTTAATGTTTTGGAATACTAGGTATTTATAATATTATTATGATAATACATGAAGCAAAAACTTTCAGTACATTTTTACGGGAACTGTAGGTACGAACGGAGGAGTATGATATTTGGCACAGTTAAGTTTATGTGGAGGAAGGTGTGCAGAAAGCATTTTTTTTTAATAATGCATAGAAATACATAAAATTCATAAAAGTACTACCTAAGATTATTAATACACTACCGAGCGTTTGATAGATACAATTTTGGTACGCACACGTTGACGTTTGTCAACTGTCACAACATTTACATATTTTTTTTCTATCCAAGAGGCAAAAGGACCCTTAGTTCATACTTACAAATTTTTGAATTATTATGGTCGAACTTCCTCCACAAGACGACCTCTAGGTGGCTTAATTATGTATTATGAGGTATTATGAATAGAATATCTTACAGTCGAATTCTGGAACGCTTCCTAATGTTGGGGCCCTCTAACGTCCAAAATTAAAAACGTATCTAAAATCTTACATTGACTTCAATCTTAGATTCTCAAACAAAATTGACGTCAATTGACGTAAAGTTAATCCTAGGATCGTAGAAATGTATTGAAATCTTGATCTCAGATAGCTAAAATGAGATTAAGATCGATTATTAATTTCCGGCGTCAGTCAGTCTGCCACTTTCTCTACTTGTCACTTGACTTGGAAAGCATCTTGAGAAGTTCTTAATTTAAGTAGCATTTAAGAATTCAGCCGTTAAGAATATTATGGGCCACCGTGGCAGTTGTAGTGTAGTGGCAGCCATAATGTCGTTACAAAAGGTTTTCACTGTCCTACAATATTTTTTGGAATTATTTTAATGTTTAATTTTCAGTAAATACTTCTGGACAAATGAGGGTTTTTAAATTCGTGACATTTGACAGCTGTTTGACACGACAGACCCGACCTAAATACGACGCGCCGCCAGGTGATGGGAAAAGAATCGAAAATTCTCATTGACAGTTTTCGATACCACATATGCCACCAGATGACGCCTCGTGTGAGTTGGGTCTGTCCCCTAGCGGCTGAAAAAATATCAAAAACCCTCTTAAATCTGGACATATTAAATAACATGTTTTTATATTTTAAGTAGTAAATTCTACTTCTACGGTTAAACTAGTTTGCAAATGGGTCTTTGACCGTTTTTCTATATGTTTGCTACAAATTCATCACAAATGGAACCAGTTTTATCTGACCTTTGAATACGTTTCCTACAGTTATTGTCCTTTTTTGCTGAATCTATCTGCAATATGCAAATTTTGTGACTGTTATTAAATTGAATGTGTGATGCGGAATTTAAAACGTACGACGGAAGTGTGTAAGGCTGGGACTATATTGTTCGGAATCCGTAAGGCCGGGGGAAAAACAGATCACTGAAAATAGGACTGCGCTAATACACTAGAGTTGAAAATCAAACACAACAGTGTCAAGTCCAATGTCAATGTCAAACCTGATTCATGTATTCAATTTTTAACTGTACTGTATTATCGCAGAATTCTATTTTCAGCGCTTTGAATTTTCTCCGGCCTTGCGGATTCCGTATCATACAGTCCCAACTCCCAGCCTGACACTCCCGATATGATGGTAATGTTGGCAGTATCATGGAGAAATTATTATTATTGATCCATGGCCATATTGAGTTTTGTCAAAAAAAAAAAGACTTGTCCTTAAGATTTGGACGTTACCACTTACTAATGATGGTGTCATTACATCTAAACTGCACCAATAGAGTCAAGGTCTAAGACGTAAGCTGCGTCTAAGCATTCACTATTCTGTTGAAACTTGAAGCTATACTGTTTACATTGAACTGTTTACATTTTTGAATAACTTTCTAATTTTTATGAGGTAACAGCATTATTAATCAAGCATCCGGTATCGAGCCAGGTGGTCTAAAAAGGCCACTTTAGGTGTTTCATATTAATTCGTATATTTTGTTCAACTCATATTATGTGCGCCATTTTACGCATTTCTATTGAAAAATGTCAAAATTGATGTTTTCTAATAATATTATGATGATATCAGATGAATCATGTAGCCCTTTTACAATTTCACGATTTTTGTATGGAAAAATATATATGAAACATCTAAAGTGGTCTTTTTAGACCCCCTGGACTAGCTATAAAAAAACTTTATTTTTGTTAAGAGTAAGAGGCGAAATTATGTTAAAATAACTATATAGATAAGAAGACTCCTATATAATACATCTATGATTTCAATACATAATTTTGATTCATGACAGAATTTGATGCATGACATGAAGTTAATGCATACTTTGTAGGTAACCGAAAATTTAGGGCGGAATTATACTTTTCAATATAACAAGTACCTACCTTTCGAACTTTATAAATAACTTTTAAGATTTACTTAACTTTTTAGATTTGAAAAAGTAAGCGGAAGTTAAATTTTGCAGTCAGGCGACTGTTGCACTTCGCGATTTCAGTATATATATATATATATATATATATATATATATATATATATATATATATATATATATATATATATATATATATATATACAGTCCCAAGTGATTTCATGTATGTATGTATCAATAGTGATTTCAGTGATTTCCTTATTATGTTTGGGGATTTCGGCGTTGTTTAAAGAACTACAAGCATATGCCACTATGTCAATTAGAGTAATCATCATCATCACCACCATCATCACGCCATACAATATACATCATCACATTATGATGATATAAAAGGTACTTCTCATAGTATTTTACACCGACACGGATATCTTTGAACATTACTCTGCCGTATTTGCAAAATTATTTTGTTGTTCTAAAGGATATAATTCGAAATTGGTCGTTTAGTCACTAAAGTGGAAACCTGATGATGGGATCCATGAGGAATCGAGGGAACTCCTCGAAATTTATATGGGCACATATAGTGATTTTGACTTTTTCTGAATTAACACAAGCATATACTACCAAAAAATAACATTTTGCACCAAGGTATACCCTGTATCCAAAAGCACTGAACAGAACTACTCAGTCTTTAAAGATACGCGTTTGGAAATTTCGGCATTGTTTAAAGAACTGCAAGCATATACCACTATGTAACTTACAGTAATCATCGTCATCATCTTATATACATCATCTTGTCTATGAAATTTTGTATACAGGGAGTTTTGGGGGGTAAAAAATTGATCTAGATCGAGACTTCCAATGTAAAAATGGACAAAAAAGTATGAAATGAAACTTATTTTCTAAATAATTCCCTTTTTAAACTTGGTAAAAATTTCTCTCTATGTTCTACTCTATGTTCATAATTTTTGAAGTCGGTACTACTCCCATTACAAAATTTCATAGATAGTGCAGCCGTTTCCGAGATCATGTTCATGTATATACAGGATTTGCTCGTATATAGTACAAATATTATTATTAGTAAAGTCGATTTCAATTATTATAACACAAACCATTTTCTATTTAACAAAATAAATTAACTCGACATCTCGCAATATCTAACACGACATAGATCACTGCCGCACTTAATAATGATCTTTCATTAGTTTGCCCAATAGGCAATGCATAACTGTAGGTAGGTATTATGTGTATTATGATGACTACATAATAGTTTTGCAAGCTTGCCGTAAGTACCCATCTAAATCAGTGGTCGTCACACTTCTCTGGCCAAGGGCCGCATAGGACAATGTGACGTGTCACTGCGGGCCGCAAACTCGGGGGGGGGGGGGGGAGGGGTTTAGCCATGTCATAACTCACTCACTTGCTCACATAAAAAAACAATAAAATAAAATGTTGCCATGCCCCTTTCGGCCTGCGCGGGCGCACTATTCATGAGCCGCAGATGACAGCCACTGGTCTAAATGCTAGTAAGACAAAGGGAATGTTTTGGTTGTTGCATTAATCAAATGTTGCATAAACATTCTCTTTCTCTACCTTTATGGTAGAGAACCATACCTTTCATCCAATCATATGACTTAGAAATTTATTTCCTATATGCACCAGTAAAGATTTAATTGATATTATATTGATTAAAAAAAAAAGTGATTCTTAAGGTTTTCTTGTTAGGTTAGGTTGGCACTTGGCAAGAGTTAACGTAAAGTTAAAAGTAATGCGATAAAAATAGGGCTATGATTTTCGACATAATTATAACGTTAGGAGTTCCTAATGATTCATACATAACCTCCCCTTTTTGAGAGTTTCAGAAAAACTGGCAATTGTTTTCAAATTCCCATGGAACTATGAAAAACCACAGACGAAAAAAACGGCAAAAATTATGACGGATAAAAACCGCAGATTATATAAACATCGAGCGACGATATCTGTGTAATGGCGGCCTTGTGTCCGCTATTGTTGCCTAACTTGACGGATGGTTGGCGCATTGTAATTGTGTGTTGTGACCACGGAGTAGAAAATATATATAGTTACTTACTGTACCTAGGTACAGAGAAACAGGTTTCATAGAACGATCCAAATTTGACAATTTTGACGTCCCCTTCAACGGCCCACAATTTTTCCACATAATCGTGGATACACCGTATGCTTGTAGTAGAGCAATCAAATTGAATGCTAATTGACAGAAGAATTTTTTGTTCCTCCGGCGGGATTCGTCCCCGCGACGCCCGGCTTGAGCACCAACGCGCTGAACCACTGAGCCACAGAGGTCGTCTAAACTAAACTATGCTAATGTTGTGCAATAGGGATGATGAGTGATGTCATCTAAAATATTTAGTTTTATTAATATACTCAGAAATATTGAGGCATTACTACTTGGTAAATTGAAAAAAAAAAAAAAAATGGGCAGTTTATTAATTAGATACATATAAAAAGTACAAACAAGTTTTTTTTTTTTGCTAAATTAGTAAACAAAACCTACATCATTAGTTTACTTACATCATATACAAAAACATTAATTATGCTAAGTATGAACTTAAACGCACAAATATCAGAGATGTTTACAAATATTATGTGCGGTCTTATACCTACTTCATACACTTTAACCTAGGCGTGACGTCACAGCTAGGTACGACTTTAGTATGGAGCGTTTTCACGAGACTTGCGAAATTTTGTATACAAGTCGCTGTACCTTTGAAAATATTGACTTTTTTGATTCTTCTATGAAGTTACTCGTATATAAGAGTAGGTACTATGCATTTATGCAATAAAAAAATCATTAATCTAGCCTATCGCGCTTAACGTTGACATGTTGAACGGGATATTGAGCGATATTATGTTGAGTCGCACTTTTGGTTTTTACCCGACTGCGCCAGAAGGAGGGTTATATTTTTCGAGTATACCTATTATGTATGTACTATGCAAGTAATCATATTCCTGTAGCATGCTCTAGAGCCTAAACGGCTTGTAAATAGCCTATGTATCTACAACTGTTTGTTAAAAACTTCGCCATTCAATAATTTGACGGTTTTCAGCGACACAAGTTTGACGTTTCTAACAAACAATTGTACATAGATAAGGTTATTGAAACGGGCCTTAGTCGGGAGAGTGACACTGGGTACCTACATCAAAAAGACGCAGACGGTTTAAAAAAAAAAATTAATCGGTTATTTCTATTGCCGTGGTTGTGGCAATACGGAGGAATTACCCTATTTGCCCGATACAAGCATATTATGCTACCAAACCTATCACCTATACTTCCACCCCGATGGGTGAGAACTGAAAGTAGGCATACCTAGTGGGAAGATAGTGGGAATTGTCTATTGCCCATTGGGGTAAGAGTAAACTATATTGGCGGGCGAGATGTTCTCATGGGATAGGTAAGAAAGATGTTAATGGAATACTTACTTTTCTCCGCCGCTCCGCCCGCCTAAATACAGTATTCCACGAGAACACTGTACGTTTTTGGGATTAAAGTAGCCTATAATAATATATCCAGAGCTTAAACTACTACCAAATCACATTTCATCCTTCATCAGTTTAAGTGTGAAAGAGTAACAAACATCCAACATGTTGACGGATGGATATTCACCCTCACAAACTTTCACATTTATTACAGTAGTAGGATGGACACAAATAAAACATTAAAATGGGGAACATTAACTGACGTAAACGTAGAGACGCGAATCGGTAATGTCATGGAGGAATTAGTTTTATTGGTCCATGGTAATATGTTCATACGTACTTGTATCAACGAACTCGACGAATTATTTAAAAAAACAAATGCGAGTCGGACTCGCGTTCCGTACCATTTTACCAATATTTTACAAGTTTACTTATCTACTATTTAGCTATTTTTGTGCGAAGTATTCCAAGTTAGCGCATTTTACAAGTGAAATATCTATTCTGAACTAATAAAGTTAGATGAGCCATTATAGTTTTCTTTCAAAGTTCATCACATGGGCTACCATCATGAATTTTTTCAGATTTTTCGAGCCAACCGTTTACCTATTAGAGGAGGGAACTATTTTAACAAAAAAATTGGCTTTAAAGATCTAATGATATCCCACGGCCCACGCTTTGGGGTAGACGCGGGGAAAAAAAAACATCCAAATCATCATCACTTGACGTGTACCCAAAGGTACCCAAAAAATATTTTATTTTAGAATTTTGTCGACATGACATTACATGATACATGCAAAGTTTCATTTTTCTATCACTAACCGTTTGGACTGAAAACCGAAGACGGACGGACGGACGGACGAACATGACGAAACCGTAAGGGTCCGAGAAAGGAAACTAAGGAAAAGGAAACTAACTAAGGAACCCTAACAATCAGTTTAAGTAACGAAAAATATTATGAGAGCAGTAAATGGAGTTTGCGAGTTAAAAATAATATAGGTATTCTATGAACGTAGGAACAAAAACGCTAAAAATAATATCAACTCAAAGGAAAATCCGGGAAAATTTCAAAGAAATCATATTAATGTTGATTGATCATAACTTGTTTGTACTTACTTGAATTATTACGAAAATGAAGCTGAAGCAAGCTGAAGAGATGTCCTGGGAAGTCCTAATATGCCTAAATGTTCTAATACATAGCGGTTTTTGTATGGGTTTTTGGGGGTTTTTTATTTGGAGTGGCAAAAAGTTAAACGTGATGTGTAAACATTAATTTTTCACCTTCGTCATTACGTAGTTACGTACACATTGTTTTTTTATTGCAAAGTGATTGATTGATAGAAAGAAGGATCATATTATTTCAATTGGGTATTTACAAATTAACAACATGAAAAAAATAAGTAAGTTTTATTTACAACACACTAGAAGTAAAAAAAGAGATTTTATGAGTAGTTTTGAAATTACATGCACTTTAAAGACACAAAAATGGTTAAAATATTTGTTTGTTCATAATTGCGTAGAAAACCTATATAATGATTAGTTTACTTACAAAAAATACAAAAAGATTGGCTATTGTAAGTAGGTAGGAGTGAACTTTTGTGCTTATGACCAGTGCCAGACCACACATTTCGTAGCAACTTACAAGCTAGTGACGCTATAATTGCACTTCGCAGTGACTTTTGTATGGGGCGTTTTCACGAGACTCAAAAAATGCTTTGAACGATCCAGTTTTTTTTAATGTTGTTTATTATTAGTATACTAATCCTCTAGTAATATAATTGAGTATTTTTCAGAGCTCTATCCATTTATACGAAGAACGTGGTTGTACTGTAACTTGTAAGTAGGTTTAGCAATCGGAATATATTTAAAGATCGATTCTTTTTTTGTTGCTGGGTCCTGTTGTAAATTCGATGAGTTAGAATGACTGCATCGCACAATATTAGACAGTTTTTATCAATGATTTCAAAACTAAGGACGGGAAAAAATCTTCATCTTAATTTCAGAAGACTTTTTGCCAATTAAATGCCGGAACTGCGCAACGTAAATGATAAAATGTGAAAATGACTGCCCCGAACAACACCAAAAGTGAGGAAGTTTATGTGTAGACACTTTGTGCTTCGACATGCCTCGTCTTATATGGTTTTTATAACAACGTTGTCTTTACGCAGCTAGGCTTAACATATTCCAATTTATAACGGCATAATATTATGAAAACAAATACGGCCACTGTCGTGTATTTTTAAACAATGACAATTTGTTTTCATAACATCCTTTGTTATCTAATTATGGACGTTTATGAATTATAGGCTAAGGTTTTCGCGTGACAAAAGTTTTAAATGGTCAAGAATTTATATCCACAAATTACTGGGTAAATAATCACGCCTATCTGGCCCCGTGCTAAGTACACGAAGAACTTGTGTTACGGAGACCAAACAACGGAAAGTATATTCAATACATAATATATTTAGGATTTTCACTATAATAAACACATATTTAAAACACATTCGTGACCCAACAACACAGGAAATCTTTTTTGTTCCTTCGGCAGGATTCGCACCCGCTCTTCGGCTTGCGCACCAACAGGCTCGACCACTGAGCCACAGAGGTCGTCAAGTCGAGTTGAAAACACCCCAAGAACTTAAGGGCGTCACAGACGACGATGATACTATTAAGTTAAGATTAATTATCGCTTGCTGTACAGTTGAGGTACTTACTATATATTTTCATATTACGTACTTTAATATGAAATATATCCAGGCATCTTAAATTACGATATATTCTAAACTCTGTAGTGCTAATATCGGTTTATTTCTAAAAGTAACGCTATTGCTAAAGATGTCGATGTCGGAAGGCTTTGGCGAAATGTATGGTAATTTGACATAAGCATCGCGAAGTGGCATAAGCATCACTAGTGGCATATTCATCGTTATGTAACTTAGCGATGATTAAATAAAATCCCATACATTTTTGTTTTCGAACTTTGACGTCGTAATTAGCGATGCAAACTTGGCTAAAAGCTCTGTATATCTCATAATGTT